>VXBJ01005522.1:364274-567265 GCA_013400055.1 Nycticryphes semicollaris | reverse complement strand
AAAAAAAAAAAGAGAGAGAGGATTGAACACAACATATGTCAAGTGTTTGGAATCTCTTACTTTCTGAATCCCAAAATTTGGAAAAAAAAAACAAACCCAAAACATTTCTTCACAAATAGCCAAATTTTAATCTATGTGATATTAAAAGGTCTATTATCTTGAGATAACTTTATGCTCTCTCTAGGAGTAAGAGAGCCTTTTGGTTAATTCACCGGGCTAATCAGGCCATCTGGCTTCTGTTCCTAGACCGTCCTGTGTGATGTTGGCCATCTCAATTAAAGTCTGTTTCCTCAGCTTTCAATCTGAAAAACTGATAATAGTTACTTTGCCTCACCAAAGTGGAATAAAAAATATGAAATTATATGCTTGGTGCACTTACAGTTTGTAGCACTGAGCATCACCTAAGGTCTGTAGAAAAGTAAATGCAGGTTGTATTAAAGCGTTCTCGTCCCAAAAGATAGTCCAAAGACTTGCATTAAATTTTTTCCTTATAAAAATGCCTTTCAAGTGAAAGCAATAATTGTTCATGGGATGTCGAGCAATGGCCAACTTCTTACATGAAAAAAGGAGCAAATGTAAATAAAATATTCAGAATGAAAAATTTCTCACCTTCAATTACATCAGCAAATAAATAAAAATTCAATACTTTGAGCTAAAAAACACTGAATATTTTTTGCAAATGAAACTAAACACTTATTTGGTCTGGTGACTTTTAGCTCGGCTTTAGTCTCCGATAAATTTAAAAATCCATTTTGAAGAAGTAAAAAAGATGGCCTCTGATCAAGCACCCTTGTTTATAAATTTTTCTAAGAACATCTGCTATTCTTGGGCCCTGCTCCTGATTTGAAAATCATTGTTAAAGATTGTTACTACCAGATCTGTAATTTTGGTATTCCTGTTGTTTTCTCTCTTCAGATGTAGCTATCAAAGATCCCACTGTTATATTAAGGCAATGGGCTCGCTGTATCAGTTCTCTCTGACTTCAAAACTTTATTTCTGCAGATTTTGCAGTGAATTCCCCAGTCATTATCTTAACTGAAAACTGAGGCAAATGCGTAAGTTTTATTTTTTTTGCCCGTATTTGTATTCCATTTAATGTAAAGAGCATTTACAATCCTTTTCTCCTGTGTCAGAGAAAGAAACCACTGGGGACAGACAGAGAAAAGGAATTTGGAAACTATGAAGCAAAATTGATCAGAATAGGGAAATTATTACCATTTAAGTGCTTTTCAAAAAAACTCTTTGGATGGAAAACCTAACAAAGTTCAGAAAATTTGGAACTGCCAGCGTTGTCAGTAATCCGTAATTTGGGAGTTGGATGTCTCATGTTCAGTTTCTCTGGTAAACCAGATGAAATGCATTTCCTATGATTCTACACAGTCCCTTGTCATGTTGAAGACAAATCTGAAATTATGTGAGTTTGTGATCATTGCCTATTGTGGGAAGCTGTAGTATGGATCATATAGAATCCAATCTGTCTGATCAATGTCAAGCAGATGCATATCTTGCAAAATCATGATTCCCTTAAAGGAAAACCAACCCAAAAAACCCACTCCCCAAAACTCTACAAGCACATTTTCATCACCTGTTTTTCAATGGTAAATTTTAATCCTCTAAAGTGAGGAATAAATGGGTGAACAGGTAGGGAAAGGACTTAAAACATTGATGTAAGTGAATACATGGACAAAGACATGTTTTCCTAAACTGAAGCTCTTTTTATTGTAACAACAGAGGACATGGTGGTGCCAGGAGAGAAAATTAAGCTAATACAGAAGCAGATCCTTATTCTAGAATGGATTCTACCCTCTTAACTTATACCATGGTGTATACAGTATACATACATGTGTGACCCCCTTACTGAGGATCCTCAGTTGTAGAGTTGCCTTTTTTTTTTTTTAAATAGTAACACTTCATTTTATCTATGACGTAAAGTAAGACAAAATTTTTGAAAGATGCATGTTTGATTATTTTATCTTATCATAGTATGTTAAACTTTAAAAAGCATTTTAGAATTAATTCATTGTGGGAACCCTGGGGGTAAGAACCACATGTCACAGGTAACCAAATTAGAAGTCCATAGGTTATGAGATCACAACCCCCTGGAGAAATATTTAGCAGTATGTTTACTTAATATCTAACAGCATGTGAAGTTTATTTATTAATATGCCTGCAGGTTTCTCTCTAATCCCACTTCTCAAAGATGCTCACACATAGATAGAAAAGCCAGGAGGGGGTGAATTGCCCTGGTACTATTTCCATCTAATAGAATAATATATCTGATAAAGAAAAAAGTTAGGGTACAGCACATGCCTTACTGACCTTGACCAAATCTCAAGTCCTATTTTACACAGCAGCCTGTTGTGTGCTGTTTACAGAGAGCAGAAAGGCGCATGCACAGCAACTTCCTCTTAGGGTTATGAATCTTTAAGTAAGAAGAAAATTTATTTTTTAACATAGTCAGAAGAGCAATTGCTTTCAGCTAAGCAATGAGAGAGAAACTCACCCCTCCTTCTTCGCACCATGCTGCAGTAACTGAGCTTTGTGAAAGGAATCCATCAGGATGAAAATCTTCCTAGTTTCCCTCCCTGTCAACAGTGGTGGAGCTCTGGTCGCCACTTGCATCCCAGCTAGAGCCAGTAAAGGGAAGACCTGTGCTGGGGGATCAAGCACTGCTGCCTGCTCCCTTCTGCCTGCTGGACATTGCCCACAGGTCCAATGGACTTGGAAGGTCTGTTATGCACAGGGCTCAGGAGGTGGGTGCAGAAGTATGTCTGTGTTGGACCTGGATTTGTTACCCAGGGCTGCTAGTCTATTTTGGAGGCACTGTTACTGATGGACAGAGCACTGCTCTGGGATTTTGGGGATTTTGGTTGCACTGCCAGAGCTGCCACTAACCCACTGATTTTTCTTTCTTTTTTTTTTTTTTAATCTGATTTTATTGGTGTCTGTGCAACACAGAAATACTATCATTTACCTCCTTAATGAAGCATTTTGAGATTTATTGACAAAAAGTTTTATGTAAGAGCAAGAGGTACTAGGTAGTTAATTACACTGCTGAAATACTATGAAGGATTGGTTCTCTGTCTTTGCCAGAGTAACTTCAGCCTTCTTGAGCATTTAGTGTCTTATTAATGCACTAGATAAAACATTAAAATAAGGCACTGTTAAAAAAACCCCAACACTGAATCAATACTATTCTTTCTTTCTTGTTCAAACTCTACAGCAGATCACTACCTTAAATGTTAATAGGTAACTTTCTGCATTTCCTCTGAGTTCATAATTATCAAGCTCATAATAAACCTGAAAATTAAAGGCAAGAGAGGTATTTTTATATTCCTGTTAAAATGTCAAAGCTTCAGAAAGTTTTAGAAAATGCTGAGCTCTTTCTGTCTTCTGTGTCAGGTGCTATAGCCAGAGTAGGTGCCGAGACAATTTGGACACCTGCATTCTCCAGACAGATTCCATCAAGCTCCTATCTGTTAGAAGCTGCAGTGCTTGCATTTGGATTTGATATCTAACAATAATGTGGTATTTTATAAACATTAGTGGGTCTGATTTTGCACTGTTCAGCACAGGTAAAAAATAGGTACTTTTGGAAAACAAATAAAAAAGGAATTGGAACTGTCTCAATAAATAGTGCAAATTGTAAATTTCCCAAAGATGTAGTCTTTTGCTCAGGTATAAGAGAATAGAGCTGGCAATTACAATATTGAAGAATTGCACAAGCTGGTTCTGCAGCTAAGTTCTAGTATTTACTTGACAATGCCTTTATATTATTATATATAGCATTATGTCCTTTTAATATATAGTTACAATTCCTCCTTTCTGTTACACCACTAAAGAATCACCCACTATCTGTATATGGAGTAAAAACAGGAATTTTGACTTTTTATATCAGTGAGGATCTTAATGCTTCTTTTCAGTAGCATTTTAAAGGAATAAGTGGAATATTCATGTTAGAAGTACAGAAACTTGGTTGAAAGCTGGAAATTGATCTTTGCAAGTCTCTTTCACGAGCTTTTTTGGTACAACCTTGATTAAGGGATATGCTCCCTATTCTCCCTGAAACTAGTTCCCCAAACCACAAAATGAAAATGAGAATTCTTTTACCCACAGAATGTAGGAATTGATGAACTTTTGAAACATTATTTCAAGGAATACAGTAACTTGTGCATCTGAAACACCAATTTGATGAAAATGTCACAACCCTATTGCTGAACACCTGTTTCACAGTGTGATTTTTGGCAAAGGAGCTCAGTGAATATTTATGTTTAACATACTTCACATTACCCTGACTAGGGAACTTGGTTTCAAACAGTATTGTTTCACGTCCAGAAATAGCTTGTAAGTGACAAATATTTTTTTTTTGTGAGGTGGGTACTGAGAAACATGCAGGTATAGCCATTTTAGGTATTTGAAGAGTTAACCTGCTTTTCAGAGGACTCAGACACCTCATTTTCTTTGGAAGCCTGTGGCTGTCAAGGGCATTTTTAATGTTCAAACTCAATGAGAGCCAAAGCATGTTAATTTGAAGTAGGATTTGGTCAAGTGTAATTGTAGACTAACAGTTATAAAATGTAAAAAATTGCAGGTTACATGTATTAGGGATACATACTTGTAAGGTCTTCTGTCTCATTCACAATGCAGACAGCTCATCTTGTCATACAAACTTGGTTTAATTTTCATGCATTTGTTGTTGTCTTTGTAGCGTGCTTACCCACACGGTGAATTATAACGTTTAAAGAAATGTTTATTTCTAATCTCTGGACTTTTGGTTGTCTGAGTCTTGACAGGTTTGCAGGGGTTTGTAAATCTATCTTGAAATGATTATTGCAATGAAAACTGGCCAAGACTGACTATGGTCAGTCCACCTTGCACAGCTTTCATTATTAGGTAAAGTCTAGTTTTGCAATAAAAAGGAGCACTTATGAAGTCAGTGAGAAGGCATGGAGCACCTACACAGATCTGCTTCACAAATAAATGAAATGCCTCTGAAGTTGTGCTCTTTCTTCACTACTAAAGCACAGCCCAATTGGTGCTATAGTTGGAAACAGGTTCTGATGTATTCTGACCCTGGCACCAGTACTGTTTAAAATCTTTCTTGGCAATGTGGACAGTGGGATTGAGTGCACACTCAGCAAGCTTGACAGTGACACCAAGCTGTGTGGTGTGGTCAATATGCTGGAGGGAAGGTATACCATCCAGAGGGACCTGGACAGGCTTGAGAGGTGGGCTTGAAAGAACATCATAAATTCAACAAGGCCAAGTGAAGGTCCTGCACATGGGTCAGGGCAATTCCAAGAACAAATACAGGCTGGGCAGAGAACAGACTGAAAGCAGCCCTGCTGAGAAGGACTTGGGGATGTTGTTTGATGAGAAGCTCAACATGAGCCAGCAATGTGTACTCACAGCCCAGAAAGCTAACCATATGCTGGGTTGCGTGACCAGCAGGCTGAGGGAGGTAATTCTGCCCTTCTACTCTGTCAGACCCTACCTGGAGTACCATGCCCAACTCTGGCGCCTCCAACATAAGAAGCACATGGACCTGTTGGAGACAGTCTAGAGGAGGGCCACAAAGATATTTGGAGGACTGGAGCACTTCTCCTATGAGGACAGCCTGAGAGAGTATGAGTGGTTCAGCTTGGAAAAGAGAAGGCTCCAGGGAGACCTTATAGTGGCCTTCCAGTGTCTGAAAAGGGCCTACAGGAAAGATGAGGAGTGGCATGATAGGACAAGGAGGAATGATTTTTAACTGTAATGGTAGATTTAGATTAGGTATTAGGAAGAAATTCTTTACTCTGAGGGTAGTGGGACACTGGAATGGATTGCCCAGGGCATTTGTGGATACCTCATCCCAGGAAGTGTTCAAAGACAGATTGGATGGGACTTCGAGCAACCTTTGAGATGACGGTGTTCCTGCTCATGGCAGGGGGATTGGAACTAGAAGAACTTTAAGATCCCTTCCAACTCTAACCATTCTATGGTTATATGATTCTATTTTGTGAATATTCTATAAAGAAACAGTGAAGTTGTATGCTTGCTTTCACATAGTTCATATCCACCCGAAGAAAAAATGGGTTTCTTGTCAGATACTTTTTCTACTGTGTTATCAGAGATGGTATTACAGGCAATTTTGGGTTGAAAGTATTGAATAAAGTAATATTAAGTGAGGTAGCTTTTGAGCAGGAAAGTCACAAACAGAGTAAGCAAGATTGAAAAACCAGATTGACCATCATCTTTCAATTGATGCTGTGGCTGCATATTTAATCCGCCTGTTTCTTAGATTTTGCACAAAAGATGGAAGTAAGAGCTACACCTCGAACTGTGATAGATGCATTATATCAACACATAAAGAGCTAGCCAGAAAACCTATTATTCACAATAAGTTAAATTTCTAACGAAGGTTAAAGAGTCTTAAATGCAATTTAGAAAAATTGTTTTTACAGGAGGTGGGAAAACTTTTATGTTTGTTTGGTTGGTTTTTTTTAACAGATTACCGAGACCATCTAGAGCCTGTCAAATGTAATCTATGGTAGATTCTTTTCTTTTGGAAAAATACCTTAAAAATCTTAAAACTATGTTTGAGTTTGTACCTGCCATCAACCTTAGGCCGCAAACAGAATCTGTCCAAGGAACTTTCAGCACAATTTCCCTCTGTCAAGCACAAGAATGAAGGCCCCTTTGATGGTCTGGAATTTCCATTTCCATGGGAAATTTCAAGATTCTACAATAGTACAAGAATTTTACTTTTTTTGTTTGTTTTTTGTTTTTACTTCTTCAGCTGGGAAAGTCTAAAATAGATACCGATATGGGAATGCTATCTGGGTTGGGGATTTTTTGACATTTTTGAATGGTATTTTTCCATTATAGTACACAAAGGGAGATCTGGAGTTCAGCAGTTTAATCCTCCTTTTTAGTCCTGGTGAATTCATTCTCCCAAAATATATCTGAGACACATAATTCCCATGACAAACCAATCAACTCTTCCTTGCAAGACAATCTACATTGCACAAAGACAGAGATGAAGATGGAGAGCATTGGGAAGGTCAGTCTCCAGCATTAGTTCAGTATGGGTGCACGCACAGTTTTCTTCTCTCTTAAATGTTACTGTGGTACAATTTTTCTCAGACATTTTGATGATATAGTTAGCAAAAAATGAATATCAGTTCTCTCCTCTTAAATGAGTGTACAGTTTACCTTGAATGAATTGTTCTCCAGATAAAAGAACACAGTAGAGCAGCATACAGATGATACAGACGCTAAAAATCAGAATTTTTTCTTTACTTTAGTGGCTCTCAGCAACTGTTGTGGACTAATATTAATACACTATTTCGATAGCAAAAGATTGTTTTTAATAGTCTAAAACCATCACAATTGCCTTAACAGTGACTACAGGCAAGGAATAGACATTGCTTACTGAAAATGTTTTTCTGGGTAAGACATTATAGTGAATTAATATTTCTAAACAGCAGCAATACATAGCATGATAAAGGAGAGGCATTGCACTCTTAATAAGAGAGACGTAGGGTATCATCATTAATCTGGAATGCACAAATTATCATTACTTCCCATATATACTAGTGTATGGAAGCTTTACTCATCAGGTCTTTGTAAGCCTGCTTTCTTTTTTTTAATTTTTTTCTATTTTCTGAAACTCCAAAACCTTTGCAAGTAGTGAAGATATCTGTTCTTAAATTGAGTGACAAAGTTGGATTTAATTATATTAGACTAGAAAAAATATTTCCCTGACAAATCTGTTGATAAAATTGATCAAGTCTTCCTACAAAGCTTGTCACAGATATGACAGCACTGCTATTGTTTAAAACTGTATCAGTCTAAAACCTGCCCTGCCAAATGTGTTGCCAGATTCCAAATATTTGTGATTTGGTTAGAAAGAAGTCTGTTATAAGTCAAGCTATTTCCAAATGAGGGAGCTTTAGCAATGATTTTTGTTACACTTCACATATTTTCATTCTTTGTGTTACAAAAAATCCCACATTGTTTTACAAAAACTATTAAGAAGTGCATAGCAAATTGCTGGAGTTTTTGAATTAACCGGTGAATAAGCAAAATTTCAAGAGGATATTTTGCTTCATAGCAAATGCTTTGTAAATTTACTTGCCAAGTGTAGTTAAGCTGTAATTATTTATGATAAAACGTTATGCAACACTTAACTAAACATTCCTCAATGTAGTTTGTACAATTTGTAAGCAAGATAGAGGAATTACCTCCTACTGTTCACAGTTATAGTTGCACACATTTATTCCATGCCTGCTTTAGTTTTTAAGGTCTTAAAGACTACAATACTCTGCTGTTAAGTTGTGATAGTCAAATGGAAACAGTCTGTTGTATTCAAAAGAAAGTAAGGTTTACAAATGTTATTGTACACAAAGTAGTTATTCTGTACAATGATAATTTTTAATATATGTGACAAAGTAAATACATATTAGGGCATCATGTGCAATTCTGAGTAATTTAGCTGAAGTCAGGAATCACAAATTCAGGTGTAAATTTTGTCCTGATTAGCAGTATAAATAAGAAATGCTCAGAAGCTTTCATGTCTACCTATTTTCCAATTTTTTTGGCATGGGGAAATAAAGGTAGGAGGTTGAGGTGTCTAAATACAAATGTCTAATGCAGTTTTAGGTGCTACAGTCCATGGACACCTACACTGGAGACCTGTATACTTACAGACTGGCAGCTGGGGAGTTTATAGGGTACCTTAGGGTGACTAAAATGATGACAATGCCAGGTCTAGGAAGTTGTGTTTGTCAGATTGATATCTTAAAAGTGGGCTCCTGATCTTTACATTGAAATATCTGCATGCCTGCATATGAAGTGTTTGGAGAAAAGGTGCAACTTAGTTTCAAAAAAGATATATAGAAGCCTGATTTTATATGTTCATTCTAAATTCTCTCAATACCTGCTATGATATTCATTTAAAATCTCATCTGAAGGAAGCTGATTGGTTTTTTTGTTGTTGTGGTTTTTTTTTCTTTTTTTCTTTTTTTTCCACCTTTGATTAGCACCAAAAGGTTCATGCCCCTGGGTTGGCTGCATACCCTTCATCCCACAGAGTCTGTCCTTGCAGGAAGCCCAGCATACTCTGCCTTGATTATTCTTGTGCTATCCCAGTGGAAAGGGAAACTTATTCAGGCCTCTTCTCTGAAATGTAGTTAAGGCAAGATAAGTAATATGGCTTGCCAAAATCTGTATGTGTAATGGATTGTAACCAAGGTCCCCTGACACTGAGCTTGTGGCTTAACCACAAGACCATTGTCTTCTATTAAAGAAATGTTAACCTCAGAGATGTGAAGGAGTCTATAAGCTTTATTATCTTTCAAAGTCTGGCTTAATGAGCTGTGGTGTCTGATTTTCAGTAAAGAGGAAGGCACCATGGAGGAGCCTGAAAAGCAGCAAGAAACATGAGTTAAACACTGCTCTCTCTCCTTTCATTTCTTATTTGCAAGTAGAAACAGTTAGATGAGGTACTAATTTGAGGGAGAGTATTTCCTCAAGCATTTTTCACATCTCTCTTTCTCCATCCATCTTGCTGACCACTGGACAATCAATGTTCTTATAACAAGTATCAGAAGTCTAAAATACTAAAGTAAAATAAAACATCTGTAAAGATAAAGAAAATATCCTTATGATTGCAGCTAATGGTTATCCATCACTAATATTATAGGCATTGAGAGTAACTACTTATGGTCTACAGTTTGATGACTGCTCTCTTCAGTTCTCTTAGTTTCACCAACTTGATCAGAGCTATTCTACCTTAGAAGCCAGAAGAGTCCATGAGGATACACAAAGAACTGAGAGTTGGCACAGTTTACTCACTATTAAGGAAATGCATTTTAAGATTTCATCAAATATAGCATTACCTAAAATGGGCTTGCCCTCTAGTGTCAGGAAACCTGAAAGATGATCTAATTTTTATCATTTTTTTCTCTCAAGAAAGATTCTTTCCTATTTCAAGTGGTGGAGCTGCTGCTTTGCAATCTGCGACTTGCCAGGTCAAACCTGAGCAGAGCTGACACCTCAGGGAGGGTAACTCCTCAGACAGTGACTAACAAGTACCATCTCTCTGCCAGAGAAATTTAAAGGACTTATCATTTTACCAGACTGGTGTTTACTGTTATTTTTAAAAATTACTTTAAGGGAGGAAAAACACCAGAATATGACTCTGCTTTGTGTTTGTGTGATTGGAAGACAGTTGCTATTAAGTTTAAATCTCCTGTGTAGAAAAGATGCCATACTAGGACCAGCAATAAATGAGATGGAGGACTTCAGGGGACATTGATGCACAGTGGGCATGTTATACATACATTGGACTATAATGATATTATAGTGTTTGATGGAACAATCCGTAAACAGGCTCCGTTTTCAAACCCTCCTTCTCCTCCCCCTGGAAAGAGCTCAAATCCAAAACTGTCAGAGCTGATGAGAGAAGGAATCAAACCAGAAAGAACAGGCCTACTCTGAAGCAACACAAGATGCTCCTCAGCTGATTTTGTGGCACAGAATGAGTAAGAGCCCCAGAGGACTGTACTTCTCCCATTCTGCAGCACTGCAGAGCAGGTGGGAAGATGACAAGCAGGAGAAAGCCGGTTCTTTGCTTCATGGGCTGGAGGATAGGGGTGACTGAAGCCTAGGGCCAGAAGGGCTACTTGACCCTGAAATTATGTTAGACACCACAGAAAACATGGCTGATGACCTGACTTTGCGAAAAAAGGTTTGGCTGGCATCCTTGACTTCTGTAAATTTTTCTTTGTAGACTGTACATTTACTCACCATGAGGGCACTGGCTAGACTGAGCTTTGGCTCTGTGCAAAGACTTCTGTGTGGAGGCAAAGGTGTTGCAGCAAGTCGTAGAAAAAGAAAGTAGTTGAATAAACAAGGATCGAAGGTGAAACAATTTATAAGCTGGTTTTTTTCTGCAAGCTTCCAAGAAAAGAAAGGAAGAGGAAGTGTAGGAGATAAATTCCAGTGAGGGATGATCTGCACTTTTTGTACTATCATTGTTAGTTTGTCTCCATTGGGCCTCTATATTTCCAGCTTACCGGTTAGACACTCCTCCTGCTCTTGCCTTCATGGTACTTTCATGTCAGGTAGCGTGTCTTTGGAAAAGGCCAGGAGCAGTGGCTGATGATAAACTCCTGACACCTGGTTTCACATGAAATCACAGGATGGATATCAAGAGCGTTGGACAGTATATGTGTGATTAACAACATATTTGCCCAAATGGCTGGGAATGCCCTTATAGGGAAGAAAATGAATGATGTATATCTGTTTGCAAATTTGAATAGAATCTGAAAAATTGAGACATGAAATTTGAGAGGAAAAAAATCAGAAGATTTGAAAAAAAATTAATTTTTGCAGTCTCAACTACAAAGGATGTACTTTTTCACTTAAAAAAGAAAAAGCAGCTTCTCTTTTCAAATTGACACTTAAAATTTATCTTTAAGTGAAAGACAGAAAAATTTCAAAACAAAATAAAAAAACCAAATGTAGTGCAACCTTAGAATAGGTTGCAACCAAATGTTTATGGCTGAACAAAGTGGTGCAGAAGACCAGTGTTTCAAGGAAGTTGCAGAAGTAAGGGAGATGAGTTTGGTGTGCTTCATTCTGCTTGGATAATATGGGTTGATGATCTGAGGATCCAGCAGGGCTCATGGTAGGATAGGTCACAAGAAGATGATGTTTTATACCCTGTAAGGTAGGCAGACATCTGACTCAAAACCCTGGATGCCAGCTCTTCCCTTTTCACCCTACTTTATCCTTTTCTTCACCTGTCTTCCTCCTTTCTGCAAACTCCCCAAAGTTTCACAACTCCAATATCCATTTTTTGGTTTAGTCTTTTCAAATTTGAAAGTTACTTGAGAACAAAGAAAAGCATATATTATATTCATAAGCTTGATTGGTTAGGAAAAGGATTTATGTTTGATAAGAAATGAATACATTTCAGATTTAAAAAAAAAAAAAAATCCCCCAAGTCTTCTCATTAAATAAGTTTTTAAAAATGTGAAGTTTTAGTTCATATTTTAATTTAGATAATTTCTGTTCAGTTCATTTTGCTCATGGCAAAACATTGTCATACAAAGTACAATATCTAAACATACATTTATCTCATAGAATACAATTAAATATCTGCAGTTGCATCAACATGTTTGGCATAATGTGAAATTCCTAAATTAAAATTTATATCTAAACAAAATATTTTCATCTCTCTGATATTAATCACCTCAGTGCTGAAAGGATCAGTAGGGACTTCTCTAATTTTATAAACAAACAATATACTAAACTAGCACTTTCCTGCAATTTTTTAAAAATGAAATAACATTTTGTGTCAGAAAACGGTTCTGTAAAAGAAATGTTTTTAGACCAGCTTTTCTTATATGCTTATCGTGGACTAGATTAAACCCTGTGAATAGGAAAGAACAGCAGGAGGTCTGGTTCATTTGCGTCAAGCTTATGTTACAAGGTGTCCACGATGCTTGTTGTTTTGCCTGAGATGTGAAAGCTGTCCTCCACCTCTATACAGCCGGTCTGAAATATCTAGTCCAATAACTTAAGTCAAACCAACAAGCTGAATCTGAAACAGATTTTCTCTACCCATAATATCCATTCTTACCACTCCTGTAATAGTAATAAACATTATTACCATGAAAGTTTTTTATTAGATTCAGAGGTGCATTTTAAACTGCTTATTTTCTCCGTGCCTACCTAAAATTCGTCATCTTCCTTGCTCTAAGTGGCTTAGTATTTAATGTAGGGACATCTTCCCTGTCAAGTCATTGTTTTAGAAATATATATTTCTACTTCCTTATCTCTTTATTTATGATCTTGCTACATTTTTTTATCTGTCCATGTTTGTTTATTTTTTATTTGACTTTCAATGAATTTGCTCTAGCTCTGTCTTTTTAACACTGGCTGATGTTTTATAATGTATTGATTCCCAATATTTTAAACTGACCCACTGTTGATATGAGGATCACACTGGGAAGTAAGATGTTTACATCTCACTATGAATAGCAGATAAACGAAATAATAAAGGTTGTCAAAAGCTGAGAAATAAAGTACACTGGGTTCCTGTTTGCTTTCAAGGATATATGGCTGTGCAGTTCAGAGCTAGAAAGCTTCAGAATTCAAGACAAGTAGTTATGGACTCCAGTTTTATCTTTAATTCTTTTTTTTTTTTTTGATAAAAATAACGACAGTCTCCAGGATTATAATTTACCCACAATGTTTCATGAAAATAGTGACTTCACCAATGATTTTCTCCTATAGTTTTCCAGGTAGTGTCTTTATAAATAATCTGTGTCCTAATGAGCACATAAATGAAGAAAACTTAACTTTCTTTCCTTGTTGTATTTGATCCTGTTGACTAATTAGCGACTTAGAATATGCGGAGATATTGACACAGTTTTTTACTGTTTTCACTTATAATTTTTTTCCCATATAAAAGATTTTTTTTAAACTCTCCTTTTAAATTGCAACTGTTTCCTATTGAGCTTAATTCCTTCTGGTATTTACCGCAGTAACATTAATCATGATGAACTCATCTGGTATTTAATTTTGATGCAATTTCAGTATATACTATTTCTGAATTAAAATACTTATTTTGTAGACAGTGAAAAATTATTTACTGATTATAGCACAACTGTGTGTGTGTGTAGATATAGATATATTGTATACATTAACGGTGACATGTAATTTAAATCTGCACATTTTGCATTATTCAGTAGTTGCATGCCAGCTGCTTTTCTTTTGTACTTTGTGATTAATTTCATTGTCAGTAGATTTTATGTTTCTGAAGAGTCTTTCATAGAACCTACACAGGATTCAATGAAGAGAATATGAATACCCAGTTGTCAGTGGTGTTTTAGCCTGATCTACAGCACTAAAGTTCAATGGTCAGAGTTATAGGATAATGAGGGAGGAAGAAAAAAAAATGAACTCTGGCTTTATTTTGAAAGAATACTTGATTGACTTTTATCACATAACTAAAAAGAATTAATCCTCCCTATCACCCTTTTTAAAATTTCTACTGCAATAGTTTGTCTACTTAATGGAAACAAATGCAAGGTAGGGGAGTGCTTTGTTTGAATTTGCATATGTGTTTTTCCATGCAATGAGAGAGGCATCTCTCATTTCAGCATCTATGCTGAAAAGCATATAGCTGCTCTGTGTTTTTAAAGAGTTTAAATGCTGGAGTTTTCAAGCCTATTTTATATGTTGCATTCTTGCTTGCTGGATCACGCCAGCTTGAAACAAGAGCATGTGGGAACAAAAAGCAAGAAGTAGTAAGCGTGAAAAAAAAAATAAATTGCAGCTCTCAACCACTACCAGCAATTATGAGTTCTAAAGTTCTGTCTTTTGTGTTTGTTTTTAAAAACAATTCAATAAAGCACAAAATCTTGGAGCATGCTAGTCAGGGAAGTTGCAGGTAGAATTTATACTACATTTCTCAAAAGACGTAAATTCCCCTTTTTTTGTAAAGCATTAAGTCCCTCCCTTAATTAAGCCTTCTGGGGTTTAAATGTGTTGATCTCATTTTAAACTGAGCTCAGCACAATTAGACACACTGAGAAGATAGCAGATAATCAGCACATACAAAAACATTTCAGACATAAATGCTTCATCCTGCCAGGCCCAAAATTACTATTTCAGTGTGGTTTTTTTCAGTTGAGGGGGAAGGGGGAGGAAAGAGAGAGAAAGAAAAAAAAATTGATTATTTTCAGCTCGTCATACATCTCATTTGTAGTGGGTCAGACCTTCCCCATTCACAATTACCACTAGTTAATCTTATCAGAGAAAAATTCAATTACATTTATCAAGGTTATTCCATACACTCAAGTTATTGCCTCGGAAAAATCGGGTTTCAGTGTTAAGAATGTTGGCATTGTGTATGTGTATGGGGTTTGGCTTTTTTCCCCCCCTATCTTCAAAAATAAATAATTAAATCCTGCTTTTACACTGACGTTACTAATATATAGTTATAATAAAGTAATATTTGACAGCTTTGTAAAAGGGATCATTAATACATAGATTATGGAAGTTTAGGAGGGAGGCTCATAACTGTTAATAGACTTCAATTCTCAGCCTACACTGACATTTTAAAAAATCTAGTTTCAAATTTGATAACAGATTACCAGCTAGGCTGGGAGCCAGCCACCTGATTAAGGCAATTTAAATGCTTGCAAAGTGGTGAGATTAAAATCAAATAAGTGCCGATTTTTTCCCTGCTTCACTTATCTTTCCCTGGATTCGTTCCTTAACTACCAGGTGGCAGAGGACTCTGGGTAATTTTCCTCTGCGCCAATTACCCCAGGATGGTTTTTAGGGTGAAGCAGAATAATTACTGCACTATCAATCCAAAATGGGCTGCTTAATGTGTTTAAGAGAGATTTTGAGCCTTAGCAGGGAGGCTGCCTGAAGCGTGCTATGCTTGTGGTGCCAAAGCCCGCTCGGCCTGCTTGGGTAGTTAACTGTTCGCGGAGAAGGCAGCACACACCCAAGGTGAAAGAAAACAAGGAAAACTCCTGGGAAGCTGTGGGAAAGTTAATGAGCTGCTTCCAACGCATGGCAGGCTGCAGTTGCAGGTGGCTGACAAAGCTAGGCAGGTTAAGAAAATAATATTTATCATCCAGCTGCCAGGACCATCTTTATCAAAAGTCTTTCTAAAATCCATACAACACACAGAAAAATGGGTTTGAAACAACAACAAACAACAACAAAAAAGGTGGGGGGAGCGGGGGAGAAAAATGCAGTCAATGGAGCAGCATATCCTTGATGGGTCATTTGCAAAGCTTTGTAGGGAAGCTGATCTGATATGAGGACACATTGATTTCAATTTATTTTTTTTTTTGTTTGTTTTGTTTTTTCACCAAGTAGGAGAAAGAATAAGCTTGCAATCACAGTGGAGAAGGGGGAGAGCTAGGGCTGGCATGAGCTCTGCCATGGGACTCTGGTGTGCCCAGGTAGCACCAGCCCAATGGTAAAGGTCTGCGGAGGGAGGGGATGCCTGGCCGAAGCCCAGCTCCTGTTTCCACATAGCTACGTCCACCCCTTGGGTTTAATTGGTGCTGTGCTGCAAAATGAGGTGCTCTCCAGATGCTCCCCTGTTGGCAGTCTCTAGATGGGAGCCAGCTACCCTCCCCCTAATCTTGGGACTGCTAGCAAAAAATTTGGCAGTATTTCCCATGGTTTACAGCTTTCTCCCTGCACAACACAGAGAAAGTAACACTTGGCTAAGCCACGGTATAAGAAATAACTCATTAATTATTGGTTCATTAAAGCATTTGAAGATCATTGGAGGAAAAGCAATACAGAAAAGCTCAAGCGCGAGGTGAAGAAGCATTATGTTCTGTTATCAAACTGGTGTGTGGTGGGGGAGGGATGGAAGAGGGGAACAGGGCTTAAGCTCTGCTGAGACTCTGAAATGACATTACTAAATAGTGTACTGTAGCAGCCACAAATTAAGTATTATCTTCCATCTGGTGACTATGCACTGGATTTCTTTAATTATTATTATCTGAATATAAATTGTGAATTTTAGCCAAGAATTCTGGAAGGTTGTCCTTAGAAACAGAGAGATAATTAAAAAAAATCATTATATTTGGGAAGAAGTTGCTGCTGTTGCTTGCCTTTCAGTGATTTGCTTTCACAGTTTTCCATATGATCTCTACCTACATGATGTACAGAGCTTTTTTATTATTTAATGAAACATTGATCTGTGATTTTGCTTAGCAGATGGTTTGGATAATTTGAGTTAAATTGTTCAATTTTAAAGAGAAAGTCTCTATTCTGAAATTGTTTCAAGGTACTGAGTGACCTCAAGTGGTTTTAACAGAGAGATAATTATCACTAGATATTTCATGTAGATGTTGATGTCTCCCTGGAGCATAGGGTGTGGGTATGCATGTGCTGTGTAGGTTATGGGTTCATATTCCAGTCCAATTTCCCATGCAAAACTGATTTACCTGTGCACTCAACCTCTGCTGCCTTCTTCCAGTAGAACAGTGCCCTCCCAGAAATGGGAGGAGTGTAGGGAAGGAAGATCAGCTCTGTGATTTAGATGACAATTTTTAAGCTGACCCTGTTTTAAATCACAGGAGTCTCACCTGCGACAGAAAACGTGTTCATGTCCATCTTGCAAGATGTGACAGTTTATGCAGAAGTGTGACTTGTAAGACACATACAATCCATTTAAAGATTATCACATGAAACCATATTTACTTCAGAGGCCTGTAATAATTACACCTTCACTTGAAAAATCCCCAGGACTTTGGCTGCTGTGCCACAGATTTATACTCAAACATTTTCATTTGATGCGCAAAGTGTGAAGTACTCTTTAGTGGCAAGACAATTATCTGATTCTACTAATAAATGAATGCACTAGTAGTCATTTTTAATTGAACAATTATAGGATATTGCACTGTCAGTTGATTATAGAAGTCATTTCATAAATGTCAAAAATCTCTTTAAACGAATTATGGAGCTCCAAAATAACTCCGGCAATCAGCCAGCAATAACACAATAATCTGTTTACCCTGTTGTCAGGCAAACTACCACCATTTATTTTTTTTTCCTTTTGAGGGGGGACTGAATCTTAAGGATTACACTCTCGCTCAGGCTGTGGCAACTACTGAGACTTTGATTAATAGAGATTGTGAGTGTTGTCAAGTGCTCTGACATGTAATAAATGCAAGAGAAATTAAAGTTATTTTAGAAAGACGTCAATAGTGAACAGGAGGACAGATCTCCTCTTTGAGCAAAGAAGGTGGAAGTCTGAAAGGTGCTTCTAACATGTGCCTGTTTGCAGATGCTTCAGTTTGCTTTGATTTTTGTTTTGGTATTGAACACAAATATCACTTTCTTTCTGTTTTTACTTGATAATCTATTTTCTCTCTTTTCCTTGTTGTTTGTGGAAATGATAGGCTTGGGCACAAAACCAGGCTGGATCTGCTTCTACCTACAAACACCTGTGTTTATGAGGGTTAGTCACACAATTTTTTCTGCCTACTCATACGAACGAAGACAAGAATTTGGCTCACAGGTGTTACAGATTCTTCTACTTCATGTATTGGAGTAGGGTAACAAAAAATAGTCCAAAGAACAATTTAGATAAGTCTGTAGGGATGGGTTCTGCCTGTATCAGAAGAACTGCTCTGGCCAGGGAAAGGTGAACAGAGAGCATAAAAATAAAGGAGGTTGGACCATTGCTATGGAGTAGACTTGATCCAACTTTTGCTTGCTGAGAGGGGAGTATTTTAGACCTTTTGCTTTTTAATCAAAACAAGGTGAATGTGACTCATAGTTTTATTAATAATAAAAGGCTTTGAAATAAAATGCAGGTGAAATGTAATCAAAGGCAGAATCAAAATAAATATATTTTGAAAAATGTCCACTTTCTGGAGGTTTTAAGTGTGCAGGTGAGACTGGGGGTTCATTTTTTTCCTGTTTTAAGTGCTCAACTCCAGATACCTTTGCTTTGAATACATTTAACAGGATTCCATTGCTTAGTTTCTGGAAATATGATGCCCAGTTCTAAAGCTGGTAATTGCAAAATGAGTGATCTTGAAATAGTGGATCGTATTGTGGGGGCCAATGGTAGCAAAATAGATGTCCTGCTGGTATATGACAAAATCTTTAATCCCTTTTAATCCTTAGCAACGTAGGAAAGATACCTGCAGCTTTGGGTCTGCTTCTTGGCATATTCATGTTTTCAGATGTTGAAAACTGAAATGTTCTGAAATCAAGCTCAGAGCAGGGATGACAAGAATAAGGGATTTTTAGTCATAAATGATGGTAGAAAAATCCAGTCTGGAGTCTGCATGATCTCATGATACCTCAAGGGAGGTATCACCGTAGGAGCAGAAGAGGGGCCCTCTGTATTGTCTGTGCCTCATGGAGTAATCTTCTGCCAGCCCTGCATGAGCTAGCGCAGAGGGTAGTTTTGGGAAAGGAGCCAGAAGCATTATGCAGATTCAGTGTCCTAATCATCCCATGCAAGCTAGGTATGCCTGTGGCTATGGCCATACTTCTAGCTCCGGAGTTGGCAGTTGTGGTATCGGGGTATATTTTCATATTGACTGCTTATTCACATTTCCCATATGAGGACTGCCTTTTGGGATCAGATGCATAGAAGCTAACAGAAGATCTAAGGAAATGTCTGTGTGTAGGGCTTGATTGCTGGAGTCTGCACTTGGTAAAAAGTAATACTGTTGTTTAAGTGCAGAGTTCTAAGTTGGCAGCACTGCAGGGTTCGGTAGGCTTTGAGCTCTAAGTTTGCCATACCTGGCCTTTTAGGCTGACTGCTCTCTAAATGATAAATCCAAATAGTCTGTATTTATTAACAGGACAAGGTGTGTGTGTATAGGAGAGATTACATCCCTATTTGCTACCTAATTCCTGAGGTTAGTGCTTCTGTGTTACACAGAGTTACTATGCTGGCACGAAAGGACAGAATGATCTGAAGCATTTGGTTAGACAAGCAGAAAACTGAAAAGGAGTATGAATACTCAGAGGTTCATAAGGAAATAGCAGATAGTCAGTACTAATATTTATTTCACTTTCATTGTGAGGCATATTTATTTCACATTTATTGTGAAGCTTTTACTTTACAGTTTAGACAATTCCACAGATTTAAGGGGAGCTGGATGGCATTTTGCTTGGTGAAGATGCAGCCCTAAAAACTGAGGATCTGTTTCTTCCCTGACTTACACCTGTGACACCATGTATATCTTTGCCAGGTCTGTGCCAAACATGGATGGTTTGGCAGCTTTCCTGCACACACTTTGTTATAAATTTAACTGACTACACAACGTGCAAGGCAGTCAAGAAGCAGCCTCTGACATTTTTAATTGGCATTGAGTTTAAGTCATCATCAATTATTCTGCTTTAAAGGCAGCTTTATTCCTTAAAACAACCATGCATGCTATTCAAAACTCTTGCAGGGATCCATCCCTGGTATCTATCTTGGCTAGTAGGATTAAGCCCTTATGGCTAGTAGGTGGCTGAGACCTTACCATATGCTGCTGGTAGACAGCAGCAAAGCTTTACCCTGTGATAAGCATACTAAAAGCAATCTGTTGGGCTTTTTTTTTTTTTTTTTATATATAATACACCAGCACGTGGTTAATTGGCATTCATATTATTAAACTAACTTGTATATAATGTGATTCTCTCAGGAATCACATCAGTTGCACTGTGGGTAAGCTTAGATTTCAAAGGTGCCACAGTGCCTCATTCTGTGTTGACGGAATTGAACAGCATTAACCTTTTCACTTACACTAACAAAGACAAGTTAAGACAAGATGTGCTATGACTACTGCACATCTATGTTTTGTTTTTGCCCAGGGCCTTGTACAATTACCCAGCACTTCAGAGCTAATATTGGTTGGATGTTTACATTCTCCCCCCTCCCCCTTCAATATTTCTATGAAATGATGGCCTCGTTGTTTGACCGAAAAATAGCTACTTACATAATAAATATATTCTCTTCTTTAAAAATAAGAAAAAGACTAAAAAGATATTCCAGGCATTTATAAAGAGATCTAGCAATGAGAAAAACACACAGACTCTGTAGTACGGTTTAGCTAGCATTTTCTCAATACAAACCATTCTGCTGTCATTCTAAATTCCACACAGCATACAATGTGGTATTGATAGCAATGAAACACCATGCTGTGCATGTATCCCAGAAAATAAGGGGAAAAAATCGTCCTCAACAATTTACAGGCAAAGAAACCTATTTTATTTATTTTTTTTAACATGCAGGCTCTTTACGTGTGTGTAACTAGTTTGAATATTGTCAGTATTACTCAATGTTAGCCTCTGTTGTGGTACTGAAGAACCAAATGCATCTACAAAATTTGTCTGAGAGTGTGGTTGCTAGTTACCTGTAGCCTGACCTGAGAAGTTACAGGTTTTTAAATAAGCAGTCTAAAAGTTAGAAAGTATACTTATATGCAAGCTGCAATGATTACAGGACTGATACTTTCAGGATATTCCTTAGCGCCAAATATATATTTTGGCTGTTATATAATTCATTTTAGAAGCAAAGGCTTCCAAAGGGCTGACTGAAGATTAGCGGTCTCCCTCCCTCTCTGTGGCAGAGAAACACAATGTGGAAAATGGAGCAGAAGCACAGAGACAATTAAGTGTCTTCCTTGAAGTCACATTGCAGTTGCATTGTGGCCAAGTCAAGAACAGAAAACTTATTCCTTGACTTTTATCAGCTGCTCACTATATACCTCTATAAAACTCAGCAGGTTTACAGGGGGGGTATTCACATAGCTTGTTGAGACCTGACTTGTTTGGCATATGTGAGATTGGTAACTGATTTTATCCTAGCTTCCATAGGACACTGTCTCTCACCATAGGCAGAGCAGCACTTCTGATGAGTTTTCTTTCACTTTAGACATCTAGAAAGTAGGTGTCTATCTCGGAGGTATTGAAAGTTTTCTGCTGTGGAAAACAGGCAGGAACACTAGTTCAGCTCATAGTAATGCTGCTATCTATGATGTCATCCAGTTATACCATAAAATAGTCCATTTTCTTTCTTGACCTATGGAAATTCCAAACAATTACTTCTGATATAAATGTCTGTATTGTAAATATATTCCACTCCTTATTTCAACGTTCTTAGGAGACTAAGCTTAGAAGAGTGAATATAAAGGTGATCATTTGTGAACTAGCACACTAAACCTAAGGAAATTATTCCTTAGATAATTATCAAAATATCACATTACAAAATTTTGCAAGGAAGACAGCAATGCACATTCTGAGACTGACCATTCAATGCCTTTCAGAAATGCTAGTGAATACGCCAAAATCTGGAAAGATGTAACATCAAACTTATGTAAAAAGCACCTAGATTCCCACCGATTTTCCCCATAAGACTAAAAATACAAAATGTTCTTTCAACTGAGATGTGGATCAACCCGTATGAATTTCTAGTATAAACCGCAGCCAATAGCTATGATGTATCATGACTGTCATCTTAAAATTGGTCTAAATTTTAGTAGGTCTACAATGGTAAAAGTGATAAGAAGAGAGATTGGCAGTGGTGTAGATAGATAAATGCAAGATATAGTCTTGGTTGCCTCGAAGGGTATCCCTGAGGAACCAATTTGTTCATTTGGTAGGAAGTTTTGCACGTAAACCTTAAACATGAATGTATGCTGTTTTAATGTGCTGTGTTGATTCAGTCTTAAAATCATAATTAGTGGAGTTTATGTCTATGATATTTCTCCTTGCCATTCCATAATGTCTTTGCAGATTTAAAAATGTTCACTGNTTTTTTTTTTTTTTTTTATTGCCTACAAAACAAATACATTTGGAAATAAGTGTCCAGATTTGACATCACGGGGAATGTGGTATAGCCTTTAGGTCTTTTGTGTCATCTCAGAAGTCCCACGTCACCAGTCACCAGTGACAGCTGATGTACTATGGTTTGAAATCTGAGCACAGGTTAGTTTTAGTCTTTGATCTGTTGGTCTTATAAGACTTCATTAAGATCAAAGGACAAATTTCAGCTTTACACTGATATTACACCACTGAATCTAGGACTTTTCTGACTAACCAAGTCACTTTTTAAATAAGTGGAATGTGTGACTGAAGTGATGGAGCTAGAATCCAAATGCTAGATTATTTTTAAAGACCATCATATCTGGAACTCTGAAAGGCGTTGGGTACGGTCAGGTCAGCAGCAGATATTACTGATGGCAATAGGGCTTAAGAACAGGAAGATGATGTTCAAGTGAAAAAGGAGGAAAGAAGTCCGTAAGAGGAATAACATTCTGTGACCTTGGCTTTCTGTGGACTAAATCTCTGAGCTATAGAGATCCCATTCATGCCACTGTTGATCTCAAGTGGAGTGTTGTGATGAGTTGAGGCTTCCTTCCTTTGGAGGTTTCCACCATACTTTTTACCAACAGAAAGACATGGAAGTAATTTTCAGGCCAGAAACTGGTCCTTATGTGTTTTTTGTGGCTACGGGCTAGAATAAAAATGTAATAAAGCGAAAGCAGTTCTGAAATTGTTGTTCTGGGTTTTTTTGCTTGAAGACGCCACTTTAAGACTGATATCAAACTGCATTGCTTAGGAGGTAAAGAAGAAATTTTTGTGGTTACCTACAGTCATTATGAGGTAATAAGCATTTAACTGTCACTTATCTTTTTGCATTTTAAAGAGAGTTCTCTTCTAATAATTTGGCATTTCTTATGGTAACCATTGTACAGTGGAAGCCTCTTTAACAAGGCATACAGGGTTCTATCTCCCTTGATCCTTGTGTTTCTGGATTATTTTGATCAAATTCAACTTTCCTGATTCAAGGAGACTGTTTATATAGTAACATGTTTAAATAAACACATTTTCAATTCATGTATGGATGCAGAATTGGATAGCATTCAGGAGACAGACTTTTTATAGTGGATAGTGAAAAAATTGAGTGCCATTTAGGAAATGGTGGTAAAAGAGACAAGAGAAGGAGGAGGAAGGACTTGGAGAGGACACTGGAAAGGGCAAGCAAGGATTTAGTGCTAACAGGGAGAATGTCTTGAAGAACAAGAATTGGAAGCTGAGCTAGTCAGAGCAACAGCAAGGACCAGTGAGAGAAACAGGTTAAAGGTACACCTTTAAAGTCAGATTACCTATTCAAGAGACACAAATATTTAAGGTAAAATGGGTTTTACACTGTGTCAACTCCTGTAGCAAGTAAAAACAAGAAAGTGGAAGATAAATGAACAGGATTTAGTCAAGCCAGGCATTTTAGCTTGCTATCTGTGTGTTGTTTTCACCCTCCTAAAAAGAATCTGGTATTGACAACTCTGAGAATAAGATTCAGTCCTTCTAACTAAACTGTGTTTTTTTAAGGGATCGTCTGGTTTAGGAAAGTCCTCTAGGTTATATTTATAAGTGCAGGAGCACCTCCAATGAGGTTAATCTTTCATATTCTAATTTCCCCACCCAGCTAATGATGTAACTAGTTGTGGTTTTGAGTTGCTTGTTTCCTTTGACTTTAGAGAAAGTATGGACAAGTAGCATCAAATATCTAGAATTTCGATATCTAAAGCCATGTGAGTTGAATCTTTTCTTGAAAAAATGGATTATGGATTAGATATTCAACTCTGTTAACCTGGGAGAGCTGTTTTTCTGTCTGTAACAAAAATATTCAGCTTGCACCTTTTGTTCCTGAATGTGTGATAACTTTGATTAAACCACCAGATTAAATTCTCCTGGTTTAGATTTTAAACTTGTTTGAAACAAGGTTAGATGGCATTTAAGTTCCATATCACTGTGTCTCCAGTAATGAAAATTAGTCTAATAGGCTAAGGTACCCATTATTCAGGCTAAATTAGCTTCCTGGGAGAGATCCCTATAAAGTAGCCATCACGATGAAAAATGTACCAATTAAACAAAGTAAACTAAGCTGATTATTGACATATTCTGAATTTCTTTTAAACCTTTTTCTCTTTACATGCATCTGCCTGTTGCAGAAGATTGGACATTGTCTAATAGAGAGAAAAACAAATAAATGTGGAAAGGAAAGGGAGGAATTACCCCATGTCTAGTTATTACCATTGCTTTGTCTATGTATTGAATCATTATTGAAAGAATATCCTTCTTTCTAGATCTTCCTTTGAGATCATACAGGCCATCCTCTTCCCCACTAGCTGCCATTGGAATGATATGTCCTGACTACAGCAGCTGTTCATCTGGAAAAATAGTCAAACAGAAGTGTTTAATTTTTATTATTTTTTTTTTAGCTGCCTACTAATGGAATTTAATATCTAGAAGAAGAGAAAACCAAAAGCCACTTGATGAGATAGATTTTCAAAGATAACAGTTAGAGAAACATGAACAAGTCCTATTTCTGCTACTGATACAAAGGTTGCTGAGATTACACTGATGATCTCAGAGGCTTTCTATTGATAGAATTTCTTCTGATTAAATGTGGAACTGGGATCTTGAAAGATCTGGACTGTATACTTGATCAAAGTTTCAGAGGATGATATCAGAAAGACACAATAGAATCAGATTTTAGGAGCAACTGTACCTTTTCACAAGTCATTTGGATTTAGAGGAGCTTTTGTTGCAGAGATGTAGATATCAGTGTTTGGTTAAAGCAGAATGAAAAATGTACACGTGGCTTTGTTGCGACAGGTCAAATTCCACCTTCTTAGTTCTGATAGATCTTCATTAGCAATTTCAAGCATATGCTGGGCTTTGCATTGTAATGGATGAGGAATAGGTATATATTTATTTCTGCTGTAGATGTGATATGTACAACTGAGAAATGAGGATAACAATAAGAAATTGCATCAATACACACTTCTATTCATATGTTTTAAGCCTACCAAGTCCAAGTTGACACTTTACAAACGTGAATTAATCATGACTTCCAGAAAAACAAAATTATTATTTCTAAGAATTGTCCTCGGGTGGTCTTGACACATCCTGTATCTCCATTTCATATCTGTGAAATAGGAAAACAACACTTACCTACTTCTAAGAGAAGTTTCAATTAGTAGTTTTTGTGAAGCACAATACTTGCGTGGAATGAGTGCAAAGTATTACCACATTTATTTTTATGAACTTTCTGTTTTACTGCAGTAGGAAAGCTTAAATTATCCACAGAGTTCTTGAGCACATTGGGGAAGCCAAAGATCCTGATTTTGCCCACTGTGCCCCTGGCAAAGAAAAGACCCAAGGGAGACTCCTAAATGAAAAATATAAACAAAACCCTGAAGCTACTCAGATCCTTAGAAGATTAGATTTTTGAAAATATGTTTTTTATAAGATAAGTTAAATGCATTCTTTCCCTTATTTTTTAACCCTGGTTTGGTCACAGGTTGCTCCAGGCACCCAAATGGGGGTATTCAATCCCTTGCTCTATTGATCCTGACAGGGACACATGCTAAGCTGCCCTATCCTCCCCAAGGCTGTCACTAACTGCAGATTTTACAGGTCCAACAAAGAGAAGGTGAGGTTCCAAAGGCTGTCATTCAGCTTGGGATACATACTTCACGCTTTCAATCTCATCCAGTTCTCTATATATTTCATTGTTCATAGAATCATTCAGGTTGGAAAAGACCCTTGGGATCATCGAGTCCAACCATTATCGTCAAGGTGTGCAATACTTGAATTTCCAGTTGTACTGTACAATAATTACTGTACTACTAGTAGCTGGGAGGGGGTGTGTGTCAATGAACATTACCTGTGGGACCAATCCATGGTCTTTGCATCACTCACGTGGAGGAGGGACAGGAGAAAAATTAGTAGTGTATTTTTGTGTGAATTCTTCTTCCTAAGGGACTTTGGGGTCTGGTCTCATAAAAGATAAAGACAGGTTGTCTAGATGTCATTTTTAGATTTGACTGTACAGACATATTTTAGGCTTTTTTTTTTTTTTTTTTTGTGGGTACCAGCAATTTAGAATCTCTAATTCTTCAGATTGAGATTTTTGAATAAGTGAAACTAATTCTCTCACATTTGGATTTGTATTGAGTCTTCCTATTTTTTTTTAAGTAAGAATGTCATATACTTGTAAAAGTTAAGTCCCTTGATAAAATGCTAGAGTGAATCACTGCTTTTCTGTTGACTATGACCTAGGGTCCATGAGTTACTGTGTTATTCTGGAGTTTTGTAACTTGGTCAGTGTACTCAAAGGTACTTTCTATGAAATAAACCAAGGTTTATTTCATCAAGGTTTTTGTTTCTAAAAATATCTCAAAGCCCTTTACAAAACAATGCACAGGTTTTGGCAAAGTAGACACCTTCTGTATGGAGCACTGAAGTACAGTATGAACAGTGTATATCTAATGCACAGATCTATTTGCCTTAGTATTTCTAATTGGTTTTTCACTGATAAGGGACATAAAGGCAAAATTAGTATTGGAGAAGAAAACAAAGGTGGTGGAAATTAAACTCAGGGTGAAATCACATTATGTTGTTGAGTCTATCTGAGAGTGTCTTACTACCATCAACTGCTCTTGTTACTGTCATTTTGTCCTGCTCCTCCAACTCCTCCCCTGTCCTTAGTAGGTGACTTGTCACTTCCCTTTTGCTACCTCTTGAGTGTCAAAATAATGCTGTACAATGTCTCTTATTTCAGGCGACCAAGACAGACAAGCGCTCTGAGGGTAAGAAGAGCACTAGATTTTGAGAGGAAGGGGAGAGATGTTAGGAGCACATGGCTAGGACCGGATGGGAGGAATGATGCACATGGATGTAAAGGATGGGACATCCCCTTCCCAGTTTTCACAGTAGAAGTCATTGAAGTGTCTGTTGCATAAGAATGTACAAAATAAAATGGGCTTTGATTTGGTCCCAAATGCATATATTTTGCATATTGACACTTCTCAGATTGCTACAGACTGATATGGCTGGGAATTGATCTTCCATTCTTCCCATCTACAGAAAATGCCTCCTATTGTTAATGCTTTCGCACCTACCCCTGGACAACATAATCATGTCAGATTTGTACTCAAGTGTCACTTGAAATAATTGAGTGACTATTCAATCACAAAAAAAAAAAAGAAATCAGCAAATCTAAAGCAAGTAAATGCAACTTGGGTGAATATCTTAAAATTAGCAGTTGTGTGGTTACCTACAGTTATGCAATAGAAAATGCCAATTAACACTTCATAGATTGTTTAAAGATCAACCTCTCCTGCTTTTTCTCTGGCCTCTGCTCCTCCTCTTCATCCTCTGTCTAGTGCATATCAGGAGAAACTTCTTGTTGCTGCTAGTACCTTGTGCCACGCACTGTAAAACGCAGAACCCAGGAGTAGCAGGATGGGTGCTGGCTGTATGTCCCCGGACTCTTTGAACTCAAACTCCTATTAATAAAATGGTTAGTTGAGGAAGAATGGTAGTCAAACACTAGCTGTATGTTACAACAGCAAACACTGTTTACAGGGGACTTTTGTCATTGTTTAGTAGCATCCGTGATGGTTTCGCCACCCTCAATATGCTTCCACACTTGAACAGCAACATACTGTGTTACACACCTAATTTGTACACCAAATTCTGCTGTCACCAACCAGCTGGATCACAGCAGGTCATAGCAGTGGCTAGGGCTCTGAGCACCACATCACATTGCTTATTATTTTTCTCCTGACCATTTTCTTATGGGCTGTGATGTTAAAGCTGTGGTTCTGTGTTTGGTAACAGTAATTAATGGTGCTGTATGATCTACTACAAGATCTTATAATTACGGGGCAGATTAAATGCATGTCTTTTATAGGCTTCAGCAAAATGGAACAGCTTATTTAGAGTTTATGTTGTCTTTAAGATTTTGTCCAGTATTTACGTTGTCTTTACGTTGGAAGACAACTGATACCTAGCCCAGTGTGAAGTTAGGATGAGGACAGATGATGCATAGCCTAGTATAACACCTATTACTACAAAATTAAGCCATTAAAGTATTTTCATTACATTTGATGGGGCAGTGTGAGCTTATACATGATCAGTGTTGTGTGTCTCAGATTTTGACATTTTATAGAGAGACCTAAAAGATGAATGCACAATATTGTCAAACTGGCCTTAGAAAGCATATACTTTCAGTCTTCTCTGAAGTCTTGGGAAGTAATCTACTCAGCACTCCTCAGGACGAGACCCTATGTCTACATCTGGAAATAATGCTTACCTGCTCCATGGGGATCTGTAAAAGTAAAGTGATTACTCATTTAGTCAGTGTTTGTACAGCACTTTGAAGATAAAAAAGCGGCACTATGATTGTAAGTGCTATTCACTACATTACACTTCCTATGTAATTATATATTTATTTTTTTTCCCTGAGATTCTTAGATATATTTTAATCTTTCTAATTGATACTACATGCAGTAGAACATTATTCTATCTCTAGCTAAACGGGCTACTGTAGAAGTGTAGGGAAAGAAATTGATCTATCTGCTGCGTTATCCATTCTATGCTCTTACGATATTTTTGCGAATTGCTTTCATCAAACTAGTAAGGATTTGTCAAGGTGTTTACCTGTTGGGAATCTCAGCATGATTTCTTGAGGGTACAATCTGGGTCTGAGTTATGTGTTCTCCTCTTCTGCTCTTCTAAGTATTCGTACATCAAAGTCTCCACCATTGTAATTCTTTTTGGCCTGCTCTTTATTCAGCAGTTGCTGTACAAAACAAATGTATGTTGTGCTGAGAGAATACTGTATATCATATACATTTATCCACCCAATGAAATGAATGTATTCAGTGCACATAAGCAGAAATTTCTTGTTGGGGAAAGCTAGTGGTAGCTTGTGCTTCATGCTGCAAAATGCAGTATAAGGACTAGTGTATTGCTGGTATAAAACAAAATTAAGCGATGGAAGTTTTGGGTGAGTATCAGGAAATATTTCTTAATACTGAGTTCAGGCAATGGAACAGTCTTCCAAGTAACATGATGGAAAGCCCATTGCCCGTGTCAATTAAAACTAGACTAGTTTTAGAACCGGGGAATATACTGTAGGGAACAATCCTGCACAAGTCTGCATGACCTAATAACTCTTTTCCATCTGTAATACTTATACCGGAGTTTCAGAGTTATGTATTGCAATATGATTTCATCCTGACTGAGAAAGACTGAAATATTTTTTCTTTCATGTAGGGTTTTTTTCACACTCTCCAGAATTTTCATACCCACTGAAAGCTAGTAGGGGAAAAGAAAGTAGAACCAGGTCTACACATGTAGTATGCTTGAACCACTGCTCAGGCAAGAAGCTCCCCCGCTCTGTTCGCACCTGCTATCTCAGGGTGTTTGCAAAAGCAATGCTAGACATCACTCTTATGGATGACAACTTGAAGTGGGCCAGGTCTCTCAGAGACCCTAGGTGGAGCAGAGTAACATTTTGGAGAGACAGGTCCCCTCTTTAAAGAGCAGTCCGGGGATTTGCCTTCCTGTTGAACACTGAGTCCTGTCTCATCTATACCTGCAGTCAATGTTGGGAGGCCATGGCTGATAAGAAGGTGCAAAACATGACGTGTGCACTGATAGCCAGTTCTGGGGGGAGCAATGTGTTTCTAGGACATTTTAGATTTCTTTCTTGCAGGAACCCTAGCAAAGCTCTAACATGACATTATTTTCAAGTACAAAGAGGCATTGAAAATAATCAGTGATGCATCACAGAAAGGCCCATTTGTTTCCATTTAACAGGGAAAAGGTTAGAGTAGTACATCATCTTGCTGCTTCCATTCTGTGCATTGAAGAAACGGTCTGTCCAGGCACTAATTGAGAAGTGAATTTGTACATAGAGAAACCAGTTTAGTAGTGTCAGTAAAGGAATTGGTAATTTTTCTACTAATGAGATGCCATATTGGTAAAATAAACCCCTATCAAACTGAGACATAATGTCTGTCTGCTCCTTAAAGATTTCTTGACTGTGAAATATGAAGAGCTGGGTTTTCCTTGCTTCTCTTTCCTCCTGTTAGCTCATTTTTTGTGCCATCCTGAAGTTGAGGGGAAATTTTTGGTAGCATCTGACCTTCTTTCCTGGATCTAACACACCATAAAATAGCTGTTGTTCCGTAAAGACCTCCTTATGCTCCTAGCAAAGTCAACAGGAGTTTGGCCATAAACTTCGTGGACAGCATGTTGAGGACCTAAGGCTTGTACACTCACAGTGTGGGCAGGAGGCCATACGGACTAGAAATAAAAGTCCAAGCTTCAGTTTCTGAAATTTGCATCCAAAATTTGTAGCCTGGCAAATTTCTGCAAACTATCTTTCTGTGAAACAATCTTCTACCCAAATCTGTTATCAGACTCACTCAGTTTGATCCTCCTTGATAATTTGTTTAAAACCTGCTTCTTCAATATTAGCTTGAATCAGCTTTTTTGAACATTTGCTTACACTTGTATGGCTTCCTCTCTTTGACTTTTCTCTTGTCCCTGAGCTAATTTTTTCATCTGTATGACTTCATTTCTCTTTGCATATATGCTGCTATGGAAAGGATAAACTAACTAATGGTGCCAGCCCTCCAGCAAGGACTTTGAGTGACTTTCTTGTCTCTCTTACTAATTCCTTTTGTGGCCTTGGGAAAGTCACTTATCTTGTCTTTCTCTGTTTTCCCATATAAAAAATGGAGGTAACAATGTACACTGACATCCAAGAGATCCTGTTTGTGTTGCCCTAAAGTCAGCCATCTCAAAATACAGATTTACTCTATGTGAGTTAACTAAAACCTAAGAAGTTGTAATATTGTGGATTAATTTTAGTCTCTGTGGCCAATGGTGACCACATCATTGAGGAAAAATTATGAATTAAAATGAAGAGATGGAAAATTATTAACCTGTTTTTGTAATTTATCTTTGTGTTATTTATTGCCATTTATTTTGTAATTATTGCTTGGGAAATAAAAAATAAAAAAATCTATCACTGCTCTGTGCCAGCTCTAACTGCAGCTGCGGATTTAGAGAGGAAATTCAGGCTTCAGCCTTTCCCTGGGGCTGATGGACTTCTCCTTTCAAAGTAGGACACTTCTATCTGATGGCATTAACCATAAAATCCCCCATTTCAAGTCTATGATATCCTGAAGGACAACGGCTCATTTCATTTCTTATCAAGAAATCGGGCAGATCAGTCATATTTCCCGAATCAAATGACATTTTCAGAAAATTCATTTGAACCAAAAATGAGGTTTCCTCTCCACAGACTCCAATTAGTTTAAAAGTGGTTTTCTGATGAAAATTCTTGAAATAACTGAGCTGTATAAAGAAAAATCTATATCTATATATGTATGTATATAGATATATGTACACATGCAGTCGCTGTGAAAACCATAGCCAGAGTACCCTATCAAGCAGTATAAATCTTTAATTTTGGCGATCAGCAGTAACAGTGAAATACCTTAAGATCTCTCTTTGCTTCCTCCTCATTTTTCTTCCTCTCATCCCATCACTCTGGCTATTCCAGTGGGAGTGCATGCACTCATTTGCTCCCTAAGTACACAAAATTAGCTGCTTATCTGTTGATCTTCTTACATGATCCTTTAAAAATCCTTTCTCTGTATGTGTGTCCAAGGCCGCTTTTGCCTTCAGAGGAAGCCCAGACAAGCCAATCCTCAGCCTTTCCCTTACCCATTCACAGGGGGCCTGGGCCTAATTAAATTGCTCTCAAAGACAAGAAGGGATGAATTTCCTTCTTTCCATCTCCCTTGTCACCCATTTAACTCAGCTGAGATCCGTTCATTCCTTTTTAGTTATGTTAAAACGGAAAGGGGGGAGCTTGGACTGAGGGGGATGTGCAGGGAAGGGGGAGGAAAGTAGAGGAGGAGGAGGAGGTGGTAGCAGCGGTGGCGTGCGGGTTGCACCGCAGTTGCACCGCAGAAGTGCAGCGTCCCAGACACAAACAAAGGAGCAAAACCCAAGTAAAGGAGAGGTGAGTGGAAAAGATCCAGTGCTAGAACAGCAGCTGGGTTTCTCTGATTGAGGTCTCCTCTGGTTTTGTTTATTGTCCATTTTTATACTCAAAATGAAGAGAAATGTGACATTAAAAAGACAAGGATATATCTATGTACATTTCTGTATAGTTATGTATGTTCTCAGAGTGGTGCTTGCTCTTTCTGTACCCCCTCCCAAGACCTTTCCCAATGAACAAGGAAGCCTCGGAAATTAGGATGACCCCTTTCCTGCTCATGTAGCATCGCTCAGGAGGGGCAGAGGTGGCAACTTTGACTCATCTGTGGTCTGTGTCACTGGGAGGGTGCTGGAAAGAGCCGGGGCAGCAGGGCTGCAGCATTTGAGGTGCCTGTGTCTGGGGAAGTGGGGAAGGACATCGCCGGCACTTCCAATGCCACAGTCCCCGCGAGAGACAAAGCCCGGTAAAGACCTGCGAAGAGCTGAGCAATTAGCCTTTGAAGGTCATCCAAAGTTGNGGTCAATCACTCCCCAGCAGAGAGAGAGATGCCCTGAAGCATCATTGTGGTCGGGAGCGATCGATCAGGTTTTTAAAAAAAAGATGATAATGATAACCCGTGGACATAATGTCAGCGAGTTTGCGGTGCCTCTCGGAGGCTGCACACACTCTGTCTGCCGGTGCTGAGGAGAGGCTTGGAGGGGCCTGAGAAAACCTCTTCCCCCCACTGAGCCCACTTAGCCCTGCCTTAAAGACAACTAATTAGACCGAGGGCTGCTATGTCTGCTTACACCAGTGGGGGAGAGCGGGAGCTAGAAGGGCCTCACACCAATGGCGAGCAGGACTAGAGCAACCTTTGTTTTAAAGAGGCTTCAAGTTAACTGGAGGTAATCATACAGAGACACGGCTATAAATAATACATACTTGCGCTATTCAACCTGGATGCAGGCCCTCATAAGAATACTGTGGTATGCAATGGTGATCCACCACTTGCTACCCCATGCACTCTTCGGGGCCTTTATTTTAAGGCAGATTAGTGCTTTGTATTGCCAGGCAGATAGAAGTAATCACCGCCCCACGCTGGAGACGGAGATCGGAAAATCACCGGGAGGTACTTATCAACATGCGATCTGAGCACCGGTGGATGTGTACAGACCTTTTAAAATTCTATTAGTATATGTCTGAGTAGATTGCGGTAAAAATACAAACAGTTTTCTAAAGAAAAACTGTCAGTCTCTCTTTCTAAATCTCCTACCCTGCAGCCTAAGCATGGACTTCTGTTTTTATGGATAAATGTGATTTGTCTTTTAACTGTTGAGATTACGCGCTCACTGGAAGGACTGCAGACCCTGCTTGGAAGAGGAAATCTTCCCTTTATCCCAATGTACACTTTATCAGAAAAATAATCATCAAACCTGGGGGCCCTCTGCCTCTTCCTTCCATTGAGGAGATATAGGACAAATAACTCCATCGTAATAATTTCCCATTCTAACGCACAGATTTTTTTGTTGTCACGTTATTTTCTGCATCATTTGATGAACAAAACTACATTTTCCTCTGCACTTATTAAACTATTTGATGATGCCTTTTATTTTGCACTATAATTGGGAAAGCAATCATGTGATAAAATGTGAGTTTGTTGTGAAATAAAATAAGCGATGTTGAAAACATCCAAATTATATTGTCCAAGAAAGTTTCTCAGATGTTCTGTTCACTTAGAAAAATGATGTTATTATTACTTTTAAGTTTTTGACACTTTGGGGAAGAAATCTTTGAGTATTAGAAGGTACTTGTAACAGGCAACAGTATTGACTCATGATTCTACCATTACCTCGCTCTTAGAGTATTAAAAATGTGGGTAGAGAGTGTTAAAATAGCTGTTGTCTGAAGTAGGATGTTTGTCTTGTTTCTTTCTTGGGCAGCTGGTTTGTGTATGTGAAATTTGGATCCATTTATGTGATCGAGCTAGTATAGAAAAGCTTCCAGGAGTATGTATTAACATGCAGTAGAAGGACTGAAAACTTTGTGTAGGCTTTAAGAGAAACATGCAGAACAACATTTTATGCCATTTGGTATTCTGCACTAAAGAATCACAAAACGCCCACGTGGATTTTCTTAATAAAACAATTTTCTTTTTAATTAAAACAGAGGCATAATTTCAGAGAAGGAGCTGAAAATTAGTCTGACCACTTTGAAAGCCAGCAGACAATACACAGTAACTTTGTCCTATATTCAGCCTTATTAGAGATGCAGGTTTCATCTAGAACAGTGGGCGCGACAATTAATTGTATTTTATTGTTCCCAAGCTAGTCAATCAGCTTGAAATCTCACAACTTTATAACCATGCAAGTTTAGAGTGTACATAGGAAGTGTTTATGGGATTCATTAATTCTTCAACAAGTTGAAATGAAGCACTGCATGAACCATGGTGAGGCATCAATAGACTAGGCTTAATTTCTGGATAAAATGTTATAACCTCATCTTTTCTATAGGGACAAAAGACTTTTTCATACCTGTGAACCAGTTAGCTATGAATAATGATATTGTGTATAAGGTCAATGATGATATAGCTTTTAACCATCAGTGACAGTCTGTATCATGTGGAAGTCTGTACCAGGGAGATTCCTTGAAGCAAGAAGTCCAATAACAAAGGGGAAAATTAAATGTTTGGGAAAGTCTAGGTAACCTGTTAAAGAGCATGACTTTTCTACTTAATGAGGTTTATAGAACTGCAGAGGAGGTGCAAAGCATTCTTCCCTTTTTCTGCCCCCTCCCTCGCTCCCCAGACCTTTGCTGTTAAGAGTTGCTAGGTGATAGTGAGGTTAAAAGGGTTAAAGTGCTGTGGTCTTCCAGTTCAGTGCTGGGGGTTCAGACTTCGATTTTGCTCCTGAATCTCCTGCTAACTTCCTGTACCTTGGGTAACGGGAAGGGTGACTTTAACCATTGCAGATACATGTAATATCCTCCAGCTGATTTTTGCTGTTAATGTACTTTGAAATCTACAGATGGTACATTCTTAAGGCCTTACCCAAAGGCCACTGAACAACTTCCATTGAGCTCTGTGTCAATGGACTCTTATTAATCTTTCATTATCAAAACTACGTGTAGAAATGTTAGCACATTTTTCTTTCATAGCTATAGTCTTCCAGATAATCCCGTTTCATAAAACCAAACCACTAGACCAGGGAGCAGAGACCACCCACATGAACAGCCACTGATTCCCTGTTAAGCTTTTGAATACCAAGCACTGCCAGATACGACTGAACTATTTTGTGGACTACTCTTCTCTGTTTAGCAATACAGAGGAACAGGTTAGTTATGCTGATACCATCCCATTAGACACATCAGAGAGTGCTGTAACTAGAAGTATGAAATCTTCAGGTGTAGTTCTGTATTAAAATAAACAACAACAAACATATGAAGCCATATGCTTCAGATTAAATATTTGAGGATGAAAGGTGTTTCTTTTTGTTTTAAAGGCTTTTGAAAGCTTCCTATCCAACACCATGTGTAGGATTTTGCATTGTTCTCTTTGTGAAACTAGGTTACTAGCTGCTGTTGCAACAATAAATAAATTCAAACAGTGGTACCTCTCATTATGGTTCCTTTGTAGATTTTTTTTACTACTTTGTTTCTGCTGTACTGAGCTGAAAAGTGAATTTTGTAGACTAACTTCTAAAGCACTTTTCTCTTTCCTGCTTTATTAATACCTTCTGTTTTATGCCATGTTATCTTTAGACCCTTCAGCACTGTCCAATACACTGTTTAGTTTCTCAGAGAAGTAAGAGTATGTGAAGTAATATGTGAGGACATTTTGATTCCATTTGGCTACACACCATCCCAAGAAAAATGAATTAACCTTAGCACTGGTACAAAATTTTCTATGCATTGAATTTGAAAATTATTCACCCAAATATTGAATTGAGTGCTCACTGTCTGAACAGATAACAGATGCTCAACCCTAAAATATAGGGCGCTTTGTCATTAAAAGTCATTTTAATACTGCATTGCTTACACAGTATAACACAAGTGATGCAGAGATGTAGCATACTTTAGGCAGAAATAGCTAAAAAAATGTGGTTGTAAGGATGACTTCATGGTGTTTATATTTATTTACTCTGGGTGATTTTATGTCAGATTTACTAAGATTTAAAACCAGAGCCTTTCTGCTAAATGCCAGGGCTGTAAAAAACAAAATAAAGCAAAAAACAATACTCTCCTACCCCCCCAAATAACCCAACCACCTGAAAAAGAAAATCCTATTATGTTGTTCCTGTCATTTATGTTATTGTCAGACTTCAAAATTATGTTTGTCATTGATCTCTCTAATCACATTCAGTCTTCTATATTTAGCAAGTAGTTTTGATTATAGTAATATATAAAGTACATAGTGTAAACTTTTGCTTTGGTTTCAGTAGGAAAGCATATAGAGTTTGCTGTATACTATGGACAAGGATGCCAGAATCTGAGCTATTCTTAATATTTGATGATATTAACATCAGTTGTCAGAAAGCAGTGATATTTTAGGAAAAACAGGTCCCACTTCAATCTGACTGAGCTAAGTGACGTATTCACACATCTGTCTGTTTGCTTCTGTGATTACCTTCTGTGAACGTATTTGTCCTACCAAGCTAAGTATTATTGGATTGGGTCATAACTTTTTTTTTTTTTTTTTTTTATAAAAATTTGTTTAAAAAAAGCAAGGCAAACACTTCCCTCCCCCCAGTCTAAACAAATCCAAACAAAAACACCAGACACATTCAGCACTGAGCTGCAGATGAGCATTTCTAGAAATCAGTCCCATGCTGTACCCCAAGGACTGTAAAGTCTGGCCATTGCATCCCTGTCAGTGTTGGCTTATTGCCCTGGAATGGCCACAGTGCCAATGGGTCCTTAAGCCATGGTGAGGGTCACTTGCCGCAGTAATATTCAAACTGGAGGTATCCAGTTCATACTTCAGTCTGTCTGAAAAATATCAGGCTTCTACTTTTTTTTTTGAGAATTAAAGATATTGTAACCACTATCTCTTGGTCTCCACTGCCTAATTCAATGCTAAGTAAAGTATGTTTGTACGTTTACAGTTCCATATATAAATGATCATTGCATTAAGCATTTATAGCAAATTTTACTCCTTAAGGTTCCCAAACCACTTTAAGAATTTAAAACCAATGTAAATGATAAAAAGGGATAGATCTAGTTGAACTACTTATAATGAATAATTAATTTGACAAATCTATTTCTTTTTTCCTATTTGCAAATTATCCAAGTGCAGACTTGAATTCTTTTGTTCATCAGTTGAAGTTATTTGATTAATAGTTTAGGCAAAGAATTTCAGTCTATGGGTTGCCTGCAAGCTGTTTCACATGGCAATTATATCATACGTTATATATTTATAATTGATCATTTTACCTACAAGACAATGGCTTGCTGTAAATGTTTTATTTCTCCATATTGTTTGACTGACTTTAAGAAGTTAGTCACTTTTGAATTAACACACATAAAGAGAACTCTAATGTAGTTCAGACCAGGAAAATCTTGAAGAAAATCATGAAAGCATCCCTAGCAGGACAATAAAGGGTACTCCTTCTTGACAGCTCTATTGGCACCATACTAGGAAGGGCCTAATGAACATTTCAGGGGAATAGGAGGACAACTCACAATTTTCTGTTTTTCTAGATCAAAGATGAAGAATTTGAAGTCAAGCCTAGGTGAGATTTAAGTTAGCTGGGTGTAGGCTAGTACTGGTACCTTGTCAGGCATCATTTGACAGGCTGTTGATGGTTTCTTACCAGAGGGATGGGAAACTCTGAATGTGTTGACCATCTCTGTAAAAAACATACCAGTCAATGAAAAGCTGCCAGAAGGGCCATAAAATAAGCATGGAGTTGAGTACAATAAAGGGAAATTGTGGCAAATATGTGCTTGTGTGTCTGCACCTCTGTAGGTGTGAATTATACCAGGATACCAGACACACAGTAGACATGCAAGTAATACGGGACATATTACATTGTAAAAGAATAGCTAAACTAACTTTCAGGCACCTTGGTAATCAGTGGGCAGAGGCAGTATTCTTATATGATGTGAAATGTCATTTGGTGAAAGTTTTTGAAACTTGGTAAGAAGTCATAGTGCTGGAATCTCACTGAAAGTGGTTAATTTTTTTAATCATCTTAATAAATCAGGGAGATGGATTGGAAATGGATTGTAGCATCAAACACAATGTTCCATGCTGAAGAGTCAAAAATAATCCAATAACAGAAACTCAGTACTTCTGAGTCAAAATAGAACTATAGGTAGGATATCCATGTACTTTACAGAGAAAAAAACAACTTAGTAGACAGTGGGATGAGCTGCTCTTTCAACATATTTCCTTCAGTGTGTAGAGAAAAAGCCCTTCTGCTATCATACTTGAGTTTAAACTGGGGAATGTTTGCTGAGATTTTGTTTTCCCGCACCAGGATTCCCTAGAGCTTCTAAAAATAATAGCAGATAATCTCAGAGTGTAGAAATTCATCTCTCATAAAGAGGCTCAAAACTGAACATCATTCTGATGGCCAAAGAGATAAATATTGCCCACCAGTGACCGCCAAATAGGAAGAGGAGTTAAGGACAACCTGGTTATATTTACTTTATGAAAATGAACTGTATATAGCACCAAGTAGGTATACTTAGATATTTTGGAAGGCCAGTTTATCCAACTTTGAATCATTCCTGAGCAGGAATGTAAATTTTTATTAGGAAGTGTTCTTGAATACTAGGAATTGTTCAAGGACACAAACTTGTACACAAAAATGTACAGTAGTCAAAATGCCTAGATTAAAACACATTAAAGTAGTATAAAACCATAAAATAATGACATATCAAGAATGGTATATACTGAGACTTTAAGTAACAGATAAAAGAAATTAACAACTTGGTTAAACATCAATGGCCAATATGGTTAAAAACAACAAGGAGGTTATTTAAAAGCATTTTAACATCAAAAAGAATCTTAGGTCAGATATAGTTCCACTGAAGGTGCAGATGGTGGAAATCATAAATAATGACGCAGAAAAGGCAGAAATGTTTAATAAATATTTCTGTTCTGCACTTGGAATGAAACAGGAGGATGTATCCATCCCATATGATGTTGTGCATGAAAATGAAAGTTTGCCATCTGTAACAAAGAAAGAGGTAAGACAGCAACTGCTAAAATGGAACATATTCATATCAACAGGCTTAGATTATTTTAGACCCAAGAATCTCAAAGGAAGTAGCTTGGAAGCTAAATTTAGCCAGCATATGAAAATACAGAAAATGGAGGAGGTATCAATTCTATCCAGTTGTCATGTAGGCACCTAACTTCCACAGAAGGGAGACTAGTGAAAATACTTCTCCCCGCCATGTGATACAAAATAGTTATCACTGAACAAACATATAACCTTTTACCTCTCTACTTATAGCTTCCAGTACTCCTTAGGCTGATACAAACATGTTGCTGTCAGTAGTCTTTATTGCATATTAGAATTTCTCCAAGTTACTTTCTTTGGGAATATATACCATCTTTTTAAAAGCAAGCAAACAAGGGCTCCGAGCAATCTATAGCAGTTTGCACTCTACAGAATTAAAAAGTCACATTAAATTGATTAAAAACTACCCTAGTGACAGATCTTAAAGTGAAGAAACATCAGCAAGTTACAACATTGCTGGTGGTGTTGACCATGGATCAAGGTTTGATCCAATAAGATTAAATTTCTTTTTTTCAATCATTTAGATAAGGGTTTGGTGAGTTTGGTGAGCACAAAATTGGGTTGTGCACATCAATGAGAAAGTTGGGCTACTTTTAGAAACTGATTTGAATTGCCTGGTTAATAGACAAGAATCAGCAAAATATATTTAAGTGCAGCCAAAAGTGAAGAAATACATTTGGGATGGACACTTAATAACACCACCTCTGAGAACAGTGAGTCAGAAAAGGAATTTGATGGATCCTCAGAAATTATTACCACAGCAGGATCTCTCACTGCAACTGATCCTTAGCTGGATAAAAGGGAAGATTACAACTAAGGAGCTGAGCCTCATTTCTACACCTCACACTGGAAAGGTGATGTCCACCTTTTGGACCCGTCCTTTAGGAGGCTTATAGAAATAAATACCAGAACCAAACAGTAAGGAGGACCACTGTGTTGGTCTACACACTGTCAAATAAGCCTTAAGTTGTGATGGACCTTATAGGTCTGTGACAGATGAGTTTTTTATTCCCTTTGCAGATTCATTCAGAAATTCTACCTTGCACAAGATGTAGCCTTCTATAATTAAATACTAGAACAGCTTGTTGAAGGAAGTAGTAGTCTCACTATATTTTGGCATCTTTAAAATTAGATCAGATATCTCTCTAAAAGATTTTATTCTATTATCTATGTAAACCATGGTCAGACTTCACTATGAAAGTGAGTTTTTTCTAGTCTGGGAGTATATAAATCTGTGAAAAGAAAAAAAAATGTGAAAATGTTTGTAAAAATTATTTATGGGCTAAAAATATAGCAAAAATGTTCAGTTTTTGGATGGGCAAATCCTTAGAAGAATTTTTGTAATGCTGGTTTTACCACTAAAATGCAGCAGTTCTGTGGTGGAATTCAGTAGTTGTGGACTCAGTGTCACTCATGAAGTTGGAATCATGAATGATAGATTAATCTTAAACTAAAGGCAAAAGAGAGTTGACAGAACAGATATAGTTGACATATGGGTAAGACATGGGCTGATTTTAGTAAAATTGCAATGAGAGTTTGAAATAGTAAGACTATGTTTAGTATATAATTTTGAGATTATACAGTGCATTGAGAGAGAACCAACTAGACTACTTAGTTGTTCAAATGAAATAAATTTTGCAGTTTAAAGGCATAAGCTTGTTTGCTAGGAGGGAAGGTACTTCATTTGGATGCTTTTGTTGGCAGAAAACTCATAAAAACTTATACAGATGACAGTATCTGATGTTACTGGAAAGTAACAACACCTTAAATTTTTGAAGTGTTCAGCCTGTGTTCAGATGTTACCAAAAGCAAATGTTCAAAACCTGTAACAATGGGCAAATTTCAGAAGTGTGCATCTCATGTCTAAGTGAGGGCAGGATTTTAGCAATGTATGTGAACTAAAACCCATTAAGCCTATCTGAACATTACTGTAGTCACACAAATGAAAACCTAATGTTGTAGAGAAGCCAGACCTAGAGTATAGTTTTGTGTTTAACGCCATATCATTTTTTCAGCATCAGCAAGTACTCATATATCTTTAAGGCAAGTTTTCATGTCTTGCATAGAATCATAGAATTGTTTTGGTTGGAAGAGACCTTTAAGATCATCAAGCCCAACTGTTAACCGAGCACTGCCAAGATACTACTAAACTATGTCCCTCAGCGCTGCATCTACAGCTACATCTTTTGAGTGCCTCCTTGGGATTGTGGTGCAACCACTTCCCTGGGCAGCTTGTTCTAATGCTTTCAGTGAAGAAATTTTTCCTAAAATCCACTCTGAACTTCCCTTGACACAACTTAAGGCCTTTTCCTCTTGACCTATGACCTGTTACTTGGGATAAGAGATTGATCCCCACCTCACTAAACCTCATTTCGGGTAGTTGTAGAGAGTGATAAGGTCTCCCCTCAGCCTTCTTTTCTCCAGGCTAAACACCCCCAGTTCCCTCAACCACTCCTTGTAAGACTTGTGCTCTAGACCCTTTATCAGCTTTGTTGCCCTTCTTTGAACATGCTTCAGCACCTCAATGTCCCTCCTGTAGTGAGGGGCTCAAAACTGAACAGGGTACTTGAGGTGCAGACTCACCAATTTTGAGTACAGAGGAACAATCACTTCACAAGTCCTGCTGGCCACATTATTTCTAATGCAGGCCAGGATGCTATTAGACTTCTTTGCCTTTGTCCCCTAAATGGGTCACCTTTTCATAGAAGGAGATCAGATAAGTCAAGCAGGACCTGCCTTTCATTTACCCATGCTTACTGAGCCTGATCTCTTGGATGTCATGTACTTCTTGCATGATGGCACTCAAGATGACCTGCCCCTTAGCCTTTCCCAGCACTGGAGTCAGACTGACAGGCCTGTAATTTCTCACATCCTCTTTCCTGCCCTTCTTGAGGATGGGTGTCACATTTGCTACCTTCCAGTCAACAGAGATGTGTCTGGTTATCCACGACTGCTGAGAGCTGATGGAAAGTGGATTGGTGAGCACTTCTGCCAGCTTCCTCAGCACTCTTGGTGGGTCCTATCAAGGTCCATAGACTTTTGTGTATCTAAGTGCTGTAGTAGTTTAATAACAATTTTCTCTTGGATTATGGGGGCTTCATTCTGCTCCACATCCCTGTCATCCTGCTCAGGGAGAGAACAGTTGCTCTTACTATTAAAGAGTGGGGGAAAGAAGGCACTAATTACCTCAGCCTTTTTCTCATCTTTGATCACTATGTTTCCCCCTGCATCCAATAAAGAATGGAGATTCTCCTTAGTTCTTTTGTTGTTAATATATTTGTAGAAACAGGTTTATTGTATTTTATGGCAGTAGCCGGATTAAATTCTAGCTGGGATTTGGCCCTTCTAATTTTCTTCTCTGCATAGCTTCAAAAAAAATATCTTTCTAGTCTTCCTGAGTAGCCTGCTCCTTCTTCCATACACCATAAATTTTCCTTTTCTTTCTGAGTTCCAGCCAAAGCTCTCAATTTAGCCAGGCTGGACTTCTTCCCTGCCAGCTTGTCCTATAGCACATGGGGATGGCCAACTGCAGTGCTTTAAGGATTTCCATATTCTTCTGCAGCCAACCACAAGTTCAGCCAGGCTTGCAGCTGTAAGAAGGGCAGCAACAAGTTCACCTTCATAAACGTTTATCAACTTGAAAACAGCGAAGCTGACTTGGTGCCATATTAATCACAGTTTCTAGCTGACTTGAATAGTAGGCAAAACCTGTTCCCATCTTCTTGTAAAAGGTTTCACAGCTGCATCATCAACAATAGAGTTTAGAGCATACAGTTACAAGTTATTGGATTTGCCCACACTTTGAGTGAGTACACAACATTTCTCCAGTATTATTTACTTTGTGGCCATCAGAAAATCACAATATTCTCCAGCGCTTCAGAATGTAGATGACAATACAGTTATGGTAGGATCTCACAGACTTTTATCTCAGATCCACTGTGAGTGGGTAGGGAAAGTTACCTCTGAAAAACATGCTTGTAAGATTGTTTTACTCAGTCTGGATGCAAGTTAGCTGGCTAAATTAAGTTAGGCTCTTAAACAGTGCATTTAACTCTTTTAGGAAAAAACTTCCAGCTCTGGAAAGCTGCCTGCCTCTTTAAAGGAAATCTGGGGGGAAATTCTGAAAAGCATCTACTTTATTGCTGAGCAAAATGGAGACAAGTTAAAAAGTCCAGCATCAAGCTTAATATAATGAAGAGTGTGTAGGAGCCAGTGTATGATACTGGTTATGCAGCAGCAATTGATGTTCTAGAATAATATCTTGTCTGAGTCATAGCAGCATAATCATTGTCTAGGTGTGGAGATTTACAGGAACAATTTGGCTCTTCAGGTGATTCACTGTGTGGCCCTCAGCAAACTACTTAATTTTGCTTTTCAATTTCCTTGGCTATGAAATAGAGACAATAATATTTCTGGAGTTTCATAAACACTTTGGGATCTGTAACTGAAAAGTACATAGAAGTGCTAAGCAACAATATCAGATTTTTTTTTCACTAGTTAAGATACAAGGGCAGTTTAAATTAAGACAAGGCCAGATTTATACAGTTTTCATTGTGTATGTGGTCTACCTAAGGCTGATAAAGTGCAAAATTGCTCTCTAGTAAATTTGTACTAACTTCTTTATTATCTTTATTCTTTTGTTTGTTAGGGATTTTTCCTTTTTTAATTAATTTATTTATTTATAATTTTTTAAAGGCTTTTATTAAGTCTCTCTACTTTTCAATAGAAGCAAATATACCAGTGCTGATGCCAGACATGTCTATGAGACTTGTAATGACTGCTATTGTGCAAGGTCTGTTTGGAAGAAGAACAAACCAGCCAGAAATCACACCTTTGGTATTGGCAGAAGCTACAAATTTGGCTATAATTTGGGTATATACAGAGACTAGAACTTCCACCATCATAAGGCAGTCGTTACTGGGATAAATGATTAACAGCAAATGATGATTTTGAATTTAATAATTAAATAACACTTTTGGACAGAATATAAAGTTGCTAAGAAAATTATTGAAGCAGTAAGTTAATTTTCTGTGTTATAATTTAACTGAAACCTTAATGATAATACCCATATTTATTCCAATGCACTTCTATTATTCAAAATGCACACTATACTATGTGTATTATCATTATAAGTTAGGAGTTGCCAATACCTAAGGATTCCCCTCTATCTCCCACTCTTTCTTGGCAGTTCCCCCTCTCCCAGGCAAAGGCTCATGTACGATGCTCAACTAATAGCTTTGACACTAGAAACATTGCTGTGCAAGGACATTTGCTGCACAGGGCTGTGCCTTCTACCAACCACACTGTAGTTGTCACCTGCATCTTTCCCACGCAAAGGTCTAACATCCAGTACTAGTAAGAAAAGAAAGATTACATGTTAATCAGAGTGTAACACTTTTATATTCACAGCTCTCCTGTCCCCTGTTGGGCGTATGCTACTGTTTGCTAGAATGTCTATATTTTATCTGAAGATCAGTTGTTATCAAACAAGATATTTCTGGTTCTAGAAAACTAGTGCTGGTGTTGTCAATATGCTGTTATTTCTCAAACTCTTTAAGACAGTTGTATTCAGAAAAAAAATCTTAATTTCCCAGAAAAAAGAGGAAAATTTAATATGTTTTGACTTAATGTGATGTCAATGATACACATGATATTTCTAAGGATGATTTTGCAAGCCATTTAGGTTTATACCTAGGAGGTTCTAAAGCAAAGTTGTACCTGCCAAATTTACTAATAAACCTTTTTTTTTCCTTTTCTTTTTGGCATAAATGTCAAAGGGTAACACACAGGTTAAGGAAAAAAAAAAAAAAAAAAGAACTGCCTGTAATAATTAGGACTATCCCTTTTGAAAGTTGAAAGTAGTAAGAGAAAACTGTCTGCAGACTACAGACTACAGTTTGTTTTGGTCTAGGGAATCAATTTGCTTCCTATTACTTTCTGGTAATTTGTTCTGTTTCTTAAGTTGAGCCATGAGCTTGGGGTTAACAGCCAGAGATACAGGGTCTCTTCTAGGCTGGAAAGTTTCCAGTAACAACTGCTGAATATTGCTGTCTTATCCTAGTGCTTTCAAACTGATGACAAAATGTACCAGTTTGAGTCAAATATTTATCTTAGTTAAATTGAGACATCTCTGCTGATACAAATTTTATTGCAACTTCAAATCAGTAGAAATCTGTAGTGTTTCTTGATCTACACCTTACTGATCTCCTTTTTTGTCCTTTTACTACACAACTAAATAGTATCAGTTCTGTACTTCCTAGGAATGAATCCACATTTTATTTTGCATCTGATACACTGGAGAATTAGCATTCTTTTTACTTGTTCAGGCCAGTGTTTATGGGGCCTAGCAGTTAATGGCAACTGGGTCCTGAGCATTTAAGCCTTCATGGCATTGCAGGAGTTAGGTGCATAGCAAAAATTATTCTTCCAAATTTACACTACTAAAAACCCCGAGAAACGGAAAGCTAGCTTCCTGTTTATAACTGGATCTCTTGGCTTCCAGTATCATTTTACTTGCAAGTCTACAGAAAGGTAAAAATCCTAACTAATAATCCAGTCATCCCTCTAATTTAGTTTCCCCAGCAGCCCAACATGCTGAACTAAACAAGGGTCCTATGCTGCCAAGCTCTAGTTAAAATCCATATGTTCACCGAAATACTATCACTTATGTCATGCAGGTTCTGAATCATTAGGTATGATGTTCACATTATTACTCACTAAACAGTTTCTTATACTGTTCAGGCCAATGCATATCAAAATTCATGAATTCTGATGGTTACAAAGAGCTTTTAACGATACCTTCAGAAGATGAAATATATAGGTTTCAAAAAGGTATGCGAAAATATGGATATTAGGCATAATAGTTAGAGGTAGGAGGAGCACACAAGATCAACAAGCCAGACAAGTTCAGAAACCTTTAGTGATTGTGTAGCGATCTGTAATGAAAATTCAAGTACCTTCTCTTTAATGATCCATTTATCTCTCCGACATGATTTTCTATCATTCTAACTGGCATGGCTCCTGTTTTCTGAGTGTTTATTGCAAATTTGTTTTGTCAAACAAGCCTTTAATACCAGACAGATCAGGCTGCTTCCTCAAGATTTTTTCTGAAGAAATTCTCTTTTCTGAGGAAAACACAGATGAATTATTTTATGTCTGAGGTAGTAATACTGATATGATTCTCGTGGTGAAAGAGGAGAATTTTAAAGTCTCTAAAATGTGGTGAATTGTTTCCATATCAGGAGGTTAACTGTAAGGAGTCATCACTTTTAACCTATACTATGTTTTACATAGATCAGGGTGGAATTTGATCAGGGAGGACAAGATATCTAAAAGGGTAGTGTTTTCTCCAACAAAAACTGCTAGTGCATATACCTTCAAGGTACGTGATGTGAGATTGATTCTGCCACAGTGCAGAGTACTCTGCAACATGGAGGTAATATATAGTTGTGTTAGTTACTGCCTCTTCCTGAAAGGATTTGGCTGTTCGGATTTTTGCTTTGGCTTTGCATGTGGGATGGCATCACTGTGCACTTGCAGCTCCCTTGTGAAACCTTACTCTTTAAATAAAGAACCACGGTCAAACAGAAGGCTCCTTAGTTTCAACAAGTGTTAATAGCAAAAATAATGTGTGTTATTCAAACTCAGAACATAGGGGAAATATTTAAAAAAAACCCACTGTGAAATTCTCTCCTTAATTAGAATATTTTAAATCTAGCTGTTTCAGTTATTTGAATCAATATTTACTTAAATTTACAGACATGTTTCTGTATGTGACATCTTATTACAAATTATCAAAAACTGCCCTACAGCTTGCAGTACTGATCTCACATACTTGTGCATAAGGGGAACCCTGAAAATAGGTAAGCTGGACCACAAATTCAGAGCATGCTGTCACCCCCCAATATTTTCCTGTCCAGTGTCTTCTTGGGGGTACCTAGCTCCATTTTGAAAGTGGTGCATCACTGCAGAATGAGAAAGCTGTTGCAGAATAGCTAATAACCTTGTAAATTCACACTCTGTAATACAAAAAACTTCCCTGAACCGTTAGTAAGTCACTTTTATTGATTTCAGAATCCCATTAACCTTAAAGGTATTCTTTACACATGGTAGAATCACTCAGGAAAACAAGAGCAAACCCTAAATTTGTGGCTTTAGGCCCTGAAGAGTGTTCCCTTGACTCTATCCCTCCTCCTAACCTTGCAGATTCTGAGCATTTTTATCCCCTTTACTGTTTCTTATGGCATACTCTGTGGGTTACTGCCACAATTGCCACTAGTGGATATTCAGTAGCTTTGAGTATCCAAGACAGACCTGGGGAGGAGAGCAACGAGCGGATGACAGCTAGCTGGACAAGCAACAGCTCTAATCTTGTGATAGCGATATGCGGTACACTATGGGAACGTTGGTGGAAGCAACATGATTTCCCTATCTTTCACCTCAGAACCGTTGTCTGCCTTAAAAGCAAATGTGAATTCTTGGGGAGGAAAGTAGTATTGTATATTTTATATATTATATGTGCTTTTAGTAGGGCCGTAGTTCTTCAAACTGGAATTATGAGCATCCTGTATCTTATCTGATAACTCTAACTGCTGTTGAAGCCTAGATTAAGAAAGACCTCTCTCAAGTGATTTAGATTAATTTGGGAAGCCAATATTGGGAAAAGTTATTTTCTGTATCATAGTCAACCCAGACTCATGGTAAGATTTCAGATTGCTGAATATTGGATGCAAACCAATGTAAATCCACCCTAGTTCAGGTTTCAAGACAACAACAAATAAACCCCAAGCCAACCCACAATCGCAGAAGTCTTAAAACAGGACTGATGCTGACTATAAAAGTCATTTTGACAGGCGTTAGTTACACTACTGTTGACTTTGATGAAGGTACACCTGAATAAAACTACAGCATTACTTGAGGAGAAAGTAATCTCAAATTACCTCAGATCATAACTTTAACAATAACAGAGCAATAGTAATGAGGACAAAAATATCTTTTGTGATTGTGTGGTTATTCCTATAATTAGAATATAACTTTATTTCCTTTAAACCAATAATATCCTTTCTTCAATTATTTGCAAATCCCAACATTATTTTTTTATGCACTGTGCTATAATCCTTATACATTAGATTCTTTTTCTTTCTCTCAACAAATTGAATTAAAAAAACATAGTGAGGACAAACATGTATAGAGTTACCTATACCTTTTCCCAGCAAGAAAACAAATAGAATTTTATCACATTTCTTTGTTCAGGGAATCGGCAATACCCTTGTAAATTGGGAATTTAATAGCACAAAGGAATTAACTGGGCTCTTTTTAAGATTATTCTTAACAAATTTTGTCATTCATATATATCAATAGTGGCATATAAGAGAGACATAAACTATGATCCAGCACTAGACCTGTCTCTGTAAGTAGACACACTGAAGACACTTACAATTTTATTTGTATGCAGACGCTTTTCACTGCATCAAATCTCTCCCCTTTGTGTCTCTGAAGATGCTGATGAATCTTTTTTACAATTAATAGACTTAAGTCAGAAAAGACGGCAAAATGCGAGATGGTGCTTATTGTTTTAGCACAAGTTCAAATGACCTAATTTATTGCTTTGGTATGATGTTTATCTTATGACTCGAGTATTTTACAGATTAGTCCAAAAGATGTGATTAAAACAGAAGACAGCTGCAATATTTGATTAAGGTACCTCAGACTCAGGAAGAGTGTCTTATAACAAGAGACCATTTATGTATAGTACTACATGTTTTTTTGTAATCCTCTCATCTTTTTGTGTCACTTCAGTGTCCATGTAAAACAGGCCTCCCAAAAACTTGCTTAACTTTAAGCGTTTAGACTTGTGCTTTAAGTTAATGCGTGTTTATGTCTCTTGACAACTTGGCTGTTTTTAATGCAGGATTTAAGAGTCCTTGTACTGCTGACATTTTGTTAGTTATTCTGTAGGCTGAATTTGAAGAGTTTTTTAATTGGGTAAAATAGGGCACTATTTTACTGTTTGCAGTTTATCGGAGGTATGTTAAGCTCCACTGAGGATTCAGGGATCAAAAAATCAAGGAAACAGAAAGAAGAGAAAAGTGAATCAGCTGGGTTATATTAGTAAATAATTTAGAGTGCTTAAAATAACAATGTTCGCACATTTTTAATTTAAAGCCTGCTAAATCCTTTTAAAATTCATTTGTATTTGCAATTACTTAAACTGTGAGCTGTGCACTGGAGGGAGTGAAACTATAGATTTTAAGTACACAGCTGGAGGTAATATATAAATTCAATTGATCAGTCTGGCAGAGAATTGATGCCACAATTTGTACCCAGTGGCACTTTCTCTTTCTTACCTGACTGGCTTAGAACATTATCAGAAAGTCAATATGATACGCCAATATAGTGATATACTTGCAGTCATAAGTCCCATGTTTAGATTAAACCCTAGGTGCTCACGATGTGGATTGTAATGGACAGACAGCCTGACTCCATCCCACCATGAGCTGTTCTGAAAGCACTCGACTTAACTCCAAGGTTTCATATGGTTGTCAATGGCCCCAGCAGCCAGCCAAAACCAGTAACAGAGGATGTCTGTCTCTGCAAGGCAATGCAGTGGACAGGGAATAGTGTGTATGCAATGCTCCAGTCTGGCTGCAGTTCCCTCTCTCTCATCTGCCTGTCTCTAACAGGCTTTGCACTCATTGTGATCAGGTTTCCTTTATAACTGTTCTTTAGTCTCATGTTTTGGTTCTCTCTCTTCCTGTAATTTATTAATGATTTCACCTCCTCTGCATTATCTCTTGAATTTCTTCCATTCTGTAACGGGCATCTCTATAAAGCCTGATGAGCAATGACTTCCAAAGTCTGCCTTTTGAGAGCGTGCCTTTCTGTACAAACAATAAATATAGGTTGGTTTTTGTGGTTGCACTGAGAACTGGATCAGGCCGCTAGCTGCTAATTTCACACAAAACACTTATTTGAGTAAAAACCTATTATGTCTGGTGTGACATATAAAACTAGAAGGTCATCCACAAATCTGCCCTGCGTATATTTTCCTCCCCAGGGATTTCAGTTGTATATAGTATGTAAAGTAACATCTGAAACATCACCACACGTGTTAATTTTTTCCTGCATCAATGACCCTTACCTCTCCACCTACAGAACATGTAATGCTTAGAATCAGAGAAATAGTGAGGAGGGCTGTTGGGTCAACAGTTGTTTAACCCTCACTGTGATAATGCAGAATTATTCTAGCCAGTACACCACAAGTACTTTGTTTTGTGCACCTTTAAGTGACACAGCTGATGAGCTCTTCCACCACTTTCCCCTCGTGACACTCTACAAGACTTCATTGTTAGGAATCATTTCCTAGTCCTTGGACTAAATTCTCCTCTTCTCTGGCTTACACCTAACATATTCCCAACCGTTTGCTCTCTGCAAAATAGCCCCCACTTTTAGTTTTTTTTTGAATAGTTCTCTGTAATCCCTGGGGGTTTTATTGTAATCTTTAAGAATGGACTGCTTTCTGAGGAGTAGGACTACTGTTCCCTTGATGCAAGGTTTGTGACAAGGGCTAGGAAATTACTCTTAAGTTACAATTAGTGTATAGGTGTGAAACGTTTTATACACTGTCTCACCAGTGAAAGGGAATTATGCAATGAAGACAGACATTTCGGAAACTCCACAGTACATCTACATCTTGCAGTATGCAGTATTATATTTTCTATTTCTACTAGTCTGATTCCATGTAATATCTGTAAAATGAAAGTCTCATAGTTACTTGGTGACCTGTTAAAGTCAATTGTAGGCAAGTCCACGTGGGTAAAGCTCTCCTGCAAACACTTGTACAGGCACTTGCTTTTGTGTTCATGAGTAGTTACGTTGTTTTCATGCATAAAGGAAAGCTGACATGTTAAGTGTCAAAAGGACAGGGTTTTAGACAGCAGCTAACGGGCTAGACAGTCAAATGTTTGTGTAGCACAGAAGATGCACATAAATTTCCCGTGCCCTGCATATGTCCATGTCAATGACTTAAGCAGAGTGTGGGACCTCTAACCTTCAGGAACAAGACAAGCTGCACTTGTTCTGATGCTGTTTCATACTGATCTATTCAGTCATCACTGACAATCCTCTAACTATAGATACGATTCTACTCATGACAACAAACCCTTTTCGTTAGACTGAGATCAGGGCAGAACCACCTTCTAAATCCATTTGGCTCTTCTATTTTTGTACATTGATTGCTTATCAGGAAATAAATAAATGTGAAGGTAAAGGACTTGTGCATATCAGGGCAAAAAGCAATAGCCATTAAGCCTGTAACTTACAGTATATGCCCTTTTAGCAATAAGGACACTGCTTGAAATTGTCAGTGTGACAGATTTACTCTTAATAGCTTAAGCAAATTTCACAGTTTACCCAGGTCATTTTGAAGTAAGAAATATTAATGTGTTTGGAATAAAAATTAAAGATTATAAACTTCACGAACATCTGCAGAAAGTCAGCCTTGTTTCATGTGTTTATTTAAAATATTAGCATGTTCTTGTTGGGATAGAATACGTTTCCTCTGTGTGTATAATCTAAATAACCTAAAGGCATTTAGATACATTTTGACATTTAAGCATATGTTTAAATCAATTTTAACGTATTGATTCAGTCCTGTTTTACCACCTCACACCCAGGACTAGAGAGGGCAGAACTTTCCCTGTATAACTGCATGTACAGTGCACAGTGCTTTATATAGGCTTTTATGGAATCAAGGTGTGGAGGAAAACAAGAAAGGGGATAGAAGGAAGAGAAAAGAGGATGGAGGTGTGTGTACAGGCACCGTACAGTGAAGAGGTGGTTGTCTTTCTTCCCTCATGAATATAGACCGCTTTTGCCTCTGCTGCTTTCATTTTTTTGTAAGGCTGGAAGGGCACCCATCGTTTTTGGAGCTTCTGGCAGCAGCAGACTCATACACAAGCATGATTTACCAAGAGTGCATCACTGGATTAAATGCAAATTTTTTTTTATTTCAAGCGGTTATTGCGGTGGTCTTGGAGCTTTGTAAAGCTTTCTTTACAGCTTTGCTGTAACTGGCTTGGCTCAAAGGTGATCACTCTTTAAGGAATAGAATAATGTTATGCAAACTTTTTAGTGAAAATCAGCACCAGTTGCTGCTAAAAGCAGGGTGCCTGTAACTTAGTTTGCTACTGATGTCATCGTTGTTGCTACAGCAATAGCAGTGGGACATTTTAGATACAAAGGTGACATAAACAAAGCTTTAGATCTATTCCTCTGGATGCTGAGCCTCTGAACCTAATCCTAGAAAATAATGCTGCACATGCTTAAAGGGAGAGGATGGTTCACCTATTCATAGCTAACTTTTGAGGGATTGCTTCAGAATTTACAGTTAAGCACACACCTAATCACTCTGCTGGACTAGTCCAGAACACTTAGCATTCTGTAGGATTGAGCCCTGAGTGTCTAATTACCATAAAAAATATACGGTGGGGAATGATTATGCACTGGGAAGGGGGATGGTAGAGTAACCCTAATAAATCTTTTTGATCTTTAATTTCTCTTCTAAAGTATAAATCAGCTCTGTATTTTTCTAAAGCCTGGGTTGGTAACAGATATTAATGTAGCTGAGGCTAAAATTAAGATGGTGTGTCTGAATATTATTGGAAGGAGTTGACTGTGTCACTAAGGGTGGGGTTTTGCGGGTAAATGAAGACAGTGTGTTGAAACAGCACAGTCTTTAATGTGCAACAGGATGTATACCACAGCATACTCCTACAGTGAAGGGACAGTCTTCCTCTAGCCCGCCTTGTAAATCTATCCAAGACAGTATGTTCGTGAAACCTAAAATATACTTTTTTTGTGGAAGAGGATGAGGATGACCCTGAATGTTTACACGCTAAGATATGGACAGAGATTACTCTGAATGTCCATCTCAACTTGATTTTTACTTGTCCTTGGTAGCTGTACATCCAGAGTTCCAGTTACCGTGAATTCATCTAGCACTGTATTTTTTATGTGGGTAAGGTTAAGAAATGAATGTAGGCAACCTTAATTCTCTGTAAAAAATTTTGTGTGTATGGGAATATATTTATACAGGATTATATTTATATGCACACATACTTACAGACATGTAAGTAAAATATAGCAAAGATGCATTAATTTTACATTGATTCAAAATATTTACAGTTTCAGCCAAGATGATCGTGCTAAAGTGACAGAAAATACAAAGTATTAACATTGCACTGTAAGTAATGACATGTGCCGTAGATCCTCACAGAAAAAACCAATTGCCTGTGGCATCCACACAGTATTTAAATTGGTAATCTCAAAAGAGAGGATGCTTAGATTTTCAAGCTTGTTTTGGGAAACTCTTATCTTAGCTGAGAGTTGTAAATTGAGAGGGAGTTGATAATTTGGAGTCTGCTTTGGTTTTAGTTCTTGAGAGCTAAAAGACTGATGTCAGAACTTCTTGGATAGGAGTGGTTTTCACTGTCTTTTTTACATATTCCTATTTAGCTGCAAGACTGAAATCTCAGAATAATCTCACACTTGTGAGAGTCTCAAAAAGTGCAGATAATTTTCAACTGCATACACCCATTTTTTTGTTTCATATTTCTTTTATGATTTTTGCTTTTTTTTTCATTTGGATATAATTTTTCATATAATGTGATGATTAAGCATCTCTTGACACACCCATGCAAGCTGGCCTTCAACAGATATATAAGATCACGTCTCAGCAGTGCTTATTCTCTACCAGCCTAAAAGGGTGAAAGGAACTGCATATGTCTTTATTTGAGTCTCCCCTGTTTAAGTTCATAACAAGTGGGTTCCTACTGTTCTGCTTGGCCCTGAGTTAGAGGGACAGTTCAGTACACTGTAAATTAAGAGGTTTATGGTCCTTACAGTCTAGAGGAGGGATGGAGAATGCATGTTTCTCTAAAATCTGAGCACAGGGTATGCAGAGAAAATAAATGAGTGAAATACTTGCAGATGTTTGGGAACATGTGAAGAGTTTCTTAAATACTGCTAATGTCTGTGACTCTGGTTTGGTGGGTTTTTTTTCCTATGTTTTTTCCTTTTCTGTTCTGGTAACACCAGGTCCTGAAGTATTTCGGTGATGGGAAAGCACTGAAAAGTAAAGGTCTCCCACCATTGTTTAACAATCTTTTCTGTATAGAGTAGAGACCTTTTAGTATTTTCCCACTTAAGAAGTTATTGCTCAGTCAAGGAGTCTCATTGATTATTCACTTGGGTAAAAACTGAAAGAGAACTGAGGATCCAGTCCTGTGATGTATTGAGAAACTCCTCAAAGGAATTAAGTTACTTAGGGTAACCCAGATCACTCTGTGCCACGTGGGTTCAGTTCTTTAATTGATAAAGTTACCCACTTAAAGAAGGTAACACATACAGAAGGCAGAGTTAGAGCTGATGGAGAAAAACACAAAGCCTACCATGCTTAATGTTATTTACCAGAATGTTTGACATTTCTTAGTTTCTTAAATTATATTTAGGTTATTAGTAAAGATAAAAATCTCAGGGTTGGTTGTTTTTTTTTTTTGGTTTTTTTTTGTGTTAAGGATGCCAGAATAATTATTCAGAGAAACACATCAGGTCAAGTGTTAACAATATGTGCTTTAAATGAAAAAAAAAATAAAGAGGAGGAAAGAAAAGCACCACACACAAGAAACAACCATCTGTTCCAAAAAGCTCTTACTGCAGCATCAGTCCTGCTAAGGATTTAAAAAATACTATACAATTTCTGTGTTAAGATTTCTTGTAAGAATTAACAGTTTTGCCTCAATTAAATGATCCACAGTAACTTCTGTACAACGTATATTTGCAATGAAATGATCATAGTCAGAAAGTGCAAAATTATCAGATTTTCTCATATGACTGGTTTTGTGAGAAAATAACATTACTTAAGACAAATGGTAGTTTTCAAAAGCAGTATCTTCAAAATGTGATGCAAAGTGACTCAATTCCTTTGGTATATAATCTATGAAATATTAAGAGAACTTGGATTTTGCTCCCATTGCTGAAGGAACAAAGTATAATGAGTGTCAGAACATAAGTCATTAAAGCCCAAAAAAGTCAGAACTAATTTTTTGGTTGGAAAAATCCTCTGCAATTCTATTGTCCATAGCTAGGGTTTCAAAGCTACAGATAGTTCTTTTACTCAAGGCTTAACTTCTTTGTGTATTAACTATAAAATGAAACAACTCTAGGCTAGGCTTTCAGTAGCAAAGAACTTAAAATTCCTGTAGGAACTACAGTATTAGTTTGTTGACTCAGGCCTTGAGGAATAAACTGGTGAACGTTATTTTTTCTGGTGACCCTCCTGGTGTACATATGACATATCTTTTCAAGGTCCAGTCTATAATACAATCATTGCATTTCAAGTTATATCTTAAATGTGAATCAGGTAACATTATGGAACAAAGTCCTAGGAAACAATGTATTAATTAATATAGTTTGTGTGCTTAGGGAGGGGCCACAGATTAAGAGACTTGTAGAGCATTTGGATTGTAAATTTATGCTATGTGCACTTCTGTGAGATAGTCACACCACATCCATTCCTTGACATGCATACTCCCTGCTCCTCTGTTCTTTTTGAGGGTCTTCTGATGAACTTTCTTGCATTTTTAGTGCTTGTTGGAGGTTTATGGGACTTAATATTAATTAGTTATCCCAGCAAGTTCATGTACAACAATGACAACATCACTACTTGAATAAGTGTTTTATCTTAGTCATATCTGGTAGGTGTTGGTATGGAGTTGGGGTTAGCTCCCACTGAATATCTACAGATTTGAGGTGAACTCAGATCAGCAACTTTATAGGTAGCTCAGGTTTATTTGCACATAGAAGTATGTCTGAGGCTTGACTGTCCTGTCTGGACTGATCCTAAAATCTGTTGATCTTTTGCCCTTTTAATGGAGCTGGATAAAAAAAAAAAAAAAATTAAAAAAAAAAATCACATCTTTATGAGAAACACTGTGTTGCCTCTTTTATTCAGCACAATATACTGAACATGTTGTGTGCATGTGTCCATATTTAATGACTCTCTTATCAAACAGAGTTGCTTTAAGCAAAGAAATAAAATGAACTCTGTGCAAGTTGTTTCCTTGGCTTCCAATACCCCCTCACAATCCAAATATGCTATTTCCCTACTGCTTGTAAATCAAATTGCATGTGTAAAAAGGGAATGAAAAGGTTTATCTGCCTCCATTAGCAAATACTGTATCTAAGAAAGAGATTCATGTAATGAATAAAGAAACACATAGGAGGCACAAACATTTTTGCCTAAGTATTTTTTAAAAAAATAATTTCTCAAAGCCACAGTTGAGTCTCCGTACCTAGAGCAGGGACCCCAGGAGAGTGAGGAACATTACAATTAAGTAATCAGTCCAGTGATCAGAAGTGCCATGGAATATCTATGCAGCTTTTGTGCTAGTAGACAGCATGTGCCAAATCCACAGCTCATGTAAATTGGCCTAGATTTGTTGAACCCCAACGTTCTGGCCCTTGGTTTGGGCATTTGTGTACTGGAAGCACATTAAATTCATCTGCCAATGTCAAACCTCTGTAAGCAGATAAAGACTAGCAGAAAGGAAGCAGGATTTGCATGCTAGGTCTCTTATGCCTGCTTCAGTGCTTTTGCAGACAATAAAGTAGCTTTCCGGATACTGTCTAAAATCTAGGCATGGAAGGAAGATGGTCTAGGTATTATATGTAGCCCTGTCATTGATCTTGAAGAAGTTTATCTCTTAGTAACAGATACTACTGCATTCTACCCTGTAAAGGTAGAATTATGGTATCATACCATTGTGCCTAGGTTGTCTATGTCTATAAAAAAAAAGAGTTGGTGCACTGAAACAGAAGAGGTTAGAGAAGCTAAAAAATCTATAATTTTTTATTAGGAATTAGACTGCCATTTATGGCTTTTGGATTCACTTATATGTGTGGTCATAATCTTTCATCTGGTTACAACGATTCCTGTAAGAGGTTAATTCGTAAGAGTTAATTCTAGCAGTCTCTATGAAAATGTATCCTCAGGGAGGGATTGGCCAATTAGAACTTGCTCTTATGGTACAATATTTGCAGCTTCATAACCTTTACTGAGACTTTAATATGGCTTGAGGAAAAAAAATGAGCATGGTTGGTTTTCAGAGAAGATCCTAAGGTACACAAATATGAACTGAATTTTAGAATGTTACTTAAACTTAGGTCCTCAAATCCATATTCAGGCACTTAAGGAAATGGAAAGATTTTCAGAAGTGCTGAGAATTGAAATTTTAGTCAAGTCTGAGCTGGTGCATAACTGGCTACTTCTGGAATCCAGTTTACTTATCAGATATCTAAGTATGAATTTAAACTGTAATTTTCAAACATTTATCTTGACTTAACTTTCTAGACCATGGAAAATCATGACTTCAAAGACTTACTTTTCCTCCAATTTCTTAATCATTGTTATTGCAATCAAAGCTGTTTGGTTCCTAACTGCCTACATTTGTTGCGTCTGAAGGTGCCTATGAATAAGTGAATTTGTCTGGACTGTGTACCAACTACATCTAAGGGTATTTGCAAGAAGACAGAACTCTCTTTTTTCTCAGGTAACAGTTTTCCTGTAACATGTGAAGCAGATGACTTTGGTCCTCAGCACTGGGCAATCAGCATAAGAGAAAAGTTAAAAGATTCATTCTAAACCTCACTGATTTTAATTTGAAAGAGATACCTAGGTTAATTGCCATCATTTGAAGATACTACCCTGAATGCTTTGTGACTTCTTTATGTTCTGAGAACATATTATGGTTGGACGATGTTTTCATTGTGTAGACGTACATCATCTATGCGATGTGGCTCTGTGTATTTAAAAGAAAAAAAACAAAACAGTTAAATTACTTTGTGTCTTTATTTTTTCTTCTTACGATTTTTTTGTTCCTTTTTAGTTTTCTTGGACTTCTCCCATTGCTCTCCTCCCTCTGCCCCAAATGGTGGTGGCTTCTAATTTAAAGCTGACCTTTGCAGGCGTCTGTGGCTTTTAAGAGTGCTTTACCCTTTGTTGAAGTAGTTTTTAACTGTACTTTATATTTTAAAAAAAGATCAGTTGGGAGATTCTAATGCTCCCAATTCAGCTTTTTTACTAACAGTGCAAGTTAAAAGTCAGCATGGCTGAGAATAAGGGATAAAGAGGGAGAGCATGAGCAAAGGAAAGTGCATATTGATGCATCAGAGTAGTGCAAAGGAGCCATTAACTTTGAGGTTGTCTCATTTCTGTTGTGAGTGGAGTTCTCCAGACAAGAACTGAATATATTTATTGCTAAATCATATAAAAAAATCTCTTGAAGTTGTTGCAAGACAGCACCAAATCCCCATGACTTGTATTACTTTTAAAAAACTTTATGTTGTCTGGAATTTTCATTTTCTGTTATATATTGAAATGGCTATAATTTTTATTGAAAGAATATTTATCTATAAAGCTCTTTTGTGTCTCTGTTAATACATACTATTCTCTCATCTTTACCACTCAAATCCACAATTTTTTTTTTAAAAATCTAAATTCACTTGAAAAAAATATGGGAGGGATGTGGAAGCAGTCATGGTGAGGAGGAAGAGAGGAGGCTGGGATTTTCTATTGAACTGAAAATTCAATTTTTATGTAAAGTAGCAGTTTCTGTATTTCTTCTGAGCAAATTTCTTAAATAAGTCTTACTCCAAAAATTTGGGCTTGTCAAAGCCCATGTCTCCTATTCCTTACATGTGTATTCGTTTTGATATTAATTAGGAGTTGGAAGTGCATCTGGTGGTTTCATACATACAAACTATTTTCTTCAGATAAAAGTCTTCTGAAGGACACAAGACCTGTAAAACCTCATGGGGTCTCATACTGACTTGCATTTTATGACAACACCATGTTGAATTTTCACAAAGGTTTTAATCCCACTCCCTAACTTCAAAAGGAGCCTGATTCATAAAACATTGCTTCTATCACTTTTTTCCTAGAATCTTGCTATAGATCTTTTGGAAATGGAGGTAGATATTGTGCATTGAATTGATTCGTAGGGAAAAAAAAAAAATAGAACTCCAGAACTCCAGCCCTGAAGTGTTAGTCATTATTGGCCTGAGGTAAGCATCTTGGCAATTGGACAAATTTAATTTTTCAAAAATCAAAAAAGAAAGGTAAAGAACAAAAAAGTGCCCATAAAAGACATGAAACAGATTAATTTCTGTAGCTGAAACAATAATATATCAACACTGTCAAAAAATCATAATTGTCTCAACACTGTAACATTATTTATTTAATATTGAGAAGCTATTATTGCACTCTAGTTAAAAAAAACCCCACTCTTACCTTAAAAATGCATGAAAATAATATTAAAAATTAACACTAAAACTATATAATGTGGCAGTAGAAGGCTCAGCAAATTGATAATGGAATAAAGAGACTTTCAAACCAGGTCAGAAACTACTACATGATATCTTTTTGATGACATACGAGAAACGAAACATTAAATATGCCCATTTTCTAGGAAAAAAAGAGCCCATTTGTAGAACTTTACCACCACAGAAAGGCATAATACTGAAGGATGCCTATAGTAGCAGGACCAGGAATGAAGTAAGGAACTTTACAGGGTAAGCTTGGTTTTCTTCTGCAATAAGCATTAACTAAAGCATGCTGATGGAGAGGCATAGTGAGCATTCATGGCTCAAGCAAATGTGATATGGATGGAAGTATACAAATCCAAACCAGGCAACTTTCCATGGTTACTAACTGTTTATTTATGTTCGCGTTCACATTGCAGTAGGGCCTAAACACAATCAACAAGTTGGTCTCATTGTGCTAGATGTGTTATGAAGTAAAGCCCTGTCATAAAATCCATATGCCTGTTTCAGCTCTGAATTGAAAGTGTAAATCAAGCTTTGTGTCAGTTTTATCCATGGCGAGTTTTCTTCTGTGGCACTGAGTCACTCACCACCAATTCCAGGTCCTCAGGGAAGAGGGTTGGGTTTCCTGCTGCTACAAGAGTGAACTCTGCTCAAATAAATGTACATTTGGCTATTTTCTTTTCCTTTGCTGGAAGTAGTACTATCATGACAAAAAGTTCATCAAATATCTTTATTTGCAAGATAGGAATGGTATCTCTATAGATCAACCTAAAGAATTTCTTTGTCCTGCAAATTAGGGCTATGTTTTTGAGAACCTACAGTAAAAGGGAATGAAAGAGTGAAAATAATTGTTCTTAAAAATTAAGGGATGGTTAAAATACATCACGTATAATTTGCAGAATAGTTGGAATGAGGCTAATGGAGTTTCTGGAAAGAACAAGATACTGCCTTCACGATACAACGATGACAAAGTTGTCGTGATAATTGGAACGTCAGTAGCAGACTACACAAACGTGTATGTGATACATCACTTTATTCCACAATTAGCTATACCATTTACCATATAAGCCTACCTGCTGTTGTTCCTGCACCCACTGATCCTTCTTTTATGGTGTATCATTTATTTGTCCAGGTAGTGTTTCAAACTAGTGTCCAGGAATTATCTTCAGACAGTAACACCTTTCAAATTTCCTTGAAGAACATTCTTGGCCAGGCACAGTCTTTTCTTGAGTACTTAAATTTGTAACCCATTCATGTTTCTGCTCTGTATCTTCCTGGATCAGTTCTGAAGAAAAAATTGTCTCCCAGAACTGAGACTTTTCTCTCACATAAATTTGAACTTATTTTTACATTCTTGGGCTGAAAATTCACATGAAATTACTTGGGTTTCACAGGACATTATGATGCTCTAGCAGTAAAGTGACATCTCTTTTTAGAAATATTTAAGTTTGGTTTGGGAAAATGGTTCTTAACGTTACACATAAACACAGCAAGGAGCAGTAAAAAGAGAACAAACTCCTCACCTAGTTTTTATGTATCACATCTTTGAAGACAAAAGAAACCACAGTTGGTGGGGAAAGAATAACAAAATCTAGCATTTTCTTTCTGTTCCTTTTGTAGGGGGTGCTGCCCTGCCCTTAACGCTCAGATCCCAGCTTCTTACAGCTTGTATTATCTAGTAGGCTTTCCCTTATGAGTATGATTTCAGTGGTGCATCCAAATTTTGGGTTCAGGTTTCAAATGCCTTTGTTTTAGAGGAACATTTAGGAAGGAGTTGTGCTTCAGAGTGTTCTTGTTTAGGTACCTTATGGTAGATATTCTTCTTAAAACATTAATAATTATGGTTCAGAGAAAGTGCATTTCTTCTTTAAGTTACAACTGTAAGGAAAAATGACAGTGGTGCTTAAATGAAGCCTGACAGTCTGCAAAGCAGGCACCAACCATCTGTGCTACGGCAGCACTGTTTGTATTTTAATGTTTAAACATACAGCAAAGATAATTAAGAATAACTATAATTAAAAATGATTACAACAAATTACTTTTCCCTCAACAGTGATGTGTGCCTGTAACTTATAAGTTACTTGATGAAGTAACCCTTTGGTAAGGCAGATAGGATAGCTTTGCAATTCTCACCCTGTTTCTGACAGTTCATAGATTTTTCAGGGACTTTTTTTTTCCTCAAATGATGAAAGCATTTTACTTACTGGGCTTCATACACCTATTTGATGCGCAGTAATTATCACTGAAATTTCACCCTTCATATCTTCACTCTTTTTATTTTTTTTTCTTTTCCCTGAGACAAGATTAAAAGTAACGTATTTTTCAGGCTATGGAAACAAAATGACAAGAAAAGAACACAAACTCACACATTTATTTTCATTTTCAAAGAAAAATATTAATATTTGCTCTTGACAAAAGCAAAACAAAATTTTAACCAGAGAAAAAACCCAACTTTTAGCTTGAATTAATACAATTTCTGTTGTGACTTCATATACCTAAGAATAATAAGCACATTTGATTTTGCAGTCCAGTTTATATAAAGCTTGAACTCTTCCATCTTGTGTTGAGTTCCATGCAGACTCTGTCCTGTTGGTGGGTCCTGATGTCTGTCCGCATGAAGAGGAACAATTTTAAAGTGCAGGAGATGGGTTAAAGACAAATTTTTCTTATGTGGTCATAATCAGAATTTTGGTTTATGAGTGTCTTCTTTTGAAGACATAAATGGACCAAATAAAGAACAGCTTTTGTAGCTGGCTGTGAGAAGCCCTTAGTTGTGCTCTTCAATTCTACCGTGTTCTTAACAGTAAGGTGTGCTGCTGCTTGGAGGCTGGATGTGGCCTCTGTGAGCTTCTGTGGACAGATGCATTTCAGAATCGAGGTAGTTCTGGTTCAGCAGGTTTTGGCTTTCTTAAAGAGAAAATGGAATTGTTGCTTGATTGATTATATATGAAACCATTTGTCTGTCTGCCCATCACTTATCAGTTTAGAAGATATATTTTTAGCAACTCATTCAATGCCTAAAGTTTTTAGCAATGCTGCAAATTTGACTTAGTGTCACTACTACCATGAGGTGTCTTGCAATAATTTCATAAAGACTCCAAAGTAATTTTACACATGAGTAAACAAAGGCACATCATTTGTTTATGCCTACTTAGCATTTTTCAGGCAGAATGGGAATGATAGGTTAAGATATTTTTGTTTTCTTAATTGACAGAACAAGAATAAAATAAAAGAGAATTATTGCCGATGTTGCTGCTTATTAAAAATAACATCTCCACATCATTGGCAGATCTCTGAAGAGAACTATTTTGGACTGCTGCCTTCACTTACTTTCAGAAAACTGATATTTTTCCTTTGCAGAAACTATCTTCTGAAGATTGTTCCAAAACTTAGCGGTCTTTTACTGGATATTAGTGATGCAGTTTGGTGAAAAGAGATTGATATTTGATTTTTGATAAATTAAAAGGCGTGTGTTTGTAAACTGAGACTGTCACAGTTGCATTCCTCTTGCCCTGAAAATGATGGAGGTGTTGTGCAATCTCACAGGAAGCAGAACTGTGTGGAACTGTACTGTTTGATCACGTGCTGGTCACTTAGATTAACAGAATGAAGAGAATATATAAGCGGGTATGAATAAAACATTGCAATAATGTGAGGAAGAATCCAAATACTTTTCCAAACTAATGTTTTATTTACAATTCTAAGTAGTTTAGTGCTGTTCTGGCATGTAATATTTGATGGGTATTATGTTTTATAAAGTTTGTATTGATAAAATTATCTGTCTTTCATACAAGGGAAATACATAGTCTTCTTGTTGAGAATAATATTACTCCATAAGGCTGATTACAGCTATGTTTGAAATTAATTTCATGTTTAAATACTATGGGCCAAACTGAGCCCTGGTGCAAATCTGCTTGTGCCAATGGAACTCCACAAGAGGAATGTTTGACCCTGTGGGTTAATGTAATGAAAAGATAACAGCATACTGTATGATCACATAAATTAAAGATGGGAAATACCAATTAGGTCAGCTAGTCCTTACCCAGGGGACCAATTTAGGTTGTTCCCTACACTCTACTCTTGAGTGCTTTGCATTGTTTTAAGAAACTCATGCTATAAAACTCATGTCTTGGGAGACAATGTTGTGGTTCGTCAGATCTCTCCACTAAAAAATGCTTTCTGAAACCCAGCCAAATTTATTTTTTTTTTATTCTTAAGAATCAAGTCTCAATATCCTTGTCATAAGCTTTCTGTTTCACTGTAAGCAATATTACTTTTGATTTTTCTATGGGCTTTCACAAGGTATGCCACGCATTTTCAATCAACACTTTTCTTGGATTTTCTCACAAATAGAATGCAGGAGACAATTTTTTAAATTATTGTTATTATTATTAAGAGTGAGTTAAATTGGCCAGGTCAAATAAGAATGAATCAAAATGTATTTTTATCCTCATAGATTAAAAACAACTGATATTCTTTCTAGGTTTTTTTTTTTTTAAACACAAGCAATTAGGAAAGGTTTTACTTTCATCCCAGATAAATCTAGATAGCACTGAAGATTCCAGGCTTAGATGAGATAAAACCCAATTTCCAGATGTGTCTCCAATGTTGTACGCTTCTGGCTACAAAGCTAACACAGACATTCAAGCTGTCATGTACAAGAATGGTATCAGAGACTGATTCAGGCAACAAAACTTGGTGCGTAAGTAGTGCCATTACAACAATGAATGCTTTCTTACAGTGTGACTGGGTCACCACACAAATACATTTGTCCTGAATTTGACCTTTGGGAGAAAACAAGACTACATGTGGGGTTAAGTAGTCTCCATTCTCTAAATGGAGCAAGCCTCCATGCTTTTAATATGATTTTGATCCAGTGTGTGCCAAAGAGATTCAGGAGCTGTTTGGAAATTGATTGGCTGAATTTTTTCTTGTGCTATTTGTACTTTTTACCGGAGACAGACTTAAGAAAATTTACTTTGAACTGCCTGGTTTTTTCTGCAACGCGATATACTGCAACAAATAAATTAACTTTGTGGTTTCGATTTTTTTTAGATTTTGGCATGGCAGGATAAATATTTGATATTTATAATAATACAGTGCTTACTAATGCCGATTGCTAGTAATTCGGGAGACATTCAGACAGCTAAACTTTTTATTTTTTTAAAAATATCTTAGTTTAGGCAATGTAATGTCAAAGACAAATTCAGAAACCAATTTTAAACTAATCTAAGTCTTTTTTTTGCTATGGCTTGTTCCCAGAGGACTCTTTCTGCTTTTGCTAGAAGGGTCTCAGGCCCCCTAAGATAGATATGTCTGTAGATATCATGAATAATTGCCTTATTTACATGCCTTTTTTTGAAATGGTGGAAGAAGGTAGTGAGTTACATATAGTAAAAGTCCTTTAATAATAATGACCACAGTAACTCCAGCAAAAATTTCCTAAAAATATAGACATCTATGTGAAATTAGAATTGATTGAAAAAACAGAAAAAAATGGACAAAAGTGAGGAAAATACAAGGTAGGTCAAAAAATAGAACAGAATAGTATCCTAAAAGACTCCAAGAGAAAACAATTATGGAAGCTAGATGAGGCTATAAGCACTGGAATATTAAGGTTAACAATATTTTTCCTTCAAGGCCCACTTAACCAGAAATGAAACCACATTATTTTCATTGGTTATGTATTGCTTAGAAAGCATACAGTAAAAGTTTTCCCTTATAATGAGCACTTTCTGAAGGACCATCACTAGCCAAAATTTCCTGAGACCTTATCCTTATTGTCATTGAAAGTAATAGAACTTTTTTTGGTTTTGGGATTTTTTTTTTTTTTTACTTTTTAAATGGAATTAATTGAAAGAAGGTTTACAAATTTAGAACCGCTATTAAGGTGGCTGTTGGCAAAACAACAGGTAGCCAGGCACATTGCTTCTGCACTGAGTATTACTCAGGTGTGAATGGGCACGGTATCATTGCCTACATCTCCCTGAATCTCAGATCTGACACCAGGAGTGACAACATAACAAGTGACTTCCACAGTCTTACCCTCATAACTCCTCCTGCCCCAGGCCCTACCACTTTGGTTCCTTCTCTTCCCAACAGCAGCAAGGAGGTGTGGACAGTGAGACATGTGATTTCTTTTTGTAACCAGTCAGTTCCCTAACAGGTTTCACAGTTGCTTTACAGCCCATTATTTTTGTCACTTGAGTGTCACAGGGGATGATGCTCAGCTTGTGATTCTGGCCAAGTTAATTTAATTTACATAAGACGTATATGTTGAGAAGTGAGAAAATAGAGTTTAAAAATTACTAGCATAGCTTCAGACAGAGTGCCAACATACTTAAATTATCTACCTTTTAGATCTATGTTCATGAGAGGGAGGAGAAAATCAGAGGATGGCACTTCGCATACTTCTTCACACATTCTAATAATACACTATAGACTCTTAGCTTTGCAAAAGGCATCTGCTGAGTTTCCATATGAAAAATTAATAAGAAGGATAAGATGTAATGAAACAAGGTAATGAACAGAAATTCTGGAGATAAATCTTATTTACAGAAGACCTTCTTGAATAACTACGTTGGGTTTTAGTCAGGTCAATGGTCAAGCCGAAATACACAATTAAAAATTCTTTCAAGTCAGCCCTATATTAAAAATGCTCAATTTTTCTTTAGCATTCTGAAAAGCTGAAGCAAATTATTTCAGTTCAAATTGAAGTTGCTATTCAGACTGAAACAAAGAGTTTTGTTTAGCTTCATTCCATTGACTTTGTCAAAGGTTAGAAATATTTAAAATACAAAGATAGTAAATTTGTAAGGAAAACCAATTGTAGCTGAAAATGAGAGTGTTTCTTTCATTTTCTAGCTATCAGAACAAAATATTTCCAACTTGCTCTTCACATTTTTTTTTTACTAAAAATTTCCTCAAATTGTCACACTCTTCTTGACCCAAACAGGCATTTTTTGTTTTCTTTTGTTCATGAATATTTTTTTCAGCTGTAGAATTTAGAAGGAAAAATGACCACGAAAGGTCCTCTATGTATTCAATAGCCTGAATACAACACACACACAAAGTATGTAGATATCTATGTATGAGAATTTATTCTGTGATTTTAAGGGCTTACTGATTATCAGTAATACTTGTGAAAGCTTGAAAACACAATGTATGTTTTCAAAGAAAATATATCTGCCTAATATGCATGTAAAAAGTAAATGAACGCATATAAGCTTTGTTAATATTCATACAGAAATGCAGGAAGTAGTCATAAAAAAAAATGTTGCTTCAGGGTGCAGGACTTGTTTAAAGTTCAAAAGAAATGTCTGTAAACACTGTTGTCATACATCCATGGATTAGTACCATGCCTAAAAGCTTCACTTTATCTTACAAAATGTTTTGAAAATCTAGTATTCTTGAAAGGTGCTAGAATGAATTTTCTTGTTTTCAGCCATAAACTATGCCATCTGGAAAGGTATCAAGTCCTCCTAGCTCAACCAATTAGCAATTTCATGGGGGACCAGCTCTAAGGAAGACAAATCTACCAGACAATCTGTGGTTACTGGAATTACAAAGGCAGTCCGCAGGTAATCGACCCTGATCCAAATTTTCACAGAGATATTTTCCTTGTGTGAGCGTCTTAAAAGTTCATAGTGCCTTTAACATGGAACACTTGACAAGATCTGATGGCAAGGATTTCCAACAGTTGGTAACCCAAGGCTGGCTGGCACTGGATTCCTAGTGTGAAGGACACCGATTTCCTGAGCTGTAGAGTTCTCATTCTCATGCTCATTTTGCCATATGGCTTTTCCTTTGCTTTCCTCTGTAAAACCTGTTTCTTTGTCTTGGCCTGCTACAACTTAATGTATAAAATCTAAACATTTATTTTGCACTTATTTTCAGTAGTTTACTGTAACTTTGTTTGGTCTGACCTTTGTCCTCATTTTTCATCTTTCACTTATATATGGTGTGCTTTCTTTTTCCCCTATCTTTAATTTTTGTTAAGACATGTTTCATATTTCCTTAGGCTCTGAGATAGCTGGTTGCTGCATAAGATCATATTACTGCTCAAGTGAAAAAAATATGTAAGAAAGCTCAGAGCTGAGGAAAAGGCTGTTTTCTTGCTTTTCTTTAGTTGCTACAAACCTTGGTTATTGACAAAAACTTCCTTGTATACAAAAGCACAAGGGGGCAGCATTACATTAAAATAAATTGTTGCACTCTGTGTGTGTGTGTGTGTGTGTGTGTGTACTGAAAAATAATCAGCTAGGTAATGCTAAGTTTGCAGAAAAAATGGTATTTTAGTTTGTTCAGAGTGCCTTATTAGTTTACTTATCCTGATGATATTGGTAGGTTAGAGCAAAAAAATTCCGAGGCTGTGTGGAGTTTTACTTACTTTCTGTTGTGTGGCAGATCCTTCATACCTCTTTCTTTACCTGCTTTTCCTTGACAATAAATATATATTTGTTTTTTAGGGACCAGCATAGTTTTTCAGTAAATTCTATTTCATGACTAGTTGGCATGAAAAAACATCTCTTCCTTCCTTCATTGATATATTACAGTGAATGCACTGTAGAGGATTTCTGCCAACCTTTGAAACTTTCAGAATTGATCATCAAGGACCCATTTGGGAAAGACCAGTTGAAATGGCCTGTTCTGTTGTTGCAACACTTATCTCAATGCAGCGAACACACAGGCAGCTGGATTCATGCAGAATTCTTAAAACCTCATTTTTGGACAGAAATGCTTTGCTGTAGAAGCTTGATTTCAAGGAGCACAAATGTTTGCAGCGACTTTGCAAGAATTCGGTCATGTTCAGAGTGTTCTGTATTGTTTTCCTGTCACTTATTAAAAGTTGTTATTTTCCCAATTTTGAGTAATTAAAACCCTCAGTGTCTTTTTGTATGGAATTAATCATATGAGCCACTTTCTAAAACGTGAATACTGCTGCTGTAGATTTGTCAATTTCAGTTTAAATTGACTGCAAGACCTGATGTATCTTTGCTGTGTTGGGTCATTTTGATGCTATACGCAAAGGATGTAATCTATTAAGTTTTTTCCCAGGAAGTGTAGTGGCTCTACAATGATTCACAAACTCTGAAATATGAAAATGCATTGCTTATATTTTGCATTTTTCAGCTCTATCTAGCTTTAGAAAAGAGCAGTTATACACTTAGTGACAAATCCTAATGCCACTTGAAAGAATAATATTGATAACTGGGGAATGGTGTCAGGATTTGGTTGCAAAGACCTAACTCCAGCCATCAATTTTTGGTTTATTCTCTGGAGAAGCAAATAATTTGTGTATTATTTGGCATGACCTGTTGGAAGTACTCCACAGAACATTCTCTAAATCCACTTGTGTGAATGGCTGCTTCCACCTGTGTTAACATATTCACACTTCTTTCTCAGTCTTTCATATAATTTACTTCTGAAGAGGAGAGTTCATAAGACTCTTCCAGGGTGTGACTGTTGAGAGGCTGAGACCCTTTAACAGAGTAAAAGAGATTGGTGAGGTTCACTGCTTCCTGGGGCTGTCTCAGAAGATAAACAGAAGTTAATGCACAGCACAGGTATTTGTACCCATTTTAACTAATATTTTGCTGAGATGAAATGTAAAAAAAGTGGTGCCTGATTGTCAGCCAAATAAGTAACCAGTAATGCCATTAATCTTTGTCAGTTGTCAGTCCTCCATCTAAGAAATTTACTTTCATGCTTCCTTTCCATGCCAGAGAGTCCTGAGTACTTTATAAAATGTGGATATTAGGACAAAACTACATAAAATTGAAAGGTTGGTAATATGAATTTTTTTAAAATTGATATATTTTATTTCTTTCAGTAGACTCAGAACCCTAAAATGATGAAAGGGGATTTTGTTTTAATAAGGATAATTTATAACAGTAACTTCAAATTAAAAAAAAAATTGAAAGCTAATTATAGGGTCTTTTGTTGATATTTTTTTTTTAGTTCTTTCATTAAGTTAAATATACACACCTGTTTTGAAGTAAAAATTAACAAATCAGATCACTCAATTTGAATTCTACCTCCTTTGGGGTGAGAATTAGTTTTAATACTATGCAAACATGTCCCTTTCTTCAAAGAAAATTGCATTTTTGCATTTCATTCTTTTGGCTGCATTTTGGACTGGTTTTATGTTACATTTAGTCTTATATATATGGAGACTTTTTCTGAAATTTTTGTACTTGGCACCCATGAGAGTCCTTCTGAGCTCTTTTTTTCTTTTTCTTAAAACTTATAAAATGCCATCTTCCCACCATTTTAGGAATCTAGTTATATTATTTTAGCTGTCTGTTCTTCATCCAAAAAATTATAAGGAAGATGTTTTGGAGAATCATTCTCTTCTTTCTACAAACAAAAGAAAAATACAATTGACAGGATCTGACCCTGGTTTTTGCATGGGTCAATAGGTGTTGGAGTTATCTGTGGTTTTTTAGAAAGATCATCAAAGAGATACACATACAAATCATCTCTTCTGAAGAAAAAAGGTATCTTACCAATCATATCTGCTTCTATATACAGGGCTTATATATATATCTATATAGATATATAAGCTCTGATAACTTCTATCTGGAGATTTGAACAGGAGTTGTATTTCTGTCTTTCCGTCTCCCTTCTCCCCCAAAAAGCTTATTCTGATAGGAGATGTTTTATCAATTTAGTGACACGAGTCAGCACACACTTCGTGTCATATTGCTTCTACAGCAGATTCATCGTTGATGAAATGCCCAGGACTCATATCCTCTTTCCATAATAACTTCCTATTGAAATCCAGCTCCAGTTACCTGTCCCAATAACTTCCATTTCCCACAGGACTTCTCTTAGCGATTTAGATACTGTATAGATCACCTTCCTATAAACATAATCTTTCTCTCATTTTAATGGACATCATTCATTGTACTCCAAAAATTTCCTCTAGTGACATAAAAATTTGGTGACTCCATATGTTGTTGGCAGCTATTTCTACAAAACATGGAGAACTGTTAAATAACAACTGTAGAGAGAATCGTTTGTAGCAAAAGAAGGATTCTCCTTACATTTAAGTTTCATTTGATTCTTAATAATGTTGGGTTTTTTTATCATTCATTTTCATTATTTTTCCACAATGTTGTCCTATGTTTGATCCAGGTAAAGTAGTGTTCCTTCTACAGCAGCATAGTCTCTTTCCCATTCTTATCTATTAACTGAGGTCAATAAGCAGGGTTAGGGAGTTAAGATTTACGACACCATATCTCTAGAATGAGACTCATAACTACTGTTGAAAGTCCTTTGGCTATACGTAAGATTGCTAGTATGGAACAAAAGCTAGACAGTTGAAAGTATGGAAGAATTAATTTTTAACTTTTGCCAACAAAAAAGAAATTTGACTTTTTGCCATCATTGGGGACCAGATACCGACTTTTCTCTGGAACAGTTTAACTTATTGTAAGTTTGGGATTTTCTGAAGGGCTGGGTTGGACTACATTATTTCTACCTCTAAAAGTTTACTCAGCATTGAGGTTTAATTCACAGTTTGGTTTTTTGATCAATTCATATCTCTCCTAGGCTGAATGAAAAGGGGATGGCATTTCCCACTGTCTACACTCTGAAAATATTGCAATATTGAAGCAGATCATAAAAACCTTTAAAACAGGATAGCAAAAGAAGTGAGTCATGTAAATATGAAAAGTAATGCACCCTTCTTCATTCTGTTCATCCTGAAGGTCCTTCAGCTTCAAAGTACTCCATCTTTTCTGTGTCTATCATTGTAATATAAATCTTTAATAATAAGTACTCTCATAANTTTTTTTTTTTTTTTTTTTCATGTGGTTGGACTCGATGATCTCAAAGGTCCCTTCCAACCACTAAGATTCTGTGATTCTGTGATTTCTACCTCTAAAAGTTTACTCAGCATTGAGGTTTAATTCACAGTTTGGTTTTTTGATCAATTCATATCTCTCCTAGGCTGAATGAAAAGGGGATGGCATTTCCCACTGTCTACACTCTGAAAATATTGCAATATTGAAGCAGATCATAAAAATCTTTAAAACAGGATAGCAAAAGAAGTGAGTCATGTAAATATGAAAAGTAATGCACCCTTCTTCATTCTGTTCATCCTGAAGGTCCTTCAGCTTCAAAGTACTCCATCTTTTCTGTGTCTATCATTGTAATATAAATCTTTAATAATAAGTACTCTCATAAATGGGAATGAAAAACAACAAACTCCCCACCCCCCGGCCCCTGCTTCCTGAAATGTTGAGAACTTTCTGAAGTTATCACTGTAGGAGGCAGTGAGCATGCAAAGCTTTGCTGGTTTCTGCACCTGCAACGCCAGGGGCAAAGTGCTGGCTCAGAGAGGTTCTCTCCTGCTGGCCTTGGAGCTTTTACACTCTCCACCTCTGGAGTAGGCTGAGATCTTGGGCCAAATGCCTCACTCTGGTATAACTTTCTACTCATTTTTATTGCCAGTCTGGTCATCTGTTTTGCCTTTGTACTCCCCCTTTGTCAAATAAGACACTGCTAACCTGCTTTGTGACAAAAGATAAAATGCATGTTCTTCCTTGTGTTCAGTGGTTGAGAGTGCCAATGTTGTTTTCCCCTGCATACCCACTCCCTGAAACATAGGTGTATCATGCATGGGGCCTTGGCCGGATGCTCTTTGAGTAATTCCAGAGAAGTTATCAAGACTGCTGGGGGAACATCACTGCATGGTGTAGTATAATATGTTTATTTCTTAATACCCATGTTATACATAAAACTAGCATATTATTGATAAATTAGGAAATGCATTTTTTCCTTGATTTTCATTTTGCAAGTGGCATGACCTAGCATCCTGAAGTGAGTGTCCAAAGACTACTTAATCCTTACATGTGTTTTGCAGGCAGATTTTCTAATTTATGGTATTTTTATGGAGCATATTATATGTAGACTTATTCTCTCAGTTAAAAAAAAAAAAGAGAGAGAGAACTATTTGCTTCTCAGTAAGAGGTTGGTGATATAAAGGAAGAGTAAAAAGAGTAAATCGGATTTGCTTTATGTCTGTAATGAGAAGAGAGCTAAAGAAGTGATCTATTATTCAAAGGTGTTGCCCTTTGCAATTCCCACTGACTTTGGGCTACATATCCAGGTACTAAAGTGAGATAAATTTTTAACTGAATCTAGAACTGATTTTGCATTTAGACATAAAGTCCTGTATTTCCACCCAGATTTCTCCATTTTCAAATTTTTGGTTTTTTTCTTAGTTGTTTGCATTTGCTGACCTTAACTAGTTCTTAAAATATTTATGTAATATTTAGCTACACTGTTTTTCTTTTCAAAGTAATGACAATATTTTTTAGATAAGTTCCTTGGGTTCTTTCAGCTTCTGTAAAGGGGTTACAAGTGTTAGAACAAAACTGATAATATTGTTCTGTGTCATAGTCAATCTTCTCAGTAAAGGAAAAAGACTGAGCTTCTAATTAATGGAGAAAGGCTCATTTGCATAAACTTATATGTTCCTCAGGGGTTTTAAGAGGAGCCAGTGGGTTCTACATCTGTCTTTAAATATGTAGACATTTTTAACTTGTGTGTATTATTCAACTGTATGAAGCACGCTTCTGATCTAGAAATTCATTACGGTTCAAACATGTAGAAAAGATTTTCTTAATAATCTAGGAAAGACCTCCCTTGGCCCAGGATGAGTGATCTGACCACCTTTGCTAGCACTCCTCCCTGAAACACAGGCATGGGGTATATGGGAAACTTTTCTTTCTGATTCCAGGTCCAAGGGCAGGGACACGCTTGAGGGCCTTTGAGTTCAAAAAACCCCTCTTCACCGTCACATCTACAATGTAAGATTGGGTAAGGCACTGAGTCTCTTTCTGCTTTGTTTCCTCATATGTAAAAATGAATAACCCTTCCTTCAGAGGGACGGTATCAAATGTTTCGGGAAAATGAGACACTTCTGTAAGATATTGTGTTGCTACACAAATGGACATTATACAAGTAAACAAAAATAATCATGAACTGAAGAGGAGAGGAGATAAGAGAGCATGGGTAAGGAAAGTAGACATCCAATTTATCATAAAGATGGAGAAAGCTCTCAATATGTATGATAGGAATAGCTAAGAAAAAGAAAGATCTTTCCCTTCTACTTTCCACAAAATCTGCATGGCCTACGCACAGGGTACCAGTTTCTTTCTCTTTCTTCTTTTCTAAGCTTAAGGAGAAAGCTCTGTACTTTCCCCACAAGGGAATATGTCCTGTTCTTCTGCTTTGCCCCCTCTTTGGCCACAGACATTACCAGACTTACTTCATTAATAGAAAACATCTTTCAGGAAGTTGAGGTTGCTCAAGTGTGTCAGTTCCCTGTGCTAGACCCTTAAAAGCAAGGAATTACCAGATTCAGAGACACCTCTTTAGCCTCCCCTCACACCCACACAGCATGTCTCTATTGACAGTGACAGATACTGCATCTTAATAGGGAACCTACTTCAGCCTCCAGCAGAGAAGGAAGCACTCCACTCATTAATCTCCCTCATAGTATAGTATGAACCCTTATTTACAGCCTCAGCAACATTAGCAAGCGTTCTGTGTTGACATATGCACACAGGTTAAGCATGTCAGACAGTGTGAGCTTCTGGGGGAAGCTGATGTTTTAATGAAGGGTTTGCCTCCTCCCCATCAGAGGGACATACTGCCTGCTCTATTGCTCACCATCTGTAAAGTAGCATCTCAATGGCATTCTTCATCAATTTAAACCTGCACCTCTAAAACAAAAACAAATTTGTTTTGGTGAAAGGCTTCAATCAGCCAGGTTTCCATGTTGAAAGCCACGTGTACTTGCAGAAAAAGATCTTGTTTCTACAGTGATGGGCAAGATGTGAAAACCTGGAAAAAGAATAGATGTCTACCCCAAGTGTCCTACATTTCTGTGGTATGTACATACATGATCTGTGTTTGGGCCCTTCCAGTTATCTTTGAAGGGAAACATTGTTTTTTATCATTCATCAAGAAGGAAAAAAAATCCCTTAAAATAATTTCAGAACCTTGTATGAATTGGTCTGTTGTCTAATGAATATGTGATCTGGGGAAAAACAGTGCTAGGTGTTGAATGAGCAGTTGAAATGTGCAGTTGAAAGACTAAACTTTGAAACCGTTATGTGGGAGATATGTTCAGAAAATTGGATAAACAAATAGCTTTGTGTTTTTACCACCTACATTTCAGAGTATGTAGTGCTTGAAAATGGCTAGGTGTTAGTTCTAAGCTTATAATATGCTAAAAATGTAATACTGTCAATACTACAAAAGGGCCTGTTTGTTTTGAGCTAGTTATCTATACTAAGGATTAGGTATTAGTTATTTTGGTAGGGCTTATAGAAAATTGAATGCTACTCTGGAAAAGAAAAGTAATGTTTAATTTATAAACAAATATTGATTACACTATTAGAGGGTTACTGTACACTTGAAATATACACCAACACTCAAAATCAAAGGAGCAGTGTGGCTGCTGCATGAGACTTGGACTGAGATTAGTGAGAGTTAGATTTTGTTTCTGGCATTTACTGCCAGTAAATTCCTGCCTGTCTCTAAGAATTTCTCTGCATCACCTTCTCCCTCATGCTTGAGCTCCATGCTCCCAGGAATGGAGACTGCCTGTATTTGCTTTTTGGTAGAGAGCCAATCACAAGAGAGCCTTGGTTTTGGCAGGGTCTCTTACTTGCTATGATGCCTCCAGGAACATATCTATGCAAACATGCTGACTTGGGCTGGATTAATACTTTCAGAGTACGTCTCTAACATAATTTTCTTGCTACAGTTTCCCAGAGCTCATCAAGACTGGTGAGTCTGGAGGGCGAGACAAAGACTTTTGGTCTGTCTAAATGCCTCTGAGTAAAAGCACCTGGAGATAATCTGGCACCTGAAGGAGACCTGGGTGAGGTATACTTCAGAGAGTTGTACAAGTGAGCAGCTGGCCAGGCAGCAATTTTCTCTCTGTGTCCTCACATTAACCAAAAGAACTAGAAAAGACATCTGAGTTTCTCGATTCCACATTATTATGTCTTATCTTGCCAATAATACTGACTTGCTAAACTCTTCTAGGAATAAATAGTACTTTATTTTTCAAGATGGGGACAGACCCATGTGAAATCGGGAAGTAACCTGTATGGCAGGTTTACATTTAGGGTTATATGTTCTGAACCCATGACTCTTGGTCTTGCTATGTTTTCTATTAACCCATTTAATTTATCTAGACAGGTCTCTATCTCCTTCTGTGATATTCACTTGACCCTTTTTTGCTTACCTATATAAATTCCTGTATAGATTTTTTGAGGGATATCATCTGAAATGTTTTATTCATGGTACAAAATCATACATTAGTATCACAGTGTCTGATCCTTTGAATAATGATTGCTTGAAAACAAGCTTTTTATCTGATCAAGTGCTTAGCAGCTCCTTATTGGATATGGGTCATGGGCCATTAGCTACCAGAAAAGGAACATCCCTTAAAAAGTAGGAAGAAATTCAAATTTATCTCAAATATTCTCTAATATTTCAGTAACTGTGTTAGGGTTACCTGCTGTGCTTAACAGCACTAATCTATACTGTTCTTATAGCTTTCATGGAATAAACCCAAAATTTATCAATAGTGTTAATTAACAAGCAGTAACAAACTGACTCAGGGGCACAGTAGTTTGACACATTTACTTGTACATCCCTGTAATTTTTCTGAAAATGCCGACTACAAAGAGAGGTATAAAAGTGGATTTCAAAGAATGTGCATAGAGAAGGGTTTGAAGGAGAAGCTGGGTTTTCAGATGAACTGAGCACTCCTTGTGTAGCGGACAAATCACTTGTGTTGCTGCCATAGGTTCCTCTAGAAGAAGCTGTTTGGAATTCACTTCCTTTGCCTTCAGCACGAGTGTGGTGAGTGGTATCAGTTGCTTTACTTTACAGGGAAGGATTAGTTAGATGCAAAAGTCACAGAGGTTGGTATCATCGGTATTTAACAAGACTTGGATATTAGAGAGAAAAATAATGCACTTCTGTCATGGGTTGCTCTTTAGCTGTAAATTTCTAAGCATTTAAAAGATAAAAAAAAAAGTTAACATTACTAGCTTTCTTTTCAGAGTGCCAAAAGAGAGTGAGATGCTTACTTCTATTCTAATAACATTTCAGGATCTTTAGCTAATTGCAAAGAACAGAAATTCCCAAATGGACTGTGCCACATTGCCAGTAAGCTTTCCTTCTAAAGACCCTGTGGCAATGAGTAAGCTCTTGGGACACTGAGAAACAAGGGAAAAGAATGAAGTAGTATAGTCACAGTGATGTGGAATTTGGGGAGGATGATAGTTCTTGGTGTACCACAGGGTGGGATATGCCAAATGGGGCAAGTCTGCTTTGTGCTTTTGAAGGCATTCAAGATGTTCAAGGTTGCTTCAAAGCCATGCCAACAGTCATAAACATAAACACAAACTTTTTTACTCAGCTTCTTAGATGAATTTTGCAAGCTGTACTTGAGACCTTTGCTGCCAGGGCCCCTTTACCTCTGGTGCCATGAAGTACCTTATACTATGAAACTAGCCAGTAGCTCATTTGGCTGAATATATACTGCATTTGCAGTGTTGACATACCTTTCCGAGGCCTGTTGTGCCGTTTTGTGTAGTCCTGAAGGGGTGCTCCCAACCCTGAGAGCACCTCTATCTTGTTCTTGGGGCAAAACACCATATTCTCAGCTACTGTTAGCCCGCAGGTCTTGTGGTCTATATCCAGGGTCCTGGAGAGTGGACAAAAAGATATATAAAAGCACATATCTAAGGGGATGCAGCAGACCCTGTTAGTAGTTGGATGCAGACCTCAAACCACTTAACTTCTAAGGCTGTGCTTTCCTCAGAGCTGTCCCTGGAGAAGACATCAGCCATGCTAAGTATGTTTGCCTGGTTAATCTCTTTTAAAAAGATACTGAAAGAAAAGTAATGGCGGTGATTGCAGTGAGCCAGTCAGGTTATGAAAAACGTACTCCTAAAGATCATATTCTTCTATTAAATGGCTCAGAGCTGATTGAACTGTTTTTCTTTCTTGTGATCCACTCACCCAGTTTCCTGCAACTTCTGCTCCCTTACTTGTGTTTTTTGAGAAATCAAGTTATATTAGATAGTACAATATTATGCTGTTTCCATGGAACACGAGCTTTTTCATTTGCTGTGTACTAACTAATGCATCTCTGTGGTTTCTCAGCAATTCCAGGGACAGAATATCAGTCCTTCACTGTTTTAGTTCTACAAATGCACATACACATGTTTTTTCAGACATACACACACTCATACACAAAAAAACCCATGCACTCATTCACTGGTTCACTCCAAAGGACAACGTATTTGTAGATTTTAGTTTCACAATTTTCATCTGCAGATGATGGTAGGAAATGCAAGGTGAAAGAAGGGTGGACACGAGCACAGCATTTGGTGTCCTCCCTAGTTCCCTGTAAGTGAGCCCCAGAATCTGCTGTTAAACACTGCAGAAATTACAGAGAAGGGAACTGGCTCTGCTACCTCAGAACCGGCACAGGATTTGTAAAACAAGCCTTAGTATCTGTGGAAAAAATACCCAGCAGAAGTACTTGGATAATGACAGCTTGTCTCTAGTCAGCATCCCACAGCAAAGAATTATTACATCTTGTGATTATTTTTTATTTACATACACATCAAACTGACAAAATGAGGTTTATGCTTTCTCCACTTTTTAGTTTCCAGCTGACTATCATTTTCTTTTAAGATTAAATAAGTAATTTATTGAACTGTAACATCAAGTATTTATTAGGAAATTGCTGGGTAATTTTAACTGTATCTTTTTTTAAAACATAAATCTGCATCCAAGGCCTCCAGTAACTTTGTGCGACTCTGCACCATTAATTTCTTCCAGAGTGACATTCTGATATGAGCTGAACAGATGGAATTGCAGGATTGTTCTAGCAAATTTATCATAAAAAATGCATCCGACACCTGTGTAATTTGCCTAATCATTTTCCTAATAAGCTCCCACCATTAATTATGCACGATTTCCACAATGCAATCAAGATAAAAGTAAATCTGATGACTTAATACCCTTCAAAATAATTGGTTCACCCAACACAAGGCCTCCTTTGCTTTCCATAGCCATTCCAGTTAATTAGAAAAAGGGTGCACCCTGTAGGAGTCAGCAGAATGGAGGCTGATCGCGTGGTGGGAGGCAGGCCTGCTGGTTTTTTGGGCAGGAGTCAAGGATATTAACTCATGAAAGAGAGGAATGAACCCCCTCCCCCCCGCCTCTCATCCTTGCCTTTCTCCCCCCCTTGCCCACCCCACCCAGCAGCAAACNCCACCCCCCCCAGCAGCAAACAGATGCGATTAGTGTTCTTCAGCCATCAGAAAACTGACTGCAGGACTCCGAGGGTCTAATGAGAATCAACTTTTCGGCGGCTGCTGTCTTGCGGTGCAGCCCACCTGTCACATCATTAGGTGCAGCATGTGCCTGGAATTCACTTTGCTAAATGAGATTTACAGGCCCCAGTGAAACCCATCCTGCAGCATTCCTGCTTCAATTAGCTAAAGATTAATTGTCTGAGAAANTCTTTTTTTTTGGCAAACCCACACGTCAGCACACCTGCACATGCACACAAACATTATCCTACTGCTGTTCCCGCTAACTGCCTGTGCGTGCTCAGGCCGGAGTCGCTCGGCATAAATCTCTGATGTAACCATGGCTACAGAACAACTGGCAATTACAAAATTTCCTCCATTTTTAATGTTACACTAATTATGTTTGAATGTGTTTTAATGGAGGAAGGAATCGAGGAGCTGAAACAGTACTCTGTACGCAAAGAGCAGGGGGAGTGCCTGCGTCTCCCATCTTCCACAGCTTGAAACCCAAGCCCAGGAGAGGCACAGGGCATCTTGAAATGAGCTGGTGTGCCCGGGAGTATAGGGTATACACATACCAACATGTGACATGTATGGATTAAAGTTTGGAGTCCGGTTGGTAACACGAAACAAGCCAACACTCGCTTATACACTGGGAAAAAAAAATCACAGCCTAATTTGAATTTCATTTCGAGATGAAATGATGGCTTCTTGTACTGCAGTGCCACTGCTTTGGATGTCCTGCTGGCCAAAGGTGGGGCTTCAAACCTAAATCTGGTTTAGTGGCTTTTTTGTCCACCTGTACTTTTGTGTTAGAAATTCTTTTTCTTCTATTCTGCATGGTGTAAAGTATTGGGGGTGATTTCCAGGCTTGCTCAATGCATGAAATGACATGCACTGTCTGCAGAAAGCTTTACGAGCTCAAAAGAGCCAAACCATTTTGTTACTGATCATACTCTCGGTCCCTAGGTTTGACATGTCTACTCGTGTTTTGTCACAAGACACTCTGTGTCATCAAAGTGTGTATGTCATGTCAGCACATTGTGAATGAAGCCAGTAAGTCCTTGCAAATGAGTGCCTCCTGCCCCAAATGAGGTGTGGCTGGCATGCTCGCAATGCCCCCTATTGATTTTAATGGCATGCTGGAGGGACTTGTCCTGCCACCCAGATTATTCCGGGGCAGGGTATCAGCCTCAGAGTTTTTCATCTCCAGTACCTAGTGGGTACCCTGCCAGGGTGCGGTTACAGCTGGATCCTGTGGTAGTGTTGGCAGAATGTCTTCAAGTGGGGCAAGATGAGACAGATAGAAGTTAGTAAAAGAGTAGCATAACCCTTCTGGCATTTTGAGCTGGGGTCACAGGAATGCCATGCAACAGGCGCAAGTATTTCAAGAGTGGTGTTTGGGTTTTGTTGTTTTGGGTTTTTTTTTATAAGACTCTAATTTAGTCAAATTTTACTAGGGGAGGGCAAGAAAAAACCCCAACAAACAACACTTTGCATCATACTGCTCCATCTTCTTCTTTAACCTGGTAATTTAACATGCATGCACACCCACTGTTGAAGGTGGGGTGGGGATACTGTTACAAGTTTCCTCACAGCAGTGAGCTGGCGATCCCAGCTGTGTCTTCAGCGGCATGAGCCAGCTTGATTATGCTAAAGCACCCCTGGATCCCTTCCTCTTTTGTTTCATTCTACCCAGGGTTTTAAAGCTTAAACATTTGACATGCTTGGGTAGTTTCTTCTCTAATTTTATCCCAGATGACTGTGCAATGAGTTTAACTCAGAGCCCTTAGGTGCAAGCTACTTTCCACAATGTATATTAAACCTTATAAAACTAGCCGGTATGTCATTACCCAGAATATAATTACCTATATTGGAATTTGGCCAGGATACTGGGGCTAATATTGTTAGCCTTGCAAAAATTGGCGTGGGACTTTTTAATGACCACATGTGGTCAGTGCCATATGTTTCTAGCTCATCTAAAGGATGGTACCTCTCACACAACCATGCCCCCTTGAAATCACCGCAGAGTAGGAAAGCAAAAGCTCAGAGGCCAGACAGGACAGACAGTTCAGAGGCTACTGATGACATCTTTGAAGTGGGGAGGGAGAGAGCTCTGTAGCTGCGTGGCCAGGAGCTCTTACTGACAGAAGCTTTGCACATTCCCTTGCTCTTGTTTCTCAGCCTTATCTTTACAACCTAGCCTGCTAAGAAAGAAGTGTCGCTGCCCTTTCTGGATATGATATATTTTATGTAAAGCTAATTTTTTTTACCACTCATCATGTGAGTTATTTCATCCAATGAAGATAATGGTTTAGACGAGATTGGCCCAAACCACAAACTCAATTGGAAATGTTGTGTAAAGCTTTTTTGTTTTTTAAGTTCCATGTGTTCTATGCCAGACAGTCATAACATGGCCTCACCAAGGATCGGTATGCTTTAAAGTGATTAAGTTAACTATAATATTGACATTGAAAGGAAGTACCATTTAAATATTTGGTGCAATGTTTCCATACTTGCTCCAAATGCTACTATGAAGTTTGGGATGGAAGCTTTCTCAGAGAAAACAGGTGCAGTTTACATCCCTCTGGTGAGACCTATGAGACTAATCCCCATCTCATTCTTCAAAATGTTCATAAAGACATAAAAGGCATTGGATTTTGAGTCCCTCTGGTACAATGTCATTACAAGGTTCAAAATGAAGCTTGTGCTACTCTCCATTTTTCCGTTTAATCCTGACAAGAAGGAGTATTTGGTGTCCTTGTCTTTTCTCAGTTTCTTCTTTGTGACTCTCCTGAATCTCTTCTCAAAGAGACCAAGTCACCGACTCTCTTGTGCAGCCTGTGTGCCTGGGGTTCTCTCCCCACTCTTTGCCTTCCCACTTTCCTTTGAACCACTAAAGTATATTCTCTTTAAATTGTACAATGAAACCCTCCATTTACTTTAGCCTACAATAAAATAGATTTTCATTATAAGACATTTGATGGTACTGCACTACTTCTGGCCTGTGTGGCTTGTTAAGGCAGTAGTGGTGGCAGAAAAGTGATGACCTACCACCTCTGTTTTAAACCTAATTCTCTCCAGATTGTCAAAAGTTGTGAAGAAGAAATCAAATCTATTATCGGACAAGGTTATCATTAGGGAGGTGAGCAAGCCTTCATTTTTACAGCTTGCAACTTTACAACTATCCTTTGCTTGAGAGATCATTGTTTGGCTTTAACGATCTGTCTTGCCACAGGTAGCGTTTAATCTTCCTTTTTGATTAAACTAATAGAGATTTTTGCCAAGTCATCTCCAGGGCTCTGTTTACAACTTTTATACCTGAATATAAAACAAGGGTGGTATTTGTGACTTTGGCTGTTGATCTCTTCTTAATAATGACTAATGGTCAATTCAGATAATTGTAGATCCACCAACATGTAGTGAAGATGTGGCAGATGCGCTCAAAAAGATTATGGATTATTGTTGTTACTGTCATTATTGTCACAGGGGTTAAGAAGCTCATAATTTCAGCACCTAGTTAGACCAGCCACTGTGTTTAGATACTTAAATTGTATCTGTGACAAGGTAGGCCTCTTCCACATATGTTTGTTGAGAAGGTACAATCCTCTTGATTCCTGATTACAGCAGAGAGACACGTTGTCATGGAGCACCTGAGACCTGGTGTATTTTTTGAAGCCAGGAATAAGCTCACACTTCAGGCCTCATTGCAAGTGGAGAAGTGTGGGCTGGCTGTAAACAACTTCATCCCCTGGTGTTAGGAGCGTGTCTGGGCAGGGCTTTTGTGTGCTCAGAGGGCTCTCGGCTGGAGAGTGCTGTGGGGCTGAAGGGGACTCTCCGGCTCCTCTGCAGGTGGCTTAGCTACTGCCAAAGGGACTTGCTAGTAACAACTTCAGCCACTCTTACCAAGATCTCTGCTTCTCCAGAACTAGCCCACTTTGTGTCTTATGCTTTACAACCTGCATTGGTAACCATTAAACTTCTGCATAAAATTTGAGAGATGATTGCTAAGCTTTATAAACCTATATTACATAAACCCAATCTAACTTGAGGAGGGGGACAGATTTTAGAGTTATATCCTTGTGATATTCCAGCCTGGAATGTTTCTTTTACTCTGGCAGAGGAGAGTCCTGACAGAGGTGGGTTTCTGCTGTGGACTCCAGAGATTTGAAATTCACTTCTTTGAGAGGGACAGTAAAATTAAGGCAGCAAGGGGTTGGAGGCCTTTGCGATTTACTGGAAAAATCTAGATCTTCTGGGGGAGAAAGGACTGTCTGCATTCAATATAACTGCATGTATATCTAATTAATTGTAGAATTCCCAGTGCTTTTGGAAAGCACTTAAAGACCCTAAGAAATAATTTGTTATACAATGGATCCCTAGCAAAGGACCTGGCTGTAGTTTGTGCCAGGACCACTTTGTAGCTTTGTTTCTCCCTGTGTTTTTTGTTGTGATGCATTTTTTTTAGCATTCCTGAAACCAAGATCAATGGGTTAAAAACCTGTTTTGTTGGAAAACTGTGTCCAGTTACACTTATTCCATCATAAGCCCATAAAATTTATTCTTTGCTATTATGTGACATTGCTTTGGGGTATTCTAGGTCTACTTACTAGGAGCTTATGCACACCCGTATCTCTGGTACAATGAGGTTGCAGAGATGTTCACCAAATACTATAAAGGCCCTCTATGACTTCAAAATACATTTTGAAGTTGATGATTAACTCTGCGTAATAGGTTGACTATTTCTACAGCAAGGTGGTGTGACAGACTGGAAAATCTATTCATTTGTTTTCTTATTTAAAAGAAAAATAAGTGCAGAACCATAAATAAGGAGGTGAAGCATAACCACTTAGCACACAGATGTGTATTAAGCAGCACTTGATAGGAACACTTTACAATTTGTTCCTGAGACCACTGTTGACCTGTGTAATTTTAAGTGTGCAGTAAAACAGAGGTCTTCTAGATGGATCTGGCAATATTGACTCACAGGATGCCTTGCAGAACACCTGGACGATTGCAAAGGCAACAATAATTAATACTAAAGGTTGCTTTACAGGAGGTTCAAGGTTTTATTTCCACTAAGAGGACACCTTGGTGTCTGAGGAAAATGCGATTTTATCTGAAATTTGAAAAGACATTTTAGGTTGAATTGTTTTGTTTTGTTGTGTTTTTTTCTTCATGGAATGATAGTAGGATTTTCTTAAGGGGTTTCTGAGAGCTGGTGAGCAAAAGTTTATCTTCAGTGAAGTTTACTGATATTGTTATTGTTGTCATGTAATCATCACTTTTTAAGTGATCTTCTACTCTACATCTGACTGGTCTTCTAAGGGTTTTCCTTTTCAGAATATCAGTTCCTTCTACATATCCCATTAAATCTTACTAATTTCTAATAATGTTTAGGCAAGGGAGGCAGTGTTTTAAGAACCATGAAATGCTTACATTAAAAGAATTTTCCTCTTCTAGTATGGTGCCTCACCATTTTTTTATTATTTTTTGCTTGTTTGTTTGTTGTTTCCTACTCTGAATTAATTATTCAGTAACGTTAGGTTTATTACTACTGCTATTATTTACCTTTCAGACAGTCAGGCTTGGAAAAGGCAATCTGAGGCCATTGGCCCTCCCCCTTCAAGTTAAAAGGACCAGAGCTCTTGTTGGGACATCCTCCCTCCCAGCCGCAATGAACAGTAAGAGACTATTCTCATTTTTTTTTAAGCTCTCAATATTTCTGCAGATAGCTAAATAGAGACTGCTGACTTTTGGGTATTTCTGAAAATGCCTGTCTTGTCTTAGCATCCTCAACAAATGTGAACTCAGCTTTAGTGAAAAATTTGGCTCCATATCTGTATGCTTATGGCAACTTCCTCTGTGAACAGTGAGCTCTGTTGTTAATTAATGCAAGCTGTGTTATCATTTTATCTACTGTTGTTCTTTCTGTTAGGCAATTTTTCTGTTTATTATAACTAACATGGTAGTGTTTACAGGCCTTAGTCAAGAACTTGGGCCTCATGGTATACAGAAATAATAATTACTACTAGTTTCCTTCTTTAGCTTGCTTAAGGAAACACAGGTTATGCTGTCATGCTGTTTGTCTGGCAGCCTGCCCCAAATAACTTTGGAATCTTTTAATTAATTTCAACCAAAGTTTAATGTGCGAGTTCTACCAATTTTGTGGAAACTGGCTACTGGCAAAAGGAGAAGGTGATGCAAATTAGGATTCCTGCTGCAAGGAAGAGTGTGTTGTGAGCACATGTTATTTCCTTTCTGGGAGCAGGCATGTGCTGGCTGGCCATGCAGCATAAATATAGTTCTTGTGCTGCCTCTTCCCTATTCAGTAATTAGGCAATACGAGAGGGAGGTGGCTGTGCTGTGTCCTCATTTTGAACAAGAACACAAGAGTGGAGGGAGGTTGTAAGTAGCATAGTGGAGGACTTGGATATATTGAGTGGGGATTTGGGAAGCAGTCTTCATTAGCTCTGCTGCTCTCAGATTAACTAGATTTATTTTTTAGTGTACTTTGGAGTGCAGATATTCACTAGGATTTTAATGGGAGACTTCCTAAGGAGAAGTGGGAAAATCCATGGGAAATCCTAGAAGTGATGATGATGATTTGCAGGACTAGTGATGGTAATATCATTTGCATATGATGTACAAGTAGATCATTCAAATTTGTGCATGTTTTACAGTCCTTATATATATTTGTCTGCAGTAGAAGTGTCTAAAAACCATCAGTGTCTATTTGCATTATTTTTAGGGGAGATTTTTTGCAAGTTTCATTTAACCATTTATAAAGTCAGCCAAAATTTTGTCAAAGCTTGATAATTTTTCCAAATCTGTAATAAGAATCACAAGTGTCATATGAGATTATCATGAATAAGTGAACTCCAGAGAATATTTAATCTTGTTTCTCCCCTTTTCTCTATCTTCGCGTCTCAGAGAGAACCCATTTTGGGTCTCACAGATGCTCTGTGTTGACTGGGTAAAAAAGTAATGTGATCAAGAAGTAAGAAAATCTTCTCTGGCTTCAATACCTTTTTTTTTTTTTTGTTGTTATTATTTTAATTTAATTTTATTTCGCATTTTAATGTTAAACTACTGTTCTGGCTGATCTCCAGCTCTGGACAAATTCCAGCTTAAGTAATTGCATCCTATCTAATGAATTTCCCTATCTGGCATTAATTGGAAGAGCTATTCTTCACTTCCTGTCCTACCTGTTCTATAATGTTGCAGTGTGCTACAGGTTACCATGATCAATCCTGGAAATGGCTGTATTTTAATAGATAAACGCATATGCATTGGGCACATTTAGGAACAAAGCAGCTTCAGACAGGTATGTCCCACTGCCATTTTTTATGATCCATCCACCTGTAAAGCAAGAGTACTGCCCTCTTTCAAATAAAAATATTCCTACTCAAGCATTAGTAATCTCACTCTTTTCCAGTAGCTGGAAACCTTAAGAAAGAAGATATAAACTTTAATTCTACCTATAGGTGTAGAAGAGTTTCTTTCTGGAGTGGTAATGATCCAGAGTTAAAGATTGTGGATTTACTTCACAGTGTCACAGGGTCCTTGTTCAGGTACAGCCTGTATGCGTGCAGCTGGCCGTGCCTATGTTTGTGTTGCTTTGGGGGAAGGAGAAAACCTTACACAAAATAAATCAGATGAGAATTCTTTACTATTGTTTTTGCAAAATTAAATTAAATTTCTCTAATCTCAAGTGGCATTTACAATATAAATTATCTATATATATTCAGCCTGTTAGCATCCAGTATAATTAAAACCAGAAAACTTGTTTCTATTATTGTTTACTGTTTACACACCCTCATAAATTCTTGGGAGGTTTTTTGGCCATATTGGCTGCCTATTCTGAGCTTGTCTTCCTGGAATTGTATACTGAAATTAAATATGCAGCCTTAACTATTGAGAATCTTTTCTTCAAGTTTTCTTTGTATTGTAAGGCATGCTGAGACCTACATATGAAGACAAATTTGAAGAAAATTGCTTTAATAATGGTATGCACAATTAAAATGTGTGAACTCTGGGTCTGCTTTCCTGATGTGTATGTGTATACTTAGATACATAGAAAAGAAAATATAAGTATATATTTTTTCAGCTTTCTCAATGTTAACATTGCTGTGGGACAGAAGGCTGTTTTATGGCAACATATTTAATTATTTTGTATATCTATACGTTAGGTTTCACAGACTTTTTTTGAAAACTCACATAAGGTAATTTGAGTAATTTGATGACCATCTATCTGTCTTGCCCATCAAAAGCCATCAAACCTCAGTTGACATTCTGCCATCACAGTAATGTCACTATGGGCTGTAGACCTTTACTACAAGTCCTGATAAAAAGACTATGGGTGATACAAGAATTGATTACAGTCAAGACCTTATTGTTAGGCACATAGATTTCATTTCTGAGTTAAATTGGTATACCTTCATATTTCAGCAATTGTGTCTTATTACACCAAGGTCTTGCTTCCTATCAAGAACATCTAGCACCAGCAATTTATTTTGAGATGGAAAATCTGGTTGATTTCTTCTTTACCTTCCATCCACACTGCATCTGAGATAGGTTACTACTTGTTGTTAAAGAACAGTGAAAAAATTTCTGTGTATTGTTCACTGAAATGAGAATTAATGATAGCTGCCTGATACTAGCACACTTCCCACGATTGTCCATGTATGTTACCTGCTAAGTAAATCCAGATTAAAATTTCATTACACTGTAAAACAAACAAATAAAGTTCCTCACCTTTATTTTTTTGTTTAAAAATACTTGGGAAGTTGCTGTTGAGCCTTCAGTACAGGTTGTTACCAGGTATTAAATATATAATTAAAGCAATTTTGGTAAGTACCAAATTTTGGTAAGTTTAACTATAACACTGACCCTCAAACAGCCTAATCATGTCTTGTTTTGCAGGTGATATGTACTCGGATGTACAGGCTGACTAGCTGTAGATCAAAACCAGAGGGTTTATTGATTAAAGTCTTTCTACGGTAAGGATTAAAAAAGTGTGTCTTATCTTGCTATCTATTTGAAAGATATAGATTCCTGTTATTTGCTGAAGTAAGGAAATGTTGGTGGTATCAAGTTCTTTACACAAGGACTGACATGACTAGATGCTCCTTTGAAGAATTAGCCACTATCTTAGAGGAACAGTCCAGCTGCTCTAGGAACAAAACTGCTGCATCCGGGAAGCCCCCTTCCCCAGCTGCCTGACTAGCATTGAGCTGGTTCTGCACCTGTGAGTAGGTTGTTTTGGGGTTTTCTTTTTGTTTGGTTTTTAACATTTTTTTCCTTAGCTACCGTTTTGGCTTTTGTTCATTTGCAAATAAAATTGAATGCAAATTGATTCTCAGTTACGGCCTTCACTTAAGCCACAGCCATCATTAAGAAGATATTTAAGTTATACGTAGCCCAGTGTATGGCCCTGTATCAGTGCACTGGTAGGAGAACTGTGTGAACCGTTAGTATGTCTCAGGTGAGAGTACTTAGGGGATGTCATATGGAGCAGGTTCACTTAATTTTTGGACCATATTCAACAAGGACCAACTCAGTTAGACCTAATTAACCAACAGCTATTTAACAAAAGTAGCCCTTCATCTTTTCAAATGTGTCATGATTTTTTTTTTGTAATGAATTGTCGGCAGTGCACAAGTGTTGGGCAAATAATACATGCAAATAAATTCTAGTCTGCGATTTTGTGACCAATAGCATTAATTTCTCCTGAGGACAAACTTCAGATATCTAAGCAAGGTACAACCAAGACCCCTTTCAGGGTTAAAGGCTTATTAGGGGTTTCCATGAAAAGGAAAGTGCAGCTAGGGTATGTGGAGTTGCAGCAGCTAACCTATGAGCAGGCCTGAGAACCACCCAATGCAGGACAGAAGCCACAGAAGGCAGAGACCACGAGCTGGTCCCCCTCAGTCCCTGGAAATCTCACATCAAACATGACTGTTTATAAGTCTTCCTAAAGGTCGTAATTCCTACCTCCAGAGCTGAGTTGAAAATGGCAATTCTGTTTCTGTGAGAAAACACTTCTGATATTTTCCTTTTATATTCAAACTCTACAGAACAAAATAAACGTTCTCTGTTCAGTCTGCCTGGGGTGGAGGCTGAGAGCTTGGGACCTTTGAGTTTAGGAGCTGGCTTGGTTTCTGAGGAGTTGTAGAGGATTGCTGGCAGTAAACTAAGCAGTGTCCAGTTAGAAACCAACTGATAGGAAGATTTCAAAACGTAAAGTGTTGTTACAATCCTGCAATCCTGGCTGATTTTTGGCAGAAGCTTATTAAACCTATCTTTGTCCCACATATGTTTTGATGTCAACAAGTAAAACTTTTTGATTTGTTTTTTGTATTTTGCTTATCTTTGTATTTAGATTTATATAAGTACTTGTACCGCACCGAGTAGTTAGCATCACAACCTAATTACCAAGTTCACAGTGAAAGAGAAATGCACATCTCACTAGTGTTTTTTGATCTTTTTTAAACTATTGGATTTTCTGAACTATTCATTTTGGCTTTCCTGTTTCTTATTCATTATTTTCTTGATATGAAGAGTCATATATATCACAGGCTATTTTTTCTGCTTTCTTGTCTATTTTTAATTATTTGAAAATTTATCCACTAAAAGTCAGTGTGGTAATATGTGCTTTATGGAAATGAAATGTTAAGCCAGAATAGTGTTGTACATATTGTACATATTGTGATTTTGTCCTTCAGTTTAGGGTTTAAAGTCCATACCACAATGACATACAGATTTGGGGTGCCCACCTTCTCTGTCCACACACAGGCTGAACTGGAGAAAGGAGGATTTGGCACAGAAAAAAGCACAGCCACAGAGAAACATTGTTAAATTCTTCTCTCTGAGTTCTAAATTCCACATAAATAGATATTATCTTGGTTTTTCCTGGTCCATTTCACACATGGTCCATAGGAGGTTGCTCTGGATGACTAATTACATCCCTGTGTAGGTTATAAACAGTATAGATTATAGGCCATGGATTTATCTTCATGATGCATAATCATGGCTCACTTGTTACTAATTCAGAAAAGCAAGCTATGATATTCAGTGGGATGGGCTTTGGTTCCCTGAAGAACTTGAATTAAAGACTCAGTAACTCCTTCTGTATTAGTGAATTTGTGGTCTTAATTTAGCAGCAGTACCTATGCTGTGTTTTTCCCCCATACTGTATTCTGCTCAGTCAACCACTGTCCAAGAGAGTTAAATGAGAAGACAAATGCAGTGTTAACATTCATTTTGAGTTCTTATGATTAATGTGATTGATCTGTGAAAGGATGAAATTATATTGTAAAGTTAATCATTAGAGAAAATAAATGCTTGAAGGATCTAAGCTTTATGTATTGGGCTTTTCTTTTCACTGAGTCAATATAGATTGACAAGCCATATTTTCCATTCAAAGAAATGTTAAACATGTTTACAGATTTCTTGAAAGACTCTGAAGACAACATCACTTTAACAATGTTTTCTGTCAAAGGCTACAATAATAACCTGATTTCTGCTCTCAGTCATGCTGGAGTAACTGTCAGAAATGGCAGAGCTCTTTGGTTAAATAGAGTAGAATTTGGCCCTACTGTCTAGTAATGATGCAAAAAATATGATTGCTTGGGATTTTTCTTTTTGTTGTTTGTTTTTGATCCTGCAGGTAGAGGTGACCATGAGGTGAAGTAGATGCATTGTTCAGAGCTGTCAGTTCTTATAGCTTGTTCAGTGGGGCACACTCTGACATGAACTAGTCACTGCCCTGAGTGGAAATATCACAGAAAAGGTTGTTGATGTTTATGGCACAGCATCGTGTTACAGCAAGTGCCATTGTGCCTCTGTGGGGCTGATGGGTGTCCTTGTGACACAATAATGTTTCACCTTCTGTTGAGATGTTATGGATCTCTGTGGAAGTGCACAGTTCTCCAGTGAACTGGGGGGATGGATCCTGCCCCACTCACTCCATGCCTTGCACTATTCACTGTGTACTTTGCATAGCTGCTGGTCTAGCTAGCTTGTCTCATCCCTTATATCTCACAGATAATAGAAAGCTGTATGGTACTTACCTTGTATAACTAAAATATTCCTTTCGAAGATATTCCTGGTCCTTTTGTAAGTATTTTACCTTTAAAAAACCAAAATTAATATATTATATATACCAGACTTTCATTTAAATATTAGGCGAGAAATGGAGTTGGAAGTTCAAGACTTTGGAATTCCGGAATTGTCATGGTTAATGTTTCATTTGCTGTCCACGGGAGGTAATGGCTCTCTTGGGACCTTATATTTTGTTAACGTATGTTAGCAAGCTAAACTTGCTTGCTTGAGTCAATCCAGTAATCTGCTGGTAGTCCACAAGTTATTTAAGACTATATATGACTTTGAGGACACCCTTGCTTCTCTTTGACTTTGACATGAGCAAAGATCTGAAGCCTTCATGAGTCATTATGGAATCATATTCTATTTGTCAAATACTGAATGGTAATAATATAAAATTTCTCTTAGCACTCATGAGATATGCTGTATTGTATGACGAGCAGTGTATTATAAATTCCTTTCATGCAATCCTGGACCATACAAGATCTAACACATGTAACTCCAACCGTCACCATATTTTATATTGCACTAATACAGTACAGCCTGTAGTTTGAGTTTTGGTAAGGAGAATTTAAGAACTCTGCACTACTTCCAGCTCTGGCGTTAACTTTCTGTGGGTACTTTATCCCTATTTCTTTCTTCCATGGAAGAAAGACAAGACAGTATTTCCTCTCTACTTACAAGGATGATGTAAGGATGAATTAATTATTTGGAAACTCCCTTGAGATTACTTAGTACTGAAAAATGCAAATTATTAACATTTGATTATTAAAATCTACTATTATAGGTAGTGATAACAATAGACCGTATCCTAAAGAAAAAAAATGAGAGACTGCGTTAAAAAATGAATGGACAATTTTAACTTCCAGGTTTTCTGATTGTATAGTACACCTGTGCTCTTCTTAACATTGCCATTGTTTGGGCTTTGATGTGTTCTGGGGTGTTACTTGTTTTGAGTAATGGAAATTTTTTTTTCTGTCTTATGCTTACTTTAGTTGTATGGTTTGCAATTTTAAGTTTTGAGCAGAAATAGAGATACCATATTGCAGAGAAGGATAATTTCCTACACATGCACTGCTTGTGCATTGTTGTTGTTGTTACATATATAACCATTAGAAGAAAAACAAACAAAAAAAAAAAACAAAGAAAAAAACCTCAATTAAAATATCTCTGTTGAGCTTTGAATAATTAAATGAAGTCTGTAATACCTTAACACTAGGGATTGTTGTTGGCTTGTGTTCTTCAGGAGCAGGTTTGAATATGGAGAACAAACTTTATTGGTGATAGATTCAATTTGCCTAAAAGAAGGCACTATATCTGACAAGAAGCATTTCTTCAGGTGCTCTACATTTACTACCAGGTAAATGCAGCTGTCTGGAACAGCTCCATCTGGTGAATCATAGCATACAGCGAAGCCCATCTCTCTCCTTTCTCTTGTTAGTTCTTTGACACTAATCTGGATCTGCAGAGAAGTCATCACCTCATAATTCTGTTACGTGGAGATTGTGTTCTAAAAATGTGTATTACTTATGAAGAGTGCACTGAACTGATGTAACTGTTTATGTTGTTTAAAATTCTTTTTTGTTATTTATTCTTCTCCTTTCTCAATAAGGGAAAAGAAAAAAAAAAAAAAAAAAAAAAAAAAAAAAAAACAGAGACATTTTCCTTATTGTAATCCCAGGTCAGAACAAATCAGAAATGTCAATGTCTTAAAATATATAATCTGATCTTTGAGACCCCAGAGCTTCTCTATAGGCAGCACTTCTAAGTGCTGATGTCACCCCAACCAATGAAGATATTTATTGATTTGGATTTGTCAATGTTTAATTATGCACCATTACAGAAATATATGATGTCAATGGAAAAGAAGGATGTATGAATAAAAAATTCTTTGCAGCAGAAGAACTGCATGCAGAGCAAAGCTTTTAGCTCTGGCTTTTTAAAGTTGAAGAGTTATTTTTTTCATGTAAAGAATTTCTCCCACAAAAAGGATATAAATTTGTTTGTGAGGAAGAAATCACACATCTAGCAACACAGCTTCTTGCTTTGCATGTTTAGATGTCTGCTTGCATACAAGGAAACATGTACATATCCACTCTGTAAATACTATGGGTTCTATGTACAAGTATGATTAAAGACCTGAAATAGGCCTTAGAGAAAGGAAAATGTTTTCGGAAAGAACTGATGCTGCTGTGATATGGCTCCCATTAGGGTAACATTGCAGTGGTGACACAGGATTCTTCTAGAAATTGATGAACCCTGAGAGCAGGCCAAACAAAGTTAAGTTATGCAGTCTTGACAATATTAAAAGTTAAAAAAAAAAAAAAAAAAACACAACCAAACCACACAACAGTAGAAAAGAGTAATAGTTTGTTGCGCTAGTTTTCTGGCGTAGATAGAATTTCTAGTGACTTCACATGGATAGTTGTGTATTCGTGGGCATTAAACACATAGCTGACAGAGGAAACTGCCAAAGTCCATCTCCATTTGGTTCATTTTTTCTCACATGTATGCAATATCACCTTTTCATTGAATTTCCTAGCTCTCACCTCAGTGCTATAAACTCCATCTTTCAAAGAATTGCTTCTGCCTTTAAGATGTATTGAATGGGTGCAAGAAGCTTTGAGAACTGTTTATAAAATGGCACTGTCAAGACTTTCAAACAGGGTTTCATGAGACCAGAGGGAGAGACAGCCTGGGGCGCTGTGTAGTGTGGTGGCAGTTTTAGGACTGCCTGTGTGAGCCTGATCAGGCAGGTCTGCAGGTGCTGCCCAGGATTTACAAAAGGGCTGAAAACTTCAAACACTGAGGATGTAGGCTGCAGGCCTCGATTTCTCCACCTTGCTACTTTCTCTCCTGGTTTTTCATTGTGTAGGTTTTTCTTAACGTCAAGAGATAAGCCCAAGCTGCAGTGCCCATATCTGGAGACAGGCATCCTTAAATTATTAATGTGCGATTTTTATTTGGATTAAATAAAAATGGGGAAACAAGAAGGATGATAACACTTTGAAAAGCCCTGTGAGGTCTCCAGTTAGTTAACACTGTTGACTTGCTTCCTTGTAAGCCATTACAAATTCAGTGTGTGAAATCTTTGAAAATTATCTAATTGGAGAAGATTGTCTTGCATTTGACCATTTTCTTTTTTGCAAACCATTGATCTGCTGATATATTACAGTCAACCAGCTCAATGCACCGTTGAGATATTTTATTGTAATACATTAACAGAGCAATGGTCATTGATTGATAACAGGGGAGCAAAGGAAGATTTCTTCTGTATTTTTTGCTTAAAATAAAATATATTAAAAAAAGATATGCTGGGCAATATTCTGTTCTCACTCCATTACAAATCCAATACCATTTCATTGACATCTGCGAGGTTTCTCCAGAGTTAAGGTGGTATAGCTGAGAACTGAATTTATCTTGCATACACAAACATCCAGTCAATATCCTCTTTACCAGGTAGAAATTTTAATCTCAGATGCTTTGTTTGTATTTGTAGCTAAATGGAAATTGGATATGCAGTTATAATTTGGGTTTAGAATGGTCTTTGGTAGTTTTCAGTCAGTTTGTATTTAGACATGTGCATTAGTCTGTGTGTGCATTCTTTTGAATAATGAATGGGATGAATAAAGACACACTTTATCTCCTGGAAGAGAACAGGACTTTTTTTATTATTCAAATTCATATCTTTAGCTACTTTTTGCCCCTTTTCTTCTTTTTTAGGGTATTTTTATAAGGATTGGCTTTATTTCACTGAGAACCGTGTCCATGCTAATTGTACCTCAGCTCTGATCTAAAGGGAGCATTTCCACTAGAAAAAAAGGTGTTGTTTAGTCTTTAGGTCAATTGAATCTTTGGCCTCTCTGCCAAGGCTGTCAGCTCTGCTGCCAGTTACTGAGCATGGTGATTTTTATGATATCAGCACTTGCCTTTTGGGGATTGGGCTGCGACCTTCATGGTCATTTTATACAAACCACTACAGGGTAGAGTCTTTCTAATCCGAACACACTGGGACTGTTTTACCATTCAGATTAGTGAAAGTTCGTGCTACTGCAACGCTGATGGTGTGTATTCTTGAGATGTGCAGTTCGGGTTTTTTGCATCAAAATTACCTCTTTTGGCAAAGGCAAGTTAAAAAAGCAGTAGGCTTTTTTAAGGCCCACATAGTAAGAGCACTAAAGCACATTGCAGTGTGGAGACTGGAATGTGAGTGGTAGATTTAGATTTTTCTGACCAGTGTATTTGGGACTGTTTTTTGGAGGCTGGTATTCCATCCTATTGAATGCGTTGGAAACCATGTTCAGCGTGTTATTAGTATGAAATCAAACAGGTTTTTAGTGCTTTAAGAATCTGAACTTAAAATTTGAAAAGGATGTGATAGTATCTTAAGCGACTCTGATGTTCTAGGTTAGACTATGTAAATTGGAAATTGTACATGTGTTACAAATAATTTTAATTGATCCATTTAAAATAATATTTTTTTCTATAGTGCTTTGTTCAGTGTGATAGTACAGAAATTAGTTACCTACCCATGTTATTCTAATTTCTTTTAAGATTTTCCAGTTCTTTCATCAGCTGGTCTTCTGTTATAAATATATGGCTGGTTTTCTTATTTTTTTTTTTTTATTTTTAGACTGAACCTCATAGTTTGTTTTGGTTTGCAGGACTTAAGAAGAATGAACTGCATTGAAAACACTGTAATTCAAAATAGGGTCAAAGGAAATAGTTTTATCCACATTACCTTCCCTGAAGAATTTGTAACCTGTACTTATATTGACATTTTCCCTCATATATTTTTAAAAGCAAGAATGGCCTCTACTCGGTATGCCTGCCGTAAGCCATCCTTCATACAACTTCATAATCTACATAAAATTTCTTGAAAGGAACTTGAGTGGTGGTGATGGGGTCCTGATATACTCTCCTGTCTGACTTTTGCAATGATCCTACATTTTAAATACTTAGATACAAAAATGTGATCTAAAAACATTTGACAAATCAAAAATTTGTCATCAACCTCTACAATTTTGCTATTCTGTGTTTCAGAGAACATCTAGTACAATCTCCCTACCAACGCAAGTTCACCATGAACGCGTCCAGGTAGGTTTTTAATATCTCCAGAGAAGGAGACTCCACAACCACTCTGGGCAGCCTGTTCCAGTGCTCTGCCACTCTCAAAGTAAAGAATTTTTTCTGCGTATTCAGATATAATTTTCTGTATTCCAGTTTGTGCCTTTTGTCCCTTGTCCTGTGTCCAGGCACCACTGAAGAGTCTGGCCCCATTTTCTATACAACCACCCTTTAGATAGTTATAAACATTGATGAGATCGCTTCTCAGTCTTCTCTTCTCCACGCTAAACAGACACAGGTCTCTCAGGCTTTCCTCATGAGAGAGATGCTCCAGTTCCCTGATCATGTTTGTAGCCCTTTGTTTACTCTGCTTTTCTGGGGGAAAAATATGGGAAACTAGAACACTTCAGCTGAGAAGGATATAATATTAGTTCCATACAGTCTCTAAATGAATTGTATTTCTGCTTCATCATACCCTAATTTTTAAGTGTTATTTCGCTCCATGTTCATGGGACTACATTTTACATGGTATATGATAACTTTTCTTTGGAAGATGATTAATGCTAAAGAGCTTTGAAGGTACAATGAGATATGTAAATAACAGGTTAGAGGGATGCTTAAATGCTGTCCTGAGTATAATGAGTAACGAGTGGCATCGTGTTAAAATACAAATTTATGTATGTTTATGTGGGTGTGTATACATATAGTGCTTTTATTTTCTAATTTAAAACCAATTATTTTTTCCATAGAAAATAGTGTCTTTCTGCACAGAGAAAATTACTTAGTTTAGAATCATATTTTGGCCTTGTCTCTGCCTGAACTGCAGCTGAAAATTGTGCTTTCAGACCTTTACTTGTGACATTCCATTTTATATTGCTTCAGTGTTTACAAAGAAGAGAAGGTTGTTCTGGGGTTTTTTTTAAGCAAACCATCACTTCCTAACTCAGTAGTTCGTGCTAAATTGGTTTCCGTTTTAGCAGTATGGAGTTGTCTTAGTTCTTGGAAACATGCTTCACTGAATCATCAATCACTGTCTTCACTATGATGGTGGTTTTATTTATACAGCTGCATGAAATGTTCACTGTGAAGTATTACACCATATTAAGGTCTTGTGGTTTTGTGCTTTGCTTCAGACTCTGCTCTAATTTGCTGAAAAGTTATACTGTGGTATAAACTTTTAAGTAAACGTGGTCTTATTTTTGCGCTAACTTAAACTGGTTTAGGGAAGGCAGAACTATTAGTGTTATTAATACATTCATTCAATTGATTTAACTCTTCTTTGTTCATAGCTTGCTTGTAAATGACATAGATTTTAAGATTGTGTTTCCTACTCAAAATTACCCAGCAAATCTCATCTATTGACAAATTTTTGCCCTTGGCCTGCCATTATACACTTAAAGTATTATTTCTGAATTTACTTTTCAAGATGATAGAGTAATTTTCTTCCCATATATTTAATTCTTGATGCAATGCAATACCTATTGTAGAATGACCAAATGAAGAAAATACTGAGAAATTTTTAGAAAAAAATAAGGCTCTCATAATTTAATTAGGATGCATTAACATTTTTTTTTAAACTCAATTTTCCATCCACTCTCATATTCTGGCAATCCTCACAAACACCAGATTTTTTAAAACTTCCTATTTCCTTCTGACTGAGGGATCATGACCTAAATTGCTGAATGCTAGACTTTTTTGCTGCTTACAGCAAATGTTTACATTTAATTTTCTCTTGCTACGTTGATACTGCAGAATAATGCATGCAATACTACTTGTGAAGAATTCAGTGTTATCCCTGTATAGTTTCTGTTTCTATGCTGAACCCAGCCATGGCTGCATTAAGCAGCGTAAAAGTGCATTGATGTAATGCTACCCACTTACCCATTTCAAATTATTAAATGCATATTAGGGGCAGGCATCTGTCTTAAGATTTTAGGGCAGGGCTATTTTCATATATATACTATTGCATAGGGGCTATTTACTATAGTAAATAGTTCAGATGTGAATATGCATTATTGTCCATCAATTTAAGCAAATTCCTCAAATTTCTGCCATTACTGTTCAGAGGGAGATGAATAATGAAAAGAATAAGAACAGAATCCAACTTCAAAGTTGGTGTAATCCCTTGCTATTTGCACAGCTGCAATCATGAGACATTCATATTTTTGTTGTGAATATTTGAATCTGAATATCAAAGTGAAACTTACAGAATGCCACCCTGTTGACCAACATAATAGAAAATATTAGTACAAATCTCTCAAAGCCTAATTCTTGCGCAGACATGAATAATATCTTATTGAAAATAATACTTGTTCAAAGCTACAATGATTTCTGAAATGTATAGAGCAATCAAATCAACGGAGCCAAGCCCGAATACACAGAAATTTGACCCATAATGAAAAGAATGCTTTTATTAGTAATTTTTAAAATAGAAAGTAATTTGGAAACATCTTCATTGCAGTAACATGCTCAGATCCCAGGACTGGGTATATGGGTTTTTTTTCCTAATCAAACTAGGAACTATCTAAGCTTTTATTGCCACCCGTCGTAAAAACAATGGTGTTGAAATAGCTGCCTTGATGTAAAATCCCCATGGAGAACAACTAAAAGTAATTTTGCAAAGCACAAGGGTTCCAACTAGCCTAATATACTTTACCTGCAGTCTGCTTTTACTAGCTGCCTACAGTGAGGCTAAAGAAATAGACATCAAAAAATCCTAGAAACATTTTATCCTCTGATTTATTTTTTCTAGCAGAGAATTTTTTTCTGTTTGCTTTTATGATGAATTGGCACTGATTAGCGCATGATTTTCTAGTTGGAAAATACAACCAGAAATACAGCAATACCAGAAAACTCATCTTTGACTCCAAATGTTGGATGAAACCAACACTTTATTCACCAAATATTTATGGCTGCAGAGCTTCAGTGTTTCAGGTAGAGATTAAATTGAAATAAGCCATTAACTGAAGGAAATTGAGGAGGATGACCAGCTATATAGATCATATTTAAAAATCTTGAAAATGAAAAGGAAAAAAAAAAAAACAACAAAACAATAATAAATTTTAAAACCCCCCAACATTAGGATTGGTCCTCAAGTTTTTTTTCTAATTCATTCCCCACAGGTTGTGTTGCCAGAGATAAAAATTATGTGTCTTTGAAATCTTGATATGAATACCTCATAAACAAAGTGAAGAGGTAAGAGATTAAAATGTTAAAAGGAGCATATAGGATTTTCTAATCTTGCTAGATTACAGATGGCAAGAACTGCTGGTCCACTGCCCCAGTGGCACAATTCTTCATGAATTAGATCCTAAATTTGGAAGGACTGGAAGAATATCCAGTGTCTCAATGTATTTTACAATTTCTCATATCTTGTATATTTTACTTTCTTAACTGGAAACTATGGCAATTAAAAATATACCTGGGATAATTAGAGGAAATTATCCAAGAAACAGAACCTAAGGACAATGGTATTGCCAAAATGACTGTAAAATATATCTACAATGAATTAAAACCTACAAATTAATCATTGTCTCTCTGTATACCACCCAACGCTAACAGAACCACAAACACCATGTATTTAAACCTACATTTTATAAAAGCTCACTGGCAAAAATCAATAGAAAGCTTTAGTGGGCAGAATGTGTGTAATAGTAACAAGTAGAAAGGTTAGTGTAGAAGTTAATGGTTCTATCAAGAATAAAACAGAGTTAAAGTGTGAAGGAAAGCTCTACCACAAGTGGTTCATTAACCTTTGGGAACTCCAGTGTATCTTCAAAGTAAAGATTACAACAAACCTGACTCAGTCACTAGTAGCACTTGTTAGCTCTTGGCTTCAGAAATCAACAGCTTTTTCATTTGCATTATAAAACAATCACAAAGCTTTCATTTCACTAAAATGTATGACCCTGTAAACTAACTAGATTAGTTAATCCAAGGTCACGTAGAGCAGTGGGAATGATGGTGAATACTTTACCTAAACCCAGAAGCATATGCTCCCAAGTATCTGGGAATTTGTACTGAAATGATCAGTAGTGAACAATATCTATAGTTAAATGGCAACACAATAACAGGGAACTAGTATTGTACTGATGGGGCTATGAGGACGAAGATATTTTTTATTAACTCATCTATGTACCGTTGTAGGCTTCCTAAAACAGCTAAAAAGTATCAGTTTTTCTGCCTCCAACCTCATTGTGAGGAGGATGGTGGACAAGAGCTCCATCTCCCTTTTCCTCAGCAGCAATCATTGCTGGTGGCAATAGATCTTGTCCTCTTCTTCCTGTAGCTCTTCTACGTTTCTTTCTAGACCTTTAGTTCCCACTTAATTTTCTTAGCACAAACATTTGTGATGCTTCACAGTAAAATGGATCACTGAAATGGTCTGGAATAAATAGAAAACTCGTACATGCAGTGTAGTTGTTCAAGGCTATAATTCAGGTCTCAGGTGTTTCTACTGGTATCACATGAAAATAAACAGGAAGGTAGGAACACTGTAAACCCTAACTGTGTCCATTCTAATTTGGAGAGGTTAGTAACAGGATACCACTTGTAGTAGTACATTCTAATACAATTTGAAAAAAAGAGTTACTATATTGCACATTAGGTCTTAGAAAAAGTCAGCGTAAATAAATACCTACTCAAAATGTAACCAGTGGAGTCCTGTTTCAATAGTAAGTACCAAAAATTTATTTTGGGATAAATTTTTATTTTGGTTATCTATATTTATTAATATGCATACTTATTTATATGCAGTAGTTTACTACTAACATCTATGATCTAATATCACTATATTATAGTAGTATTGTTGTAAACTCTGTATAACTACACATATTCCAATATATCTTTCAGCATGAGAATGCTATGTTGGTTCCCCAAAGATTCCTAGTTGCAGTGCCTCATTCTTCCTGCTAGATTTCAGGCTGCACATCTGGCATTCAATATGAAATAAATGACAAAATGAAATAAATATAAAGACATAGTTTTGGGGAAAAAACTCTCATGTAAGTTAAAACATAATTTCATGTGGGAAAGTTCAGACAGGAAATTTCAGTGGAAAATGCCTGAAAAGTCCTGAACTTGATTTCCCACTTCGCATAGACTCTTGAAAATTGTGCTGACCATTTGGGTTAGCATTTTTGCAGGTCAGCCTAAACTGCAACTGCAATTTATCTACATTAAGGAAACCTCTAGAGTCAGTGCGCTTAGTTTCAAATCTCACATCACACTATAATGGCATAGGTGTATGTAAAATCAAAATCACTTGTGGCATGGCAATCAAGAACCTTCTGACATACAAAGTTAGTCAGTTCCATAACTGGACTTTGGATAGACCTTTTCCAGGTAAACTAATTTCAGGATGAAGTGACAGCAAGTACATCCTAACAAATACCCTTTTTTCCCACTTTCTGGTGTAATAGAATAACAACTCTGTTAAAGCATGGCCATAGTTGCAAAACTGTAATTCAATTTGCTATAAAAGAAGGGAAAGTTGGTAACTGTTAGAGGTATTATGCTGTAATGACCCAAAGATAAAAATTATGGCAGCCAGAGGGACAGTTGGGACCAAGAACCATTAGCTACACATTGACAATTCAAATGCAATTGTACAGTAGCCAGTTTATTTCAGTCTACAGTCCTTTTCCTATTTTTTTCCCATTTCATTCTTCCCATCTTCCCCCACCTACTGCTGCAACTTTTCTTCCAGCAAGTTTTAGGGTGGAAGTTTAAACGAGCATCTGCCACACCACCAATGCCAGCACAAGCTGGCCATCAACCAGCGGGACTACTCTTGCATGGGATGCCTGGCTCCCCTTTGGAGACTGCGCTTAACCTTTATGACATACTCAGATTTCACCAGCTTGGTGCCTCAAATCCCATATTCCCGCTTCTCTCCAAATTTTCCAGTCAGTATTGTATCCTGATGGGGACACTCACACCCTTGCCCTTCATTTTCCTTTGTGTTTCTTTGCTAGTCAAAACAAAGCGGTTTTATTTTATTAAAAGTTGGTTTATTACATTTATTTTTGCATAAAGAAAGTGAAACGGAAGGGGGGAATTCAGTTCATAATTAGGGGAGGAGTCGTTTTTGGACTCAATCCCCAACATGAAATCTGTTATAAATGGATTCTGCCAAATTGCTGAACAGAGTGGAAATTTGTAATGTGCCAGTTTTTTAATAGGTTTAGTTCTTTGGGCTCTTTCTGCAAGTCCAACCCTCGTGTCATTTCATTGACACGTTGTCCTTGAAAATCTTGTTCTGCAACCTCCTTTTAAAACTACGTGATAGACATGTTTAAGCCTTCCCAGCTGTGACAGCTCAAGACAAAAAAGTCAGCCTAGGTTTTGGCACACCTAGGGTCTTCTTAAAATAATCTCATTTGTGCTTGTCCTAGAACTGTTCTTATTAGTCAGCATCCTTATCTCATATCCACAGCCGAGGATGTCATTGTGGCTTCCCAAAGCATGGTTGCTACATTGGCTAAAGGGACATCCAGATCTTAGTTACAGCAGACACCATATTTGGAATCGACTCTGATGAAAAAATTGCTGAAGCCCTTCATCTGTTTTATTTCCCTTGCTTGAATGATGGGTTAAACAGGCATACTTAAGAGTACAATAGCTCCAGCCATTTGAAATGCTAATTTTCATCTTGGCCACAATATGTTGAGCGTATCAACCCCTTTTATACCTTATTGGTTGTAAAGATAATGAGATTCTTTTAAAAGAACAGCATAAAATCCATGATATTCAGTATTCAGATTCCCCTCAAATCTTGCTCATGCATACAAGGGCTGAGAGAAACTTCAGACATAAGGAAGCATTGTTCAGATTTATAGCATATTGATAGCTAAAACATTAGCACCTCTGAGGAGTACTTCTTCACACTAGATAGGGGTAGCTGATAAACACTGAAATTTGTTCCTGTCTTAGAAGGCACATTGAACCTTCTCAAATGTTTTTCTTGGAAATGGATCTAGTGATCCAGCTATGTATACTCTTACTATATTTTCAGTTTATTTGAACACATGAAGATATTGCACAAGCACCTTTGCAAAAGACCAGTTAAACAATAAAAACAAACATGTTGTTCATCCAGATTGTCTGCTGTTGACCCAATCTGTGCTTTCTGTTTTCCAGACTGTAGTGTAAATGTTTCCAGGGACAGATGTGAGAGAGCCCTGAAAACATCTGATGCTACTTCTAATAATTTCCAATGATACTTTTCAAAACAGGGATATATTACACACATTTGTTTTATGCAAGTGTTCTGGTTCGTATTATATTTACACAATATACTGACCAATACTTCAAAAAATCTCTTTATATCCAAATAAACAATTATAATACCAATCCTAGAACCATGGTAAAAAAGCATGTGGCAAAAAATACAGTCCTAGATTTTCAGATATCTGCCTGATTTTGAAAAATTATGTTGGCTTTTATGATTATAAAAGCATTTGCAATAAAAGCAGGGAAGAACAAAAAGCATGCTGGTGTAGAATACCAAAGCTTTATTTCTGTATTTTTAGACTTTAACCAGATACAGTACATAAGTGTAAATGGAAGCAAAGGGCAGTTTCTGACTTAAACTAGAATTTCAGATCTGATGTTCAGCCCAGGTAGGTGGATATCAACCATGTCAATGGATCACTTAGAATTTTTAAATAGCAGTAAGACTTGAGAACTGTCCATGAGGATTTATCTTTGACAAGAAATGGCATGGAAATAAACAAAGATTTTTAAGCCTTCTTCATTTATAAAAAAAAAGTTTCAGAATTCTTTCTTTTGTCAAGAAGTAAAATATTTCTGGAAAAATAATACTTTTTTAGAAAAAATATTTTTGTATTTTTAAAATAAAAATATTTTATGATTAAACTAAATCTTTAAAGAGGTTTTTCAAATTTATTTTCTATCCTAATATTTTACTTATGACAGATCTCCCAGACAACTATGAATTGTGGAAAAAAATTGTTTAAGGAAAATCATGTCTACATTGGAAATTAATTCATTGATACAAGAGAGTTTTTTTATGTTTTTCCTTAAATCTTCTCTTTCTGATTGTCTATAGTACAATGCCCTGAAAAGCTGCAAGTTTCTCCAGTTGATAATGTCAGGTAGTATTCCATTTGGAGCCTATAATAACCCAAACAAAATGGAGAAGAATTGGTAAATCCACAAAATAAATTATAGTCAAGTCTCAGTACCAACGTAGATAAATGTCCAACTTGACAGCTAAAGTTTGTATTTTAATCTCAAGTAGTTATCTGGTTTTAGGCGTGTACTGCTAAGTAAAGAGGATTCGATGAATCTAAAGAAGTGTTTTAGTAGTTCTCTCTCAAAGCTTCAGTTCATTGTATCTGATTGCAGGTGAGATGTTTCATGTTGGCAAGTTGACATAGTGATTACAATCATTTTAGCAGGCAGAGTCTTTCTGCTACTGCTAACACTGCTGTGGATGGAGAACTGGAGATAGAGAGCTACCACCATTGGAAAGGTATGGGATTTTCTGTTGTTTTGAGCAAGGATAATGGTCATCATGCCTTCCTGCCAGGCAGTGCTTGCTGCTTGCATCCATTCCCGGAGACAAGCCTCAGGACTTAATTAATTTGCAAGCCTTTTTCCTTTTTTTTTTTTTTTTTTTTTTTTTTTTTTTTTGTTTTTTTTTTTTTTTTTTTTTTTTTTTTTTTTTTTTTTTTTAATGGATTTTTTTTATTATTTCCCCTCTAAACTCTTATTTTTCTGTTTTTTTGCATGAGGGAGAAGATTTCTGGACTCATGGAGCACTGGCTTAGCAGCAGAGGGTAAGGTAAAACATTGTGGTAAACAAGTGTGCAGTGTAGCAAGGGCCCTTCAGGTTCACTGCAGTTCATTCCTAAAAGTTTTCACGTGTGACTTAGACTTGCCGGATCTGGCAGTGGGGGACTGCTGTAGCAAACAATAATAGCAAAGAGAGATTTAAAATTGCGTATCTCTCCTTGGAAAGGTGACTTTGGAAAGGCATCTTTTGCATTTAGCAAAGCTAGTTCTTCAGATCCGAGTGATGAGTAAGACTGTACTGTTTCGTTTTTCCTGGAACTTCAAAAGTGAGGAGGAGGTTTTATTCAGTGTCTCCAAATTAGTAAATTGGAGTAATGGGTACAAACTGTACCTCAGAGCACTTTTCAATGGGGAAAGTATTATGTTTCAATGAGGATAGAGACTTTTTCCAACACTATATAAACTTTAAGCAAAGATGAAGGATTTAGAGAGAACCATGCCTCTCAGGTGCCAGGAGGAGTTTCTGGAGCTGACAGATGAAGAAAAGGAGATAAAAGTCACTTGTTTGGTTTTTTGTTTGTTTGGTTGGTTGGTTTTTATTCTCTTCGGTGCTGTGTTCTAGGAAACCTAATCCATGCCCTCACCTGCACTTCTGGGCTTAACAGAATATGCTCATCATCACCACAATGCAATGATTTTTTAAAATATTGATTGTTCTCTATTTGTATCACCACATGACAGAGCTCAGGTTTTGTTTTATTTTTCTAGGTTTTTTTATTTGGATGAGGTCTCCACAGGAAACTTTAAGAAAATTTTAGCCTGTGCTATCTCACAGTGAGTTGAAAAAGAAACATCAATCTCGGGTTTCTTTTGTGTTAATAATTTAATTATTTATGGACATATTTGAGCATGCACCTTAGTAGCTTTATGTCAATCTGGAGTCCTGTGAGGGAGGCAGAGTAAATTGGCCAGTTAAGCTGCATTTACAGATGTTTTGCATTGGCAGAACAGTGCAAAGCAGCTGGGTAGTGTGCCTTGGTTTTCCCTTTACCTTCTGTCCTCAAGGTTCATGATGTTGTTTGGACCTTTCTTCCATTCCTCTGTCTATATCTAGCACAAATTCCTAGTCTTTCTCTGCCTTTGTGTATTCATGCATTTGCATATTCATGCATTTGCCAGGGTTCTTTTTCTTGTTCTTTTTATATGCCCCTTTTTCCTACTCTCTGGTCATGCGTGTAGAAGAGAAATATTTTTCGGAATTGTGATTTTGGCCATGAATTTTCAAGAGCCAAGAGAAAATCTCCCCTCCTCCAAGTTCATATCACTATCAGAAAGGGCTGATTACTTGCATAGTTATGAACAGGATTAAATCTGCAACTATATATTAACCCTTTCTCACCTTATTCTGAGACTAGAGTCAATGGTGATGTTAGATGGAGAACTTCTACAACCCTAATTCAATGAGAAGCAGTAGAAGATTCTTGCCCAAACAGCCCCCCAAATGTCAGTAAACCAGAAGATAATACAATCATGAATGACAGCAAATTAGTCATTTGTAGCAGACCTTCACATTTATTACACAATTTCTTTGCTTTCACCATTGACCTTTCAAAATCAGTAAGACAGGCCACAAGGAAGTTTTCTTTAAAACAAAGAAAAAAATAAAACCAAAACAAAACACCTACCTTTGGGCCTTCTGTCTACTGTTTTCTTTGTCACATTTTTAGCTCTTTTATCAAGCCACAAGTGTTCAAAATGCATTACTCACTAAATGAAAGATTATTTTCTTCTTAATTCAGTCATCTGCTTTCTGGAGATTGTGAGTTATGTAGAAGGAAATACTTAAACATATTTTTGAGGAGATATTCTTTGGTTGTTCTGCCTTCAACTGAGTTATAAAGCTGAGTTAAACTCAGTATAAACTCAGTTACAAATCTAATTGGATTCTTTTTTAAATTATTAGAAGATCAGAGTCTTAATAGAAGGTAGAATTTTTGTTCCTTTGTTTTGGTGGAAAAACCCGGGTATGTGTTTCTTGCTGGTATAATGAAATCAAATGTTAAAAATAATAAATTGAATCAGAAAAAAGAATACTGGATTCCAGCTAAAGAAATTGTTGAAACTATTTCCAATCAATTTCTGTGTTTATTACCTAAAGATTATTATTGACCAGTTTAAAGCATTTATTTACTGAGTGTCCCACTTTGGCAATATTTTGTCTTTATTTCTTCAATATGTGAAATGTAAATGAATAAATCTCTGCATACAAATGCTGAATATTATCTTTCTTTCTATATATATACAAATTAATTTTGTCAATATAGTTCTTTTCATGTGTCTTTAAAAATTGACATGTTTTTTGGTGTGTGGGTTTTTTTTTTTTCCCCATAAGATAATACAATCAGAATCTATTTGGCTACCAGAAGCAAAGGAAAAGAACTTGATGAGAGTAGTTCTATTTTTCAGGTTCTTTCTGTCTGTCTCTAATAGATATCCTCAAAGAGTGACCAGATGCCACTGCCTCGAACCTTACAGCAAAGAGAAGGAATCTTTTCCTCTCTGCCACACTCCTCTGCTTCTATTGCAGCCAGTCTCTCTTTATTGGAGTGGGTCAGGAGGTTTGAACTAGAGAAGGAAGTCACATCTGTCCTGGTAGGGAGAGGAAAGCTGCAGGTGCTAAGTTGCTAAGCTAGAATGACTTTAAATTTAATTTTAACTTGTGTGTTTGTAAGTTCCTTAGAAAATGTATTACAAGTCCAAAGATCAGATCTGATTTTGACAGTCCCCTGTATTCTTAGGACATACAGTGTCCAATTATCCATACTGTGCATACATATTCCCTCATATTAACTAGGGATCTGTGAGTGACAGTAATATAATATGTATAATGTATGTAATGGAATGGAAATATCACTTAGTAATGTACACATTGAATTCAAACTTTTGGAAAAACAGCTTCAGGAAGCCTGATGTTTGAAAACATGTTATATTTAACCAAGTGTCATTGAGTAATAAGGCAGAGGGACAAATTTCAAGTTCTACACTAACATAAAGTCAATAAATGCATGTGCAGTCCAAAGATGTGACAGACAGATATATTGTACAAAAAGGATTTTTTGGACAGTTTCTGTCAATATAAATATATTCTGTCGACGTACATGTGCCTTGTCATGCTGCCTTGTCATAATTGCAGTCTCAAGAGCTTTAATTATCTCTTTAAACCATCGGTATTTACATTTGGTTTGTCTCATGGTCCTTCATTGCTAATGTGTCACAATCTCTTTTTTCCCATGTGGGGGTGACAACTGGTCACTCTTCATTAATGAAATGACAAGTCTCTTATCCATGTTGTACTTGCGAAAGGCTTTAGAAAGCTCAACTTCAAGAGATTAAATTCCCTCTGTGGTTATCCTACAGAACACACACTTCAACAGAAAATGCTTATACATCACTGTTTTTCTTCTGCAAAGACTAAATTCTGTTTTCCAACACTAAATAAAGTTGAGATGAAAGCAAGAATATGACTCTCAGTATTCTGTAGTGAAACAGGTCATGGTTGGCCAATCTTTATAAACTGTAACATAATAGTGAAAAAGATATTCCTGTGAATACTGTCAGTCACCTCAGTGACACAGTAAGTATATAAACAAAGTCTTCTAACACTTTATTTTAGAGACTCCTCATGAAATCCAGTAAATTAAGTTTTGGTTCTGAAGTCCAGCATTACCCCCAGACTTCACAGAATAGTCAAGGTTGGAAGGGACTCTGGAGGTCATCTTGCTCAACCTCTCTCTCAATTAATCACCTAAAGCAGGTTGCCCAACACCACATCTAGGCAGCTTTTGAGTATCACCAGGGATGGAGATTCAATTTGATCAGACTGTTGTGCTCTTATATGGAGGTCAGTGTCTTGTTCTTTCCATTATAATTAGTGAGAATTAAAGCACTTACAAATGGAGAGTTTTTACAACAGTGTAAGTGAAGTACAATTGAATAGTGTCATTTTAGGATTCCTTGATCTCTTTCTCATGATTGAGAGTGATTTCTTTTCCCTCCTTAGGTGAAACCACAGAATTTGCTGTATGAACCATGAGCAACTGGTGCCAGTTACCCTGAAAATGTGTTCTGGATACCTGTTTTAACATCTGGTGAGAGTGACAGCAGTGATGGTGCTTCTAGGTGAGTTTTGATCTATCTAAAACTATAAGCAGACCATTGTTCCTGGGCATGGTTGGAACATGAGAACTCTTAAGCCCAAGTGACTTTGTCAAAAAAGAGACAAACCAGATATTTCATGGACCAAGGTGAAACAAGGCAGTGTATGTGTAGTTGTCGCACATACAGTTGACACTTGGAAACCAAGTGGGATGGTATATGCAGGCGTTAGCTCTGAATTTGTCACTAACATAGGTTATTAACCAATTCTCCAAAGTCCTCCTTTGGTGCCTTTATCATGCTTAGATTCAGCAAACAGAATAACAGATACAGTGAAGATGCAACGCTGGAGAGTCTAACCAGCCTCACCAGGGATCCTGAGCACCTGGATCACAGAATTGTCTCTGAATATATGATTAGACAAATACTAACCAAGTGGTTGGTAATTCCTGTATTTTGGGTGAGATCATAAGGGGAATATCTAGGCATATGGCTCTCGAGCTGTTACGTTGCTCATCTGATGCAAAACTTGGGATAGTACTATTTTAGAATAAGACTGGTTTCAGTGTGTTGTGTCTCTGCCTTCCATTGACACGTGAGCTCAGGATGTGGTGTATGTGGCGTTGGTTTTTTTTTTTTTTTTTTTTTTTTTTTTTGTAGAGGTTAGGTAGCTGTGCTGTCTTCTTCCAGGGGCTCTTTCAAGAACCAGCTGCAACATCACAAGTCTTGACCACTGCAGGGTGACTTGGACAGGCAGGTGGGAGATGTAGCCTGGCACTGAAGCCATGGCATTTTGGCTATGCAATTACCAGGGCATGAGCTGGTTATTTACAGAGCTAGTTTGAGATTGCTTGCAGTAGACTGCAATGACTGCAAAGCAAGCATTGCCTATGGAAATGAAGCAGTCCTTCAAATTTTATTCTTCTTAAATGGCTCTCATCAGAAAGGGAGTGTTTGGGCTAAAAAGAGGATATGTATGGAAGAAAACCACCACCTCTGTCCGATGGGACCACTTAAAATGAGAATTAGCCATAAAACTTAACAAATGCTGGAGACATTTACAACTCTCTTCTAACGTAATGGCACCTATACCAAATACTTATATTAAATTGCAAATTTTATGTTCCATAATGCTATGCACAATAAATTAGCAAAGCTTGTATCAATCTCATTGTGAATATGAGGACAAACCAGAAAAATCATGTTTATTGTCATGGATAAATAAAGTAAAACACTTTATTGCTTAGTGACAAAAGATTATAAAATATGTTACGAAAATAAGAGCACATGTCTATCAGAACAAAAGGATTGTCTGATTATGGAAAAATTCAGGAGGGGAGGAAAATATGAGGTTTAATGGTATTATTTGGTATTAAATGTTAACTTATTCCAGTGAGAATTAAATATAAAATTTTAAGGAAATCGATTCCTAGATTAAAAAAAAAATTTTTTTCTTTTGAAGATTAGTACTTCTATAGTGAAACTCAGTGGCTTATTTTGTAGGAAGATGTAGAGTTTTAGGTTTCTGTATGCATTCAAGTTTGTTTTCACAAACGGTGAGATAGTCCAGGGCAGGGCTACAAAGATGATTAAGGGAGTGGAGCATCTTCCATACAAGGAAAGATTGAGGGAGCTGGGTCTCTTTAGCTTGGAGAAGAAGAGACTGAGGGGTGACCTCATAAATGTTTATAAATATGTAAAAGGGGAGTGTCAGGAGGATGGAGCCAGGCTCTTCTCAGTGACAACCAATGATAGGACAAGGGGCAATGGGTGCAAGATGGAACATAAGAGGTTCCACTTAAATTAAGGAGGAAAAACTTCATGGTGAGGGTGACGGAACACTGGAAGGGGCTGCCCAGAGAGGCTGTGGAGTCTCCTTCTCTGGAGACATTCAAAACCTGCCTGGATGCATTCCTGTGTGACCTGATCTAGGTGTTCCTGCTCTGGCAGGGGGATTGGACTAGATGATCTTTCAAGGTCCCTTCCAATCCCTGATATTCTGTTATTCTGTGATAATAAATCCTACTTTCTATTCTCAACTTTCATTATTTAAGTCATGACTAGAAGCCTATTGGAAGAAATTAAATAAGAAATAAATTACTTTATAAATACAGGAAGTTTTTCATCCTGATTGATCACAAAATGGAGTTTTACAAAATGTAAGAAAAAAAAAAATTAGATTTGGCTGTGCAGCCTTCAGGCAGTGTGGCAATGCAAGAGACTATGTATAGTGAAGTTGGTTATACAAAAGCATGATAGGTATACCTGGCAGGCATTTACCATATCTAACACTGATTTGGCCTTGGGCAATCATTTTGTTACTCAGGCTTTCATCTCTAAACTGAGATATGATAAAGCCAAATACGTGTGGTTAAGAATGAATCCCACAGAGAATAGAGTAGCTCTTACTATGTTTTATGATACTTCTTTAGGAGAAAGCAGTCCTCAGTCTCATTTACAGTTTCTAAGCATTTCTATAGCAAAGTAATTGGAAATTTTTTATTTGCATTTTGAAGTTGATTACATCATTGGGGACTACAGACATAGTTTGAAAACACTTATATTTGCATCTTTCTATATGTATCTTCTTTAACTACAGGGGGAAAAAAGTCACATTTTAAATCCCTAAAACTAAATGCTAAGTTTCTACAACACAAATAGAAGACATCTGGATATCTTTCTTCTATTTTTTTCCTTTTTTTATTAAAGCAGTTTCTAATGCCACAGATGTGAGTAAATATGGGTATAATTAATTTTCATAACCTTTTAAACATGTAGTAATTTTCTACTAAAAAAAAGGAAACAGGGAAATTGTGCTTTAGAAACTTACATAATTCAATATTGTAAAGATTAACCAACCCTGAAATAGTATAATAAATAGAAGACAAGAGATGTTCAGGATACAAATGTATGACCTTTGGAAATAAATAAATAAATAAACAGCACAGGATTGTTATTTGTAGCTGACTGTGGTTAGATTTTCATTGGAGGTAGCAGAACACTGATTCAATAAAACATCATTCAGCAAACTGCCTTTTTATAGCAAGGCACATAAATATTTTCCTAACTTGTTCTATACTGAATCAGGTAATGGGGAAAATTGTGCTTAAAAGCAAGGGACAAATTTCAACCCTCTCATCTTCTCATCTTCTCATTAGTTCCTTGATTCTTCTCTCAAATTTTGCTACTCTCTTAAATCCCTCCCCAAATCCTCGGTGTTATCAATTGATCACTACTTCTTTTTTATATGAAAAAGTATTTCAGTCCTCTGAAACAAGAGCTACAGTAGTATTTGGTGAGGTACATAATCTGCACACCTGGGCCCCCTGCTAGGTTGGAATTCTTTGTGCCCACAAGAACGGAGGAAAGGGAAAAGCCAACTCAAAAAAAAGTTAAATCACATTGCTTAATATTGATTACCCATAGTTGCTTCACTCATATCAGTTTTGTGGCATTAACGGTGTTTTGTTTTTTTTCACCATGTGAATGAAAATTGCTACTCTTTTTGTACTCATGAAAGTGTACAGAAGTACAGTTAAAGACTTAAGTTTGTTCCCAAACCCTTGGGTTCACTGTCTGACCAAAGCTAAAGGTCAGCAGAAGAGGATGGCAACTCCTTTTGGAAGACTAGAAATTTTGCTATAAGGGGTATGAATTTGTTCTGGCTTCCCCTTTGATAAATCTTTGATCTATGGACATAGCGTCATAGGGACTGGAACTAATATGTCATTCCTTCAGAGGAAACTTTACAGCAAAATCTACTTGGATTTGCTCCTTGAGAAGTAAAGTAAACCATAACAGGATTGACCTTAACTTCCAGAAGGCCAACAAAAGCAGAGATGATATCCCAGATCTGGTCTGGCTATCAGCAGTTCTCGCTCAATTACAGATATCTAGTTAGATGAAAGCCAAATGGATATCAGTAGCACTAACTGTATTTATGAGTAAGACTATAACAGGAGGAGCACTGTAGAAGGCCTGAGACTTGTAGAGAGGACACTCATGCCGTGAAACAGTATGTGTGACTCCTGTCACAGTGCACATCTGCATGAGAAAAAAATCAATGACTACTTAGCTTTATTTTTATTTCCAAGAAGCTTAATCTCAAAACAGTCTTTTATTTCTACCCCTAACTTCCTATGACTTTCACTGTCACCTGGCAATTAAAATATTGACAGCCTTGGGAAAAATATAACTTAGGCCATTTATCTGTCTCCATAGAATAACCGTGATTGGTGATCAGATTATATTTGATCTAGACTTTGTCCTCAGATGCAGTTCACTCTTTGGTGACTGGTTATCTTAAGAAAACCACCTAGTTTGTATAAAGCACTTGAGAAACCTTCCAATAGCAGTGAAAATTTTCTAAAAAAGGAAAGGCACTAAAAATTAATGACTATTTCTCCTCACAGAGAAGGATGAAAAAGAAAAAAAAAAACAGAGAGAGGAAAGTGACAAAGTTAAAGAGTTTTGTTAAGAAAATTATATTTTCCTGTAAAAATGGAAATTTATTCTTCATGGAGGTAGTATATAAATAATGATAACTTCAAAATAGTGATCCAGAAAGCTACTGCTGCCTACCAGAAAAAACAGTAGAAGCTGTTTCAATGTGTACATAAAGGTCCTCATAACAGTGCCCTTTATCAGAAGACTACACAAACTATCATTTCAGGTCCTACCATAACAAAAGTGAAGGGGAAAAAAGGTTTTGAAATTTGATCTGAGAAATCCCAATAACAGAGGTTCATGAATTGGCAGCAACCACTCTCACCAGAGCAGTAACAAAGCATCTGACATATTAATGAAATCTGTTGCAAGTCCTCTTTAAATAAAAGCAGAATCACCGCAGCAGAGCGTTTTATGGTAACGAGGCTGAATAATGAGAAAATAGAAAGTTGTCATCTGATCGTGAAGATCCCTCCCCTTTGAACATAAAATGTATAAAATATCTGAAATATTAATATAATTGTACAAGGTCCTGAAAATCACAATGAAAATATTTTATGAGTATCCTTAGTGTGCCTGTGACCTATAGAGATCATTAATTTGAGAAATAATAGCCTACCTGATACTGTACAACTTCCACAACCTGATTTGGCAGAATTGTATTATATGTATAATATTGTTAAGAATGTAAAACATAATAGAATGCCACATAGTATTACAAAAAACAGGAGAAGTAGATAATTATCAGTATTACAATGTGCCAGTAAGAGATCAAAGAATATAAATGTTATATGGACAAATGAAAGTCTGATGATCTAGTAATTTCCTTTTCAAGGAAAGATTACACTGCAAAAAATTGACAAAAATCCCATAGCTTTTGTCTTTAAAAAAAAAAAAAAAAGAAAGGAAGTGTGCAGAAAATTAAAAACTCAGTGCAGTAGATTTTTCTCACTTAAAAATATAATTTAAATGATTAGAAAGCACTGTAATTTTTTTCAGATCAAGGATACTTGATTGTCCTTATCATCTGTACTTTTTCTGCATCCCTGCCTGATATACCTCCTTATCACTTAACTAGCTAATCAATCACTAGCCTTTTCCCTACATTTAAAGCACTGCAGAAGTATGTCTTTCTAGAGTAAGAAAGGTGGCAATGTGTTGCCCTAACTCTGAATCACCTCCGTTCACTTTATCATCTACATCCCAAAGCTTAAAATAAAGTGATTATATTTTAGAATTCAACGGAGCTTTTAAGAATTGCACGAGTAATATTTATTAAATGTTCACTTTATTAGGATTAAGATTGCCTGTAGTTGTAGAAATCTTCTGGAGAAAAAAAAATAATTAAAAAGAATGAACTGAAAATGATGTATTATAGTGGTCTGCACAGGAAAGGCATGCCTCTAGTGGATCAGAGCTCTGCTCACACCGCACAAAGTACAAGTGTAGAGAAGAGCACAGAAATCTTACTCTACTTGCTTCTGAGAAACCAAGTGTGCCTGGCTTACCCTGCCTGTACATTATTAACTGCTGAATGAGACAGTGCTGTAACATCAAGTGTCTCAAAAGGTACGAATGACTCTTATTTTTCAACATTGCCACCCACTTTTCTTTTTTCTACTCAGCAGATCAGAAGCACATTATTGAGTAAAATGGGTTGAGTGGTGTGCTGCCCTCCTTCTCTCTGCTGCCCCTGCAAGTTGAGGAAGCCTGTGGCTTGCATATCTTAGAAAGAAAAGACAATAGTAGAAGAAGAACAAACCATGGCGAATCCATCAGGACTTTTTGTTCTTCTTTTTCTACCAAAAGATCCTGTTTTAAAGTGAAATGGTGCATATGGCAGGATTTCATAGGGAAAAATGCTTTCTTTATATTTTTATTGACAGGCAGGGAAACTGGTGAGTTTGCTTTAGATGCAACAATATCAAAAAAAAAAAAAAAAAGAAAAGGTGGAACTTGGCATTTTCATAATGGATTTTTATAGCTAAATGGATGCCTCAGAATTATCACAGTGATATTTGAATGTAGAGGAGTTCATTCACTGGTGCTGAAAAGGCATTGCTGAAAACTTTGTCTGAGCAGTTACAGACTCCGGATTGGCTAAAGGCTGAAAGCTGATCAAAGTATTTGGTCTGATGATCCACATATTATTTCAGAAAGGTAAGAAGTATAAAGTACTTGGGATATTCCTTAAGTACTGACATGCCTTTCGTTTCTTATCACAAGCTGATGATGAAGTTATGAAACTCTAACAAAAGAAAGTAAAAAATATCCCCACTCTATTCCACTTCTACCCTCTGCTTCATAGACCTTAGACCCTGTTACCGAAGTCTGTGTGATTCTGACCATTGTAAAATGTTCTCTGAAATCACCTGAGTTAAATCTCTGTGAATAACGAGATGCCCCTTAATGAATCATAGAATCATAGAAACTTATCTCTCAATTTGTGGCTGCTGCTGCTTGCAAACAAGAGTATCTGAAAGAACAGAAAATTTTACAGGACTTTGGAATCATAGAAAGAAACTTCATTTTTGGTATTGAACTACTAAACATATTTGTGTTCACATTCACGCACATTCTCAAAGAGTAAAGTATTTGATGTAACACATAAAACAATCCCCAAAACATGTACTATGAAACTGAATTATTAGAAACGAATTTATCACAGGTTTTTGAAATGTAAAGTTAGCAAGCACAGACTTTCTTTTGCTTCTCTGTGACCACAATGCTTGTCACAGTAGAGTCCTCACTTCTCTTTCTATGATAATTATATAAAAAAAAATTACCACTATTGATATTATAGCAACATCTGTAAGCCTAAGTGAAAAGTAGGAAGCATTTTGCTATGCATGATACAAATACCTGGTGAGAGATAGGCCTGGTTTGGAAGGGCTTAGAATTTAAACAAACAGAGGATAGCTGGTGGAAAAGAGGAGATAGAAATAGAGGCAGAGAGATGTACTTGCCTGAAGTCACAAACAAAATCACTGGCTGAAAACAGATCCTTATTCACTGAACTATGTGGCCTCCCCCAGCAGTGCTTGTGCAAAGGTACACCGATTCTTGCCCTGCAGTGCATGTGGATATTCAAATCTGACTCAAACTAAACTTAGTAGAGGGAATGTGTGCTCAGGCCTCTCTGTAAAGGGCTGAGCTGACTCAGACTTCAGGAAACAGCAATGGTTATCAAAAGAAGCATCTTTTCGGCCATTAGTAACAGAAAGACCAACATGAGAACGGAAATAACAAATGTGTTTCTCTCACCGTTTTGGAAAATGACTTCTGTACCTGTTAATATATTCTAGCTGATAGGGAAAAGTTATTTGTGGTTCCACTTGATAGGTATTTCATCAGGATCATAATTTGATATGCTTTAGAGTTTGATGTAGTTTCCTTCTAGGTCTGTGCCCCAAGGCTGAGATGATTAGTTCTCGTATCCATTTCTAGCTGTTATCCTGATTTTTAAAGCTAGAAATGGTGAAAGTATTTTTCTCTTTTCTTGTCATGGTTTCTTCCTGATAGCTGAGTGATTTTAAAAATAAAGTTCCTTTTCTAGACTCATTACCTGATTATTTCTAAATTGATCAGTCTTAAATATTTTTGCTGTATAGATCTATTTTGGAAAAGCACACCTTCTCAGGTGTGCTCTCCACTGTGAAGATATGGAGCTGTGGAGTTTTTAGAGGACTTTTGAGAAAGGTTCTCTGTAGAGGATTTATCTCCATAAGAAATAAATTTTTATATGCAGTTTAAACAAGATCAGTTCCCCATCATCGAAATAGAAGAGTATCTTGGCTGCTCTTTGGTAAGAGCTAATTGAGAAAGGATTCTGCTCCCTCAGACAGATTAGCGCTGAGCTACTCCCGATGACATTGATTGTGCATTTGTAATCAAGACTCAAAGGCTACCATCGGATTAGGTACAAAATCAAAAGTATTATTGAAAAGGAAAATCTGCTGAATCTAGTAACTATTAAAATACTCTAATCTACAACATGTAAATTTAACAAAGACTTAAATGAGAACAAAATAAGAGAAATCAGGGGAGCTTTAAGACCTCCAAAACGTGCATATGGTCCATATTTAAGATCATAAATATGTTTTCATAAACTCATATGCTGGATATGCAAGCCATTATTACAAGTTACAATTTCTGATTTTGCAAATTTAATCTAAGAATATTCTACACATTTGAATACCGTCCTTAATCATAACATTTTACCTACAGAGATTAATATTAGGAGATGATCATTTGCCATCTATTTACCTTCATGCTATTGGTAGCTAAATAGAAAACACTGTATTTGATATTCCAAGATCTTCTCTTTTCAATTCAGATTCAGTCTTTCACTAATATTGATCTCTATGTAGGATACCGATCTCTATGTAGGAAAATATGCATGTACCTTCATTTTATTTTGAAACTCTGCTAGTCCTCCTTTATGTCAAATTATATCATAGAGACCACAAAAATTAACAATTGTTGAGGGAAAACTCAAAATGGAGACAGATTTAAATTTCTCATTTCTGCAAAACCTGGTCTTGGCAAACCAATTCATTTAAAGACCTGTCCATGCAACAGCTTGTCTGTTTTTTTTTTTTTTGTTTTGTTTCTGTTTTTATTTTCTTTAATTGCTTAACATTTTATGTTCAAATTCTGTAAATGAATATATTTATGGTTAAGCTTAATCAGCAGGATTCCCTTCATTCTGAACTTTAAACACATGTAAGGATTTTCTGGAAAAAAAAAGGCTTTTCACTCTAGTCTTTTAATTGCATATCCAAGAGTATTACCTCCTCCTTTATGCTTCTCATAAGGTTTGCTAGCAACCATTATTTATTTCTTCCTCTATATTCTGAAAGTTTTCATGTAGGATGTCTATTAAAAATATGCCTTGCACTCCTTCTAGCATTGATCTCTTATATACTCCCAGGTGCTGCTATTTCCATTTAACTCAAGAAAAATAATAGTTCCTAAACAAACCTTGTCATCCTCATACTGTAAATATACAAGTGAATATTTTCTATAATAATATCTGTTTCTGTAGTCTCAGACTGGAAGCTTAAATACTTATGAGTGCAAGATTCCATCAGTAATATTTGTGGAAAGCATTTAGTTTATATATCCTTTTAAATAAGTATAGAACTATCTGTCTGAATGATGGGATATACAAGTTGTCAAAAATGCAGTACCATGCCTTGCAAAAATGGGGTCACTGCTTATGACTGAATTGAAAATGTTCTGTATGGCCGTAATTTCTGTACTCACTAACATTATACCTTGCGTTTTGCATACACTTGCATGAATTGATCCGAGGGTAAAATTTTCCTCCAAATTTCCTTTCTTACGATATTTGCAGTATTTGTGCCCACAGCCACCTCAAACCAGCTACAGACTGGACCTCTTGACTTTTAGAAGTTAGAGATGGAAAAGATCTATTATGTCCTTTACTCCATTTCTCTGCTCATGTGAAATTGTTCTGTGCAATCTTGTTGAGAAGATACTGCAAAGTATAATCCTGCCTAGGCAGGGGGATGGACAGATGACCTAACAGGTCCTTCCCATCTAAAATATCTCTCATGTTATGACTAACTTCACTGCCCTTGTTATCTCCCACTTACAAAATTCAGGGACCAGACATCTTCATGGGAACTGCTCATGACACAGCCTCTTGCTGCCGCAGTTGTTGTTCTCTCTTTCAAACTTCCTCTCCACTGTAAGCCGTCATGCGTGGATTTATTTTTTCCACAATATGTTGAAGCTTCTATCTGTTGTAGGTGCATGGTGAAGTGTGACTTGTATTGCTGGGCTGATATATTTTGCTAGCTATAGCCATTTCTATTTGGCAAAGACTTCCTTTTTGCTTTTGCTATCATATACTGTAAGAGTCGTAGCAAAGCAATGCATGATAACTTTCATCCTGAAACATACAGATAACATCAATGAAAGGATGTTAAGTCATCTACATAATTAAATAGCAATTGGCCTTAGCCATTACTCATTATAGTGTAGCTTTTTGTCATTCTGTTTGATGCTAAAGGATGTTCAGCTGCTTGTAATTGATAGAGAGGTTTAATCTGCAGTGGTTTCACTGTAATGAGCCAAGCATGAAACTATTTTTTATTTTAAAAAGGCTAAAATGCCCTTGTTTGGGTGTAGGCATGGGGACAATGCTTGGGGTTTCTCAAATTCCTCGGGTATAGAAATAAGCTATTCTTCTATGTTAGTTGATTTTCATAGTGTTAGTTGAGGAAAGATTGCTTTTGCTTCAGATGTAAAAATGCAGACTTATTCGCAACAATTGAATCTTACTGAAGCTATCGGGATAATGTGTTTCTAATCTGGGGACTCAGAATAGCAGAGGGGTAGAAAGAAGCACTGAGCATTTGGCCAGAAATGAATCAGTAAAGAGTTTTCCTTACTTCCAATGACCCTAAAATCTCTAATGGGGCTTCTAAAATTTGTAAATCAAAATGGATGCATTTGAATAGCAATAAAATGGTTATATCATGCAATTGTTTTTTGTGAAATTCTAAGCAATATTCATAGGTGTCATCCTTGAGAGGAAGCCACTAAGAAAGCTTTGAAGACTGTTCTTTATTTTTATTTATTTTATAATAGTATTTCTAACATATTAATAACCATGGCTGGAAATAGTGTTATAATTCACATTACACTAAGTCAGCAGAATAAGAAATACACAGCTAGCTGTACCGAAAGGTTCTGATCCATTGTCTTTGAAAAAATATTTGCAGTGGTTTAATATACTAGCAAGCTGTTTGTCGCAGTTGTGTTACTGGCAATTTTTGCCTTCATCACTGAAACAGCAGAAATGAATGTTATTTACTTAAAAACTGAGGGTTAGAGCACCTTCTCTACAATGACAGGCAGAGAGATGGAGTCATTCAGCCTGGAAAAGAAGGCTTCAGGGAGACTTTATAGTGGTCGTTCAGTACTTAAAGAGGGCCTACGTGGGGAGGGACTTTTTGTAAGGGCTTGTAGTGATAGGACAAGGCATAGTATCTCCAAATTGGAAGAGGGTAGATTTAGATTAGATCTCAGGAAGAAATTTTTCACTATGAGTGTGGTGAGGCATGGAACAGGCTGCCCAGGGCATTTGTGGGTGCCCCATCCCTGAAAATGTTTAAGACCGGGTTGGATGGGTCTTTGAGCAATCTGCTTTAGTGGGAGGTGTCCCTGCCCATGGCAGAGGGGTTGGAACTAGATGATCTTTAAGGTCTCTTCCAACCTAAACCATTTCATGATTCTATGAACAGAGGTGACACAACCTCTCTGGTAACCTACTCCAGTCTTTGGCTTTCTTTATTGCCGTCTAGTTCTGAAGATAATAGAAATGAGGAGAAAAACAAGCAAGAAAATGAGACTAGAAACTCCTATGTAAGACTGATGGTTTGTTTCTTATGAAGGTAAGACATGGGGAAATCATGCCCTCAGTGCCTTTGAAAAAACTGTCAGCAGAATTTGACTGAAATATAAAAGAAACATTCTTAAGCTTAGGAGCTCTGTTTGGTGGCTGAGAAGTCAGTTACATAGTGCAAAAGACAAAGGAGAAATATACTTTTGTGATTAAAATGGTTATTTTGTTTTCTGCATCAAATCCTATGAATGAAATGCCCACCAAGAGATTCTGACTGAGACTTTTCATATTGAAGAGAATTTGCTATAGAAAGAGATTTCTAAAAGTTCTAAGACTGTATAGATGTTTGTATGGTTGTAAAATTAAGAAATGAATGTACAGATCCAGGGAAAAATACAGCAAGATTTTTTATTTTTTTTACTTTTGGTGTTTTGTTTTTTTTTTTTTTCCTAGAGAAAAGATCAAAACAGCAATGCATTCATATTGAAAGGGAAAAAACCAGCACAGCTTCGTCAACACAAAGGGGAAAACGTTCTTTTATACATTACCTACAGGGGTGCTTTAATCTGATTTTCAGGTAACGCTTTGATCCTAAGATATCACAATCACGAAAAAGGCAACACAATCATTGTCAAAAAGACCTTTATTCTTTTTCATGTAACAGTGTAACTACTGAATTTCCATTCCCTGAGAAAATTCTGATATTTCAAAGTTTGATTTGATTTCATATCAGGATGCAGTATTAACATTTTAATTTTTTGTCAAAAGAAATATTTCAACTTTCTCCAAAAATTAGTTTTTCACTTCCCTAGTGTGCTATCAAATCATAAACAAGTATATATTTTAAACATGAATATGTTGATATCATAAAAAGCATCACTAAATAATGTACTCCAATAAATTCTAACAATCAATTGAATTTCTGTTAATAGTAAAGGTAATCCCTGATCCTAAAAATCATCAAATCTCCGCTCCTAATCACTAAATTGTTTTAGAATGGGATTCTATCAAATCACTAGGATCTGTAGCCAGCTTTTAGAAAAACTCCTCCATAATCTTCCTATTGCTTTGCGAGATTATGGTTTATTTTTTTTTTTTTTGTTTTAAATGCACTTCTTTGTTTATGAATCAATAATATAATTAAATATAATATGCTGGCATTTAAATGAGTTATGTGTCTTAGTTTTAGTAATTAATATTGTATAGAGATAAGGTTTTACTTTGCAAAGAGTGATTAATCACTAGTATTTCACTTGGGTGACCATTACAATTTTCCAATAGCTTCTAATCCATGACTTAAAAAATTGAATTAAAACAACTTGTAATACTTTTCCAGTATTCCTTCAGAATTTCCATCATTTATTCTGTGATCATCTTAAAAAAAAAAAGAACCTAAGTGGTGTGCCCCTTACTAAATAGTTTTGTTCTTCACAGTGAGAAAGATTTTAAGGCAAAATTAAAGAGAATTTTGGGATCATATAAGAAAGTTATGACATATTAGAAGACTAAGGCCATGCATCTGCCAGGTCAAGATTGTTCTACTAATCAGGTATTAAGCCGTTATTATAATTGACCTTAGGTGACAACTTAGCCTGTACAATTCCTTTTAGAAGGTTATGAAGTGCTTCTGGGGATTTACTGAACACAGGGACCTCACAAATTGCCTGCATTCTACTTCTTTTTGCCTCTTCCAGCTATATTCTTGCACAAAGCTCTGTCTGTTGAGTTGGATATCCATGCAGCAATACTGGTCAACACCAATGCTTAATCACCATAGTTCTTAAAAAAACATGGACATATGTTCATGTGACTAAAATCTTACAACTTAAGAAGAAAGGCCTGCCTGTTGGTCCCAACAGCGGAAGTGGAGGAAAGAGGGGAATAATATAAGTAATATAAATAAATAGACATACTGATTCATATATAGTCTATAATGCAAGCTCTCTGAGAATCACAAAACAGCTGTGCTTTGGAAGACAGACCTGAATAGCGTGGTAAGCATTGCAGTGGCGTGGAGTTTCTCCAGCAAATTGCATAACTTCAGCTGGCAGGTGGTAAAATAGAGGTAGATATTTTACTTGATTTTGAAGTTGTTCTTTAGGAAAAAAAAAAAAAGACAAACCACCCATCAAGGCTCTTTCTGCAGCTTTCCTCTCTTTTATACAGATCTTCATACTGTCAAGGGAAATAAAGTACAAATTGGCAATTCTTAAAGATTGCCAGTTTGAAAAAGGAATTAAAAGAAAAAAAAATTGTGACTAAAGATCTAGAGACAGCAACTTACCTGAAGTCTACAGGAGGGGCAACTCTCCAGGTTTTAAGCAAAAGAGATATATAGTTCATTTTAATATCCCTTTTTTTTTTTTTTATTTAACGTGTGATTATTTTTTCTAGAAAGCACTAATATCATTATTTCTTAAAATATTTTCACCTGTAACTCCCTATTTTAATTTTAAAAAATGCACTGAAGATGTAAAAGTGAGATGTAAGAGAAGTGTCAAAGAGAGATTGCTCTAATAAGACTTTCATGGGTGATTTGATTTCCCCTGCTGTTACAGTAAGTTAGTAGATAAAATCATATTTTAATCTCCTAAAATTTTAGAACTTTTCACAAGGAGTATTGATGACATTGCTCCTGTAATTAGATGCATCCTTTAATTTTTCAGTAAAGAAAAACTGTTGTTACTTTTTACACTACGATACTGAAAAAGACATGTATGTTAATAGAAGGAATTGAATTTTAGTACCATCCAACAGAACATTAATGTTATTTGTCAGGCAGCTACAACTGTGAATAAGTGGTGATTTTTCCAAACTGAAGCTGCAGTGCTTAATGCTTCTGTACTATTAGATCTCTGCAACTGGGATCTGGTTTTAGAACCAAATAATCTCAAAAATCTTTCACTCTTTAAACTGTCATGTATGGCAGGTATGAAAAAACCTAAGCCAAATACTATTTTTCACATATACTCTTTCACAATTTTTCCATTTTTTGATCAAATAATTTATGTGATGAGTAGAATTTTGTTGCATTTGACTAGTTTCTAGAGCTTTGTTCCATAAATTATTTAGCAAATAAAAGAAACAATCATCAAATAATGTAATCTGCAGTGTTGGGTTCTTTTGGTGTTTGACTGGCTTAGATAAAAACATATCAGCAAAATGAAAGCTATGAAAATATAGCGATAAGACTATAGCAGCTGCCCCAGAAGGTTTCACAAACCAGAGCAGAAATAAAAAAATGCTGCTCATCACTTCTATTCTCTTTCTTCTTACTTATTTTTGTACCATAGGCATAAATCAATTTTTTAATTGGAACAGTAAAGAAATTGTGTTGTTGGGCATGTGACCTTAATAATTCAGAAGGTGTACAGCTGGCTACTGAAAAGTGAAAAATCAAAAAACGAGAAAAGAAAGATTTAATGAGGTGTTTTTCAGCTGTTCGGTGAATCAAACTGTAGTCTTAGTGATTAACATATACTTTAAGATATGTTTCTGTGCTTAGTGGGGGTAAAAAGGTAGACTATATGTTGCCATCATGCTATGTGGTAAAAAACAAAAGCCAGATTTCTGAAGTGGTTATATTTTTACTGAGGTGGTCAAATCTCTGAATATGCATAAATGTTGTTCCCTCACACTTGGTGTAAGCTGTAGTATGATTTTTGGAAGAACACAAATGAGCTCAGAGGAATCACATTGAGAATTCACAGTAACGATTGCAGAGATACGATGAGCTTGGAAGGGTTCTCAGTGATGTGCAGAGAGACATTGCAGGTGAATTTGACAGTGCTAGCTTAGCAGGGTACCTGTTTCCATGGGTGTGATGTTTTCCTATCAGACTGCCTAAATCACCCTGAAAAGGTTGTGCAGGTCCTTACCTGTGTAGAATAGGAGCTATAAACAGAGCCCATGTACACTAGGGAATGTCACTCTTTCCCATGAAAAGGAGATGACAGAAAGACCTCTAGAAATTTTTTTCTTTACAGTCTTGATCCAAACACCATTTGTTGTTGATCGGTTGATTTCAAGCTAGCTTTGGTCTGGTTACAGGGGAAAAAGAGATTGAATTATCAAGGCAGCTGGGGTGGTCTTGTTTAGAGCGCCTTTGTAAAAAGCTGGTGGCAGACAACAGCTGATGGCATAAAGACATATTTCATCAAATTATATGTCCATTTTTGGTATTAAAAACTAATGCATGTGTCACGTGCAATTGGTCCCAAAGCAAGCAAAAGTATTTCACAGCATGTCCTCTGAGAGCTGTCATAAATAGAAATCAGAAGAAATACCAAATTCTTTAAGGCTTGACAGCAAATGATGTTTTAATTTAGTGGACATACAAAACTCTTTGACATCTAAATGGATGTCTGCCATTAGAAATCTGTCCTCCTTCCCTCAAACATTGGTGACAAATGAAGACATGCACACAAAACTAATAGCTTATTTAAAAAGCAAAATTTGCATAGTACAGAAAAAGTTACCTTCAGAAGGATTGAGCCTCCATTCTAGAGATGAGGATGTTAGCAATAGCAAACTGTGAAAAAAAAAAATCTCAAAGTGGAAATAGGTGTTTTTAAAACTGGACCCCTATTCTACAGTAACCTCAGCACAGGCTGGAGTATGCTGGCATCCATAATACAATGAATAAATTTTATGATCCCCATCCTTTACCTTGGGATTAACCTACTAACTGTAACTACAATGAAGCAGAAGGTCCTACTCTTGGAAAGGGATTCCTTATTACATTTGCAGCTGCTACCTGTGTCAAAATGTTTCTGTTGAATCCTTTAAAAATCTAATGACAAAGTTATTTGCACTTCTAAACCCAGAGCTATTAAACAAGAGGAACAATACAAAACTAAAATTATGTAACTGTCCTTCAGATTTAGTAGTTGCATTTGGTATGCCTTCTGAACCTAAGCCTAGGAAGTTACATTGAAATGAGCAGACAATTTACTACTGAAAGGTACTGACCTTTCAGCAAGGTTGCCACTTCATTTATATGCCTCCTGAACTACTCATCACCTTCATTTATGATTAATAAACTCCCATCCTCCTGTTTGCATTGGATCACAGGTTCTTTGTTAACTTTTCTTTTTCGTATCCTTTGATAGAAATGCAGAGCGCAAGGTTTATGGAAATATCTTGGACTTTGCTATGAAAGATATTGTAGCTACATATGCAAAAGTTAATCAGGTAGGGCTTTACAGCCATGATCATAGCATCCGAAAATTTGTGATAAATTCTGTATGCGGTGTCTAGATTACAGTAATGTCGACTGAAGTCTTGGTATTTTTGTAGTTGGGTATGCTTCTTCTCATGTATAATGTTTATTTATTTTATTTTTATTGTAGACTGTTCTGGTCTACTGTGTAGCTGTCATTCAAGCAATCACAATTTCAAGGGAGGAGAGCAGAATTTGAGGAAGAGTACACAGTTCTGCCACTTCCTCAGGGACCAGAATTGAGTGCAAAAAATGTTGTTCCTTCATAAACTTGTTGCTCAAGGCCCTAAGCTTCTTTGGCAGATTCATGCATGTCTAAGAAGGGTTCCTATCTGTCATCTTTTCTCCTGGAGGCCCTGTGCATTTTGGAAGGGCAGGACACCTTAGCACAAAAGACAGTAATATTTTCTTAGTCTCTTCACAAAATTTGGTCTGAGTTATGTTTGCAGAGTGGACAGAATACTCTTAATTCTTCCTGAATTCTACTTATTTTCCTACAAAGACATATTATCTGTGTATGAATACTGTCTTGAAAAGTTACAAAAAAATTAATGGAAATTTTGATTTTGCCCAAAGATTGAGAGATCTGTCTTCTATATTAATTAGTTTAGAGATAGCTTTTAATTATTAGGTAATAGAATTACAGTCAAAAATATCCTCCAGCAATTTAATAACTTGCAATGTTCCTATGTATGTTATTTCTGTGGGACAGCAAAAGACCTCCAAAGCACTTCAGTTTCAGTCCCCTTCCATGATACTTGCCAATTCATATCTTCCATTTCACAAATGAATCTATCTTTAAGAAAAGTTGTATTTTTTTGCAGTGTTGCTTGTATTAGAAGACCTCACTAGGTCCACAGCATTCTAGAAAAACTTCTTTAAAGGTTTTCCTGATTATGTCAAATGTACTTATTAAAGCACCCCAACAACCTTTTTCTGGTGATTATCTGCTAATGTTGTTATAACTCGTGGCTGTTTCAGTTTGATTTTAAATGAGATACCTTTGCACTTTTTAAGGCCTGTATAGTCACAGCTTTTTTCTATTAACTGTATAAAGAAAATAATAAAGATTATTTTGGTTTGTATATTTTCTATTTCAGTCAAAAAACACTTTAGCTAGCAGTTGTCTTTGCACATTAAGGAGAAAGATGGATGTTCTTGGTGATGAATTTCTTGTCTTGAATCACAGACAGACAGTTAATTTCCTAGTTTTTGGAAGAGAGTTACTCCAAAGACATTGGAGGTAAGATACAATTAGCTTAATTTTAGCTGGCTAAAATGGTGATACTTAATCTAAGGAAATGATCTGGATTTCTTGAGTCAGCAAACAGAGATGGACTGTAGAAATCTCTGATAGTGTGGGAAGAGACGTTCAGCAGCTTTTTGTCTCCCCTTCTCTCTCTCTCTCTTTAGTGGTATAGGAAGTCTAGAGTAGCTGCACAGATGTAAGACTTCAGATCTTAGACGAAATAAGTCACAACCCCCTCTGGATTTGTTCCTGAAAAATGCTAAGCACTGTAGCCAATCTAGCAAATCATTTAAACTCATTTAGACTTTTAATTTTTACTCAGTGGGGTTTTCATATTTTATACCTCCATACAAGCGTAACATCTTTCTGGATCCAGCTACAGAATTTATCACTTCGCAAGACTCAGGTCTGTCTTCACGCCCATTTCCCAAACTCTTCAATAGTTCTTTCCCCCTTTCATGACTGAATCATCTGGGATTATGTATGCTCACTGTATTTGAATAGTAAAATACTTGCATAATGAAGCTTCAATTTCAGTGGCAGCACTAAGATAACACTAAAATACAAATAATAGATAAGAACAAATATGATAGAAATTCTTATCCTGTGTCTGGAGATAGAAAGGAAATAAAAAAAACTGAGCAGCAAGCCTGAAGCCTGTGTTCTTTCAGGCTCAAATGGGACTCACACTTCAAAGCTGAGAATAGTTGTCTCAGTCCAGAATCCAAATTTACAAGTGAAGTTTGACTATGTCAGAGCTAGTTCTCTTACCCTACATGTTGTAAATACCTTTGAACTCACTTCTATGAAACAGAAGTGCTTTCTGAAGAAAAAAGTTGAAAAGATAAGTGGCATACGAGCTACTGTAATTAAAATCTAAAAGATGCTTTCCCAGCTGTTGCTTTTGAAGTTATGCTTAGTTAGTGGCTAGGTGCCAGCATTCAATTAGAAGTATGCATTTTTATTAACAGTCTATCATGTGTTATATTATGTCAATAATTCCTTTTAAATGAATTCTTTTTATTTCTTACAATAGTCACAGGTGTCCAGGTCATTAAATATTAAAATGGGGCCCACTGACAATTGTGCAACATCCTAAGTTGGGTGTTTTATTTGCTCTTCATTTGAAGTTCAAAATTAAAATATCTCTGAACTTGTAGAAAGAAGGGTTTGGCCAAGATAAGTTAATGCTGGAGGGGAAAAAAATAAAAAAAAAAAGAGATGTAGAGTCTATGTGCAACTTTTTGCCTGCATTTGCGTTTCTAATTAATATGGTTTCATTTACTTATCATATGCATGTTGCATATGGGGGACCTCATTATTTTGATTCACTTTCTTAGATGTCAAAGTCTCAGGCTGGAATTAGTATTGTGGGGTGAGTTTAATGTTTGAAGCCTGTTAGAGATACGCAACTCCGTGTCAGAATGGCACAAGAATCACCTTCTTGAAAACAGTCAGTCTCCTATTCTCCCACCTTTTTGTTGCAGGATTCATCTCACCTAACTTTAGATGGCTGCAGTGGGGATACCTTCATCTAAACTCGATGGCTAAATTTTCTTAATCTGGCTAATTCGGAGAGCTATTTTGGGTCAAGATGAATGGAGCACATGGTGATAGGATCTTTAAGCATCAAAGTCTGACAGAGGTTATCTACTGTCCGAAGATCCCTGTAGTTAGAAGTGTTCCCATCTATATTGTCCTCGCTCGTGGTTAAGACCCTACCCTGTATGGAGTAGGATTAAGTATATTCAGTATTTTCAGTGGAGATTCAGGATACCAGAGTGCTATTTAAACCATAATATACAATATTGAGTTTCATGTTGGAAATGTGCTAAAAGCTAACTGGAAACCTAGAAATCCTCATTTCAGTTCCTGATTTGATGTCTCCTTTAGGCGTGGCTGACAAATACTGTTTCTTGAGATATTTACTCTTGGAGTAAAGAGCACTAGGAAAGTAAGTGGTATATATGCTCATCTACCACCCCATTCCAGCTTCTCATTTTAATCTCAGATGAGAGGGCAAACCTCTCATGTGCTCAAAGGATGGAGGGAATTGTTAGAAATAACAGAAGAGAAGAGAGAATAATTACAATGATAGAAGAAAATAAGACAAATAGAATTCAAACCTTGTTTCTTGGTAACAGCTTTTCTAAATGATTTAGCTAATTAAAAAATACAGATGTTGATTTGACCTCTTAGTTGTTTTTCATTGCACTTTTAAAGTTTTGGATCACAATGTATTTTTAACCACCTGCAAATAGCTTAAGGACAGCATATGTGACAAAACATTCTTTTTATAACTGAACAGCTCTTTCAGTAATACCTAAATTTTCACAGAGAGCTGTGTAAGAGCTGATGTTTCTTCTGTCTCTGACCTATCCCTGACATCTATAAGAGCTACCTTCAAGAGATATATCGCTTCTCTCCATTTATAGCCCATCTTCCATTGAATAGTAATTGATTGCTGGCCTTTGCCAAAAACAAATTATGACTTTAGCTGCATTGTCCATCAGTGTTGTAAGGAAGAAAGTCAGTGTTTTGTCTACTCCTTACTTTTTTTTTTTCTTCATGCTGTACCTGTCCACTCATTCCAGAGAGGCCCAGCACCCTCAGTTTATGTCTGTTCAATAATATGAGACTGTGAGTAGCCTGAGGAAGTTGGTCACTTACTGTCCAACCCAAAGTCCCACACATGAATAAACAGAGCACTTGTCCATACATGCATAAACTAAGTGATGGATTGCAGGATGTAGCAAAATCTGCCAGGGACTTGGAAAGATTTCAGTTTCTTTGGATAGTCTGTGACCTATTTATGCGTGCTGTATTGATAAATGAAGTGAAAAATCTTTTACACCTTTCAGTGAAGGTTGCCGTTTGGTCTGGCAACAGTGCTGACAATTTTAGTGATGTCCTATAGGAAACAGCTGGGATTATTAATTCATTTTTACACAGGTCACTAAGCATCCAGAAGTCAATATTTCTTTTAAATGGCTCTTGATCTGAACCAAATCCATTCTGAAGGTGAAAGGTTCCATATATATACTGCTACCAGCCGTTATTAGAGTCCTTTTTAAGTCTTGCCAATTGTTTTGCCTTGATTCAGCCTGGGAATGACTGTATTAGGCAGAAGAGAAAATCTGTACACGCTCTTTAACTTTTGTTTTCAGCTCATGGTATAATTTCATTTTTTAGTTCTTGGAAATATACTTTATTTTATTACAGATGACACCAATCACGGCAAAAAAAAAAAAAAAAAGATGAGAAATACTTAAGATTCTGAGTCTGAAACAATTGCTCAGTGACTCAAGACTTAAACGTAATGAGGAAGGAAGAATTGCAAGAAAGAAAGATTTACATAGACATAGTTAAGGATAAAGCTGAGCAGAACTGTATGACTTCAATTCACAGAAATTTCTTCAAACCTGTAATTTGACTTTGACTTTGTGAGAAGACACACCTGCTGACTGACATTTGATGAAAGTCAGAGCAAAAGTATTAAACTTCAAGGTGCATGATGTCAAAACTGTGAGTCTGAAATGTGACCTTAACATCCTCAGTCTTTGGAGGAGAAAGGAGGCAAAATGAAACTTTGCTGTTGATTTCTTGAGTGATAATGCTATACGCCTGGGCCTTCAGATGTTGTCATTTACATTGCTACCTGGCTGGCTTAGTACATTACTGATTCTCTTTTATAAGCCTTTTTCAGAGTTGTGAATGACTAAACAAGTCCCAGAGAATCAAGACCTATATCTTGCTTGGATATTAAACAGCTGGGGTATGAAGAAGAGATACTGAAACTATGCAAGGGCTGGGAAGGGTGCTTCACAGCAAGATGTTAAAAATGCAGTACTAGCTCTTTAAACAGAAGATCAAAGATGATTTGATTACTGTGTGTAAACTCCTTCTTGGAGAGACACTGAAATAAGAGAAACATGCAGTACAAGGCCAGTGGCAGGAAGATAAATCCACATGTGTTCATATTAGATATATAAACAGTCCTCTTATCATGGAAACTAAAATAGTAAGGAAAGGAATGGACCAAGGTGTTGTTGTGCAATGTAGATTTCAGCCAAGCAGAAGAAATTGTCACACTGTGAGGGTGGAAGGATGACTTAGTGTCACTGATATTACACAAAAGGTCACACTAGCTGGTTTGGTGGTGGTTTTGGGTCTTAATATGTGTTGCTTGACAACCCTGACCCTGTCCTGCCTCCAGCCTTGATGTGAGTTTTTGGAGCATTCCTTGTGTTTGGAAATACCTGAAGTACTAGAGAGTCTTTGGAAATACCCAGACCAATTTTCTACATTAAGAGACAAGTTAAAAGATTACTTGAAAAGTTCTAGGATTACTCCCTTTTGGAAATCGGTTCCATAATATTCGTTCAGTTAAATTTTCATTTGTATTACAGACGGACTGATTAAAAATGTGACAATTTTGTTGCTACTGTTTTTGGTTTTAGTAATTACAGTATTTACCCTGCAGTTGTGACAAGTAGGCATGCAAGCAACCTGACTGGAAGCATTGCAAAGGCCAACAAGGCCAAATATTCAAGGAGCTTCCCCATACAGTTTTCAGACCAAGGAGAATTGAAGAAGGCCAGTGATAAAATGGGCTGGAAAGTTTCTTTCATAAAAAGATCTCTCTTTAAAGAAGAGTGTCCTGTAGTAAAGGCTTATTTCTGCAGATATTTTTTGAGTTTATATCAGGAAGTCCAAGCCCAAATAATATTTAGTTTTGGGCCTGTTGGTTCTGAATAAAATGTCTCAAGTTGTTCAACGGGCCAGAAATATTTAGTTTGATGAGCTAGTTCAATATTTTTTGTTTTGTTGTGGTGATGTTCCTAGTGCTTTGCTGTTCTTCTACCATTCCTATTCTACCCTGTTGGGCCGACAGATATTTGATTATTGTGTATATAATAGAGATAGATTTCCTCTGGAAGCAAAACCTATGGTTCAGTGTGGGAGTCCTATGACATCTTATGGAAATATCCCTACAGAGTGCACAGGAAAGGAGGGAATGTAGGTATTCTTAGGTCAGGTGAAAAAAAGAAATAGCAAGCCAAGGAACCATTTTTCAGGAGTGTCTGCAGGAGTATCATCATGATCAGCTGAATTGTTATTGAGAAAAAAAAAAAATAGCAATTTTCTTTCTTTCCACTGCTGCCATGTTTTCTTTTATCTCTTTTAAGCTCTGTTTTTCTTTTTTATCAGTCATGTTGAATGCTGGTAAGATTCTTCTTCATCCAACCTCAGGCACTCATTTTCAGGAAATTAACTTGGCATCATAACAGCTCTTAACATCTGTGACTCTTGACTTGGAGACAGTTGACTAAAGGGGCTAGACAGAGTTTTAATTTATTGCCAAATAAATTATTGATTTTCTTTTTTAAACTAGGATTTAACAGTTTAGTTTTTTCCTACCGATATATTAAATTTATTCAGGTATGAGAATAACATGAGAGAGAGAGACTGTGTTTTGTACTACAACGTGTTTCAGAGAACAGGCTAAAATAGAATGTCCACGTATTTCAGAAAAAAAAAAAATTCTCTTTGCTGGTATAAAGAGGGTTTTTTTTCATTTCTAAACAGATGCAGATAAACCTTTGCTGTGAAATTTGAAGTGGATGTAAGGTGTTAAGAATATTAGCTGCAAAAGAGCTGTGCTATGCTTTACTCTCCTAGTTCCCATTCAGCATTAACTTCACCTGTGTTTACACCACAGTAAAGCAAAAGACTCCAGGAAAAAGCTACCAACAAACTCTATTTTTACATAATAATGATACTGGGATGAAAATACTTATATCAATGAAGATGTAAGACAGGCAGTAAAGAGCATAATGTAACCCTGTGAGCTACATGTGGAAGATCATAGGCCCACTGAATCACTGTAACCAGCTGATTCTATACCTAATTTTCTATTTCTAATGTAATGTCTTATTGATACTTAATTTAGCTTACACCTACTATTCCTGATCATCATTTCTTCTCCACGGTCTTTCAGATCTTTCTTGATTTATTTAAGTTAATCATCACAGGCAAATATGTCAAAGTCCTGCAATTTGGAAGAACTCTATTATCTATTACCTGGAAGAACTGTATTATAAGCTGCCTCTTCTTTATTTGTTTTTCATAATCTTCTTTTTATTCCCATTCTTTTCTATTCAGTCTTCCTCCTTCTATCACAACTTTCTAACCTAACGAGAAAGGAAAATACTGTAGCTACCCTTATAAATGTTGATAATTCTTTCCACTGAGCTGGATCTGCTTTGGCTAGCAGTCACACAGGTGAATTTGGTTCTAGATTCTAAATTTCAGATGTTCTCTTTCCTGGAAATGAACCAAGTAAAAACCAGCCCTGAGTCTTGACAATTCTGAATTTTTATATCTGACTCAGCATGTTGAATATAATGCTCATTCTAGCTTTTTCAATCAAATTCCCACCACTTACCTAGTAATACTGTATTTTTTCCTTTCATAGATTTTTTAAAAATAATGATTAAAAAAAGTTAGCTACATTCTTACTTGAAATATTAATCTAGCAGAATGCAGGAAAAATGTATTTTTGGGTGGGAATTGTTTATATTTTTTTTAAATCATCATATAATAAAATTGTTGAGCAACTGTCTTAAGAGCGAGTATACAGGAAGTTCAGAATTGAAGTCTTAAATTACAGCCTGAGTTTTCAAAAGTGGAAACATTGACAATCAGTAGTGGAAGCACAGAAAAAGTAGATTTAAATACATATTTTTTTAGATTTGTATATTTGAAATTTTTAATCCAAGTCTACGGTCCTATCCTATTGCTACTCCTTTAACAGTCCAGTGGAAAACAGCGTGAAATTGGCATGCTTTGGAGTTCCTAAGATTTCATAAATCAATATATAGGTATTTTACATATGAATCCTCTGCATGTATTTCTATAATTAGGTCAACAGTACCTGTTTTAAAATTTCCCATTTATCAGTTTATGGAAATGGACAAATAGCCAGTGTTTAGAAAATTTCCAGTGTAAGACTTCTTTCACTCTTTTCCCAAATAGCTTATGTACTATTTCTTCTGCACTACAGGTGTGTTTTTCTAACTGTAAAACTTGCCTTTTTAACCAATTGTCTTTATAATGTTCATACTTAATTCTCAGGTTTTTTTCTACTTCTGGTATGGAACATGAATAAGTCTAGAGTACTAAAAAAAAGGTTTAAGGGCTGGATTTCCTACTATTTAGTTTTTGCCTTTAGCTGATGAGATAAGTCTATTCCATGATCCATGTTTCAAATAATTTTAATCACAGATCCTTTTTGATTTCAAATTATTTCACTTGCAATTGCCACACTCCTCCTCTTCTCTCCATCTTCTCTCTCCAGGAAACCTTCCAACTATGAAAGCTTTTAGAATCCAGCCTCTGCTGATGACAATCATGAGAGTTGTCCTGCAGTACAAGCCACTTCCTCTAGAACCAGACTCCCAGGTTTTTCACAGATATGGCACCGGACTTGTTGCCATTTCTACCAGTTAGGAGCATTAAAAGCCATGATCTAAAATCTACTGGCTCTAATGGTAATTCTACTCTTGCATTCCCTAAGTTTTTCATTAGGATTTATAATTATACTGTATCATGTATTCAGGATTCTGCGGAACTTCACTCATGACACTAGAGTTAAACAAAGAACCAGCTGAGGTAAGGTTTTTCATCTCCTACAGAATCCTAACAGGCAAAGTGCATTTATACATAATATAGCTCACAATATTTCTACCCACTTCCGCTCTGAGCAGGCGTGAGCTTGTTTAGTCCATGGTTCCAGCTGACTTGAAGCCGTTTACTGACTGTATTCAGTGTAATGTATTCTGTCTCTCAGCAAAGCATATTAGCTCAGCTCAATGTTATACTAATATGTCTACACTCTTCTTGGCTTATGCTCAGCCTGCTCAGAGCACAGGGAAAGAGAGCTCACACCTGGCTGAAAAATATTAGGCACACATATATTGTATTAGATATAATAGAGATATAATAAAAGAGGGATAAACAACATTATATGGAGAATAACATGTTCTGTTTTTTCATCCCTTTGGTATAGGACAAGAAATACTCTAAAAAAATCCCCCCCAAAACATTAAAGTTATAATTTGAAGAATATCCAATTTATAGATTATTAAATTAATGACAATCTGACCTTGAAAACACCTCTATCTGCTGAAAGAGCAACACTCCATCACCTGTTTTGATTCATTAATGTATCATTTAACTTGGTATGACACATGTTCAGCAGTTATAATTACATTATGGCCTCCCTATTACATCAGCTCTGCTCCAAGTTTCTGTCACCACAAGTCCAATTTTCAACACAGAGCAATCCAGTGCACTCTTTCCTTATTAGTGTCATCTTTAATGTAGCACAGAGTCTGAACCATTACTTGGCACTGAGAGTTTAACAGCAATTAACCCCTGCTCTATCCCCAGGGAGAAGTACATCAGCAACTTGCCAAAACACTGTAAACAAGCTGGCCAAGATCAATGCAAAACCATGCTGGCTGCAGAGCACCTACTGTATTAATTTAGGATTGATATAGAAAAAGCGAAAATAGTCTGCGTGAAATTGACCTAAAAGGATGGCCCGCACAGGTTACAAGATTTTCTTAAAGCTGAAAAGGGAAAATTCTAAATCCCTAGTCTGCTACCTTACAAATACACATTCTTTTCTATCTTGGCTTTTAGACTGTGCTGATCACTGTAGGACTGCCAATTATAGCAGATAATAAACATTTATTACCTGCTAACCAGTTAAAAAGGAGACAAGATGAATTGTTCTTAGGTGAGGAATTAAATACATTTCAAGCGTTATCAGGAAAGAAAGTAGCAGAAAAGGTGAAAATGCCAATTTCTCATTTATTTCTGGCTATTAAACAGGACAACGCATACAAAAACCTAATCCAAAGGTTAAGGTTTTTCCCCCACGGAAGCAGAACAGGGCAAATCAGGAACTGCAAGAAGTCCCTGCAGGTCCCATTCACCGGCTTCTCCTGGGGCAGGATGATGTCCTTGGCTGTACTCAAGTGGGGTCATGCAAAACAGCCAAGAATGGGCAAGTTGTGGGGTACGGTGGGTGCCTCTGAGGACTGCTACCTTTCACAGATACCTGTGCCACTGTGTCTGCACTGCGTTGTCAGCGGTCAGGTAGGCAGAATGAAGAACAACTGTGTGCTATGGGACTAAACCAAGCAACAAGGCAAATGCTTCAGTTAGTAAGTACACAGGCGAAAATTTAATGCTGGTAGGGCCTCTATATTCAGGAGTTAAAGGCTTCTGTTCCAAATCAGATGACAGTCCAGGATACCACCATATGAATGATACTTGACTGTCTGAACATGATAGTATCTATCTATCTATCTATCTATCTCTCCAGCAAGTTCTGAACACCTAAAGAAACCCATGATATATTTAAAAATAGCCTTTGTTGAGAAATTAAAACATGGCCCCGTGGAACAAGGAATATAGCCACTTTTGAAGGGAAAAAAATCCCTTCTTGAATGTTGCAGTCCTCCAATTCCTGCCATGTCTACAAAATTGTGTTTATTTCACATTTGTCTTGCATTCCATAAGCTTCTCATTTATCCTCATACTGTTAAAAAAATGAAGGAAAGAATTTTTTTTAAAAGGGTCTAGCTGAGTCTAGTGCTGAGATTCTATTAAAAAAATGGGATTTTAATGCCTAAATCAAATTGGATCTTTTGAAAATATCACAGTAAGGTCACATTTTGACCTTATTTTTTAATTCTTACTCTTTCTTTTTTCTAATTGGCCAATAAATATTTTAAAAGTTGAATTTTCTAACAGATACTTTGCTTCTGTATTGTTTTTATTTTTCCTTTCTTTTTTAATAATTTTTTTGGGGTTTGAACTCCTCGTGTTTGGGAAAATCTTGGATTTTACATAATTTTCCTTCGGATGTCATACTGTTCAAGGGAGGCAGTTTTTTCCTCTTGGGATAACAGTATATAACAGTAAAACTGCAAGCCCTTACAGGTCTCAGAACATGTGCTAGAAAACAGGTCCATGCCAGCTCCATTCATTAACATTTCCTGTCTCCCAGTGCTGTTCTTTGGCAGAATGTATCCTGGAGGCTGGGCACCTCCCAGGCATGAGTTTGTGACGAACACCTGGGGTAGGAGGAACTGTTCATGTATCTCAATCTTTCCTGTTCCCAATCCTCTTGTCTGCTTCCCTTCCTCTCTGTATTTTGATGAAACAAATGATAAGCTGTGCAGTTTAGTGGTTTCCTTTTATGGCCACCCTGCAAGGATGAACAGAAGCAGTAGCACTTGTCTTCAGCAGATTAATTCTGATTTGTTAAGTTGCTTCCAAGTACACCTGCAAGAGAAATTTCTGGTTCTTCCACAAAGTTCAAATTTAGCCTAAGAATCATTTGCATTTAGGGATTACTGAAACAAGAGATTTCCCTATCAGAAGGTGTCAGGGAACTGAAAATTTCCTGAAGGGAAATGTCCGCAGAACAGATGTTACCACTGGGGAAAAATACAGCATTCTCTGTGCTGTTTGGCATTCTTGGCCATCCAATTCTCATAGAGAGAAGTAAAGAAAATATTGTTTCCATGGTATGTACTGTAAGTTATCTGCCTTCATGGTCAGGTCAGCATTTTTGGTAGAAGGAATCCCTGAACTTCTTTTTTCCCCCTGAATATTTTATTTCAAACCACGTCCACCTTAGAGAAAAGTGAACATTGCTTATTGTGCTGTGAACACGCATTAAAAAGCTGAGGCACACGGTATGCCAGAACCACATATACTCTAGTCATCTTTACTATAGGGGCTTGACACCCCAGCACTTTCTTGTTTGGCTGGCCAGTTAACCAGATCTGAGAATCATGGATATTTATTATGGTTGCCAATCTAACACTGAATTTCACCTTTGAGAGTCATAGGAAATTTCATTGCCCGTTTTATTTATCGCCGTGTAAGATTGGAAAAGAATGGCTAAGCACTATAATGTTTAAAATTACATTCTCAACGAAAATTTCTTACCTTACAAGGGATAAATTATCTAGAACATTTCATTATGAAGGCTTTTTTCAATACCCAGACGTTTTGGGGAACTCATTGACTCTCCAAGGTGTAAACTGCTGCTTTTTTTAGTGGGGTAAAATACAATAATACTTTACCATGAAGCAGATCTGATAAAAAATGTTATGTTGTCAACACTGAAATGTTCTGTGGGAATATAGCAAATTTGTAGAGATGTCATGGGGAAAAAAGCATTTCAGTTTTGGAACGAACCATTGAAACTTTTGGATTTGAAGCAATGTCTTGTGTCAAGATATATTAGATTTTGGATTGTTAACCATCATCTATGATCTAAGAAGTCAAGATCAGATTAAAGGATTTTAATTTTACAGAAGCAGAGCATAACCCTAACACAAAATTAATTTCCCTCATAAATTTTTACTTAAGTGGAATAAAATAAATGAAGAAACTCTCTTGTTCTGACTGCATGAGGCATAATATGAAGAGAAATGTGAACCAGAATTGGAACATGTGGGGTCCCATCCAGCAGATGCTGAAAGCTTGCCTTAAGAAATCTCCCATTCTTGGTGCTCCCTGAGACAAATACTTTGATACCTTTGCTGAAATTGCCTGAGATTCATCAGTCTCTTGCTCATCAGTATGTTGTTATTCATACAGCTCTAAAAAAAAAAAAAAAGTGATATATGCTGCAAAATGGAAATTCCTGGTTTTAAACCGAACTTTCAAACCTCCTAATTCTGCTTTTCTCCATATTTCTTTCCTTGTATTCAGACACATACCCAAGGCAACATCCCATTCTTTGGCATGTCAATGATAAAATTTCATTTTGAATCTTTATAAGCATAATTGCCAGTATCTCTGGAGGTGCTGCTATAGTACAGTTACTGTTACTTGTATGACACCACAGACATAGAAAATATCTTTAGGAGTGAAATTATCAAGTGTCACCAAGTGCAGCATGGCTTCTTTCACCAAAAGCAGTGACAAGTTTTCTGGCCAGTAATTATGTGATATAATAGCATTTGTATCATTATTATCCCCATATACAGCCTATACTGGTTATTAAACACGCCTTCACATATTGCGGGCCATATTATCTAAGTGGCCCTTATCTACTAATGACCCTTGATCACTTTCTGTAAAACCTGTCTGCTTCCTGAAAGTAAACAAAACAAAATTTCGATGTTTTGGTATTTCTCTGCTACCTTTTTTAAACCTATATGTAGATATTGAGTTATAGTCTTGATAGAAGGATTCTTTGGAAATATATTGAACTGTGTAATGTAATTCAAAAGAAATAGCAATTGAGTTATCACCTGCTACTGATGACCACAAAAGGAAAAAAAAAAAAAAAGCTCAAATCGGCTATTTGAGGTTAATGTGCCTGAAATACTATTCAAATTTCTCTGGTTGGGTTGTAGAGTGATTAGGTTCTCATGATCTGGTCAAATGGATTTTTAAATTCCTCTCTCCGGTAATCTATTTACTATAATCTGAATCCTGCACATTTTGTTCTGGGGCACTGAGAGAGAATGATGTATTTTAACATGTCTGAATATAGATAAAATTATGTCTTAGGGACCCTGTGAAAGTGGACTTAGGAAATATATCCACTTGGCACAGGATAATCTACATCTTGGAGGAGGAGCTAACTAATTTCTCAATATTGCTCAAGTTGCAATGCTCCTTTTTACCAAGTGTAAGATCTTGAAGACACATATGTCTTTTCTAAGGAAAAGAAAGGGTACACTTCAGAGACATTCCCAAAGTTTGTTTGTTCTTCTGGTTTCATACATCTTTCTCCTGGAAGCACAAATCCTTTTATGGTACAGATGGTTGAATTATGTGCATTATTGACGTTCTCTGTCATCATAGTCATAGTTCCTGTATGGTGTCGTCAAAATCTGGGATTTCACTTTGCTTATGTCTGTACAAACATTGCCAACTGTGCAATATTGAGAATATTTAGCTAATAGCAACTATTTATGTTGATTTATTAATTAAATGAAGCTTTCCTTCATCTACAAAGTTCTGTTTCTTGTATTTCCCAGAATTTGCCATGAGCTTTAAGGGCCTTTTTTTTTAATATTTTGTAGCGTGGGTTGGGGGTTATTTTTTGTTTCTTTACCTTGTCAATTTAAAAAATGCAAATAGACTATAAACTATTGCTGCATTTAAATGAGACACATGCTTACTTAACCTTAATTTGATATTAAGGTTTCTTCAGTTGTTTGAGAAACCAACACAAAAATGTGCTGTAAATTACCTATGGAACTTCCATTCTGATGCAATGCCCTTCTAGTCTTTTCTATATTCAATCCTTCTTTAAAAAAAAAAAAATAATTATCAGCTTTTGTCTAGATTTTACTGAAATGACTATTATTAAGACTATGTTTATTCTGTCCCTTTTCCCTCGTTTATTTATTGTCTTTCTCCTATTCTATTAGACATCTACATTTCCCTCATAGGACATATATATTGGCACATTTTAGCTCATTTGTTACTGTGATGTCTTCTGTTCCATGTCTTGAAAAATGTATTTATTCTAAAATTTGCCCCTATGATATACTTTGGAATTGGGAATGTAGACTTGAATATTCTAAAGAGTTCTAAAGTGTTTTCATTGCTAGACATTTTGATTCATACCCTGGGAGTTGCATGACATGGAAAATAAACCCCTTTTATGTATGTATTTCAGGTTTTCTAGAGCTTCCTCTTGGCTCAAGGTACAATCGTTAAGGGTGCCAGTTTCCCACAAATGCAGTTAACTATATATTACTGCTTAAAGAGTTCGGCAAACCAGCCCTCCCTCATCTAACTATTGCATGTGATAAATCTCTGATACCCCCAGTCCATTAGCATTCCCCTCAGAATCCCCAGTCATAGCACCTTTAGCATCATCTAAGCTGCAGAATTACACCTTAAAATATCTTTTATCTACGATATTTACAGTTTATATCTGATTCCAGGGAAAAAAAAAACATGAAGAATATTCCCCTTCTGAGTGACTACTGTTTCATTGCAGCAGGGACTCAGCTAATAAAGTTTTTTCATATTAAGGGAGTTATAATTTGCTAGCAGGATCTCGACAGTTGTCTTTAGAATAAAACAATATGCCTTTCCCCTCCCTACCGGGCCTAATTCCCTGGTAACCTTATTGAAAATGTGCATGGGCTACAAAACTAAAGATTAACTGTCCAGGGACCTGCTTCCTGGAGCTTATTTGAAGATTAAATCAAATGGCAGGCAATATATATTTGGTAATTCAGCTTTGTTTCAGACTTTTCCAATCTAGTGGCAAGTATAATAGGAGAATCTGACACTCAAAAGCACTAAATGGGTTTTTCTTTTTTTTTTATTCCCTTTTTTAATTTGAAAATGCCTGGTATTTCTGTCCATAGCAAAATTAGAATTAATTATTTATTTCCTCATGTCTGAAGATCCTGTTCTTTTATTTTTGAACATGAAGCAAAGTAATTTTGACTAAGATGATGTGAACAATTTTTCTCTTTTTGATGAGATATTATTCTTTCTTTTCATTTTACATAACAAATACCAGCAGAAGAGTTTAAAGAGAAGCAATAAAATTTCTACTATAGCATTACAACATTCATTTAAACAGGAAGGGAAGCACACATATTGTTTTTTAATTCAGTGTTTAGACTATTTATTAGTTAAACAGATTTCTATTCAGCAAATTGGATTGAGATGGATGGAGATGTTATGCTGTTTTAAAAAACTGTATTTAGAAGGCACATTCAAAGACACTGAAGTGCAATTTGTCCTAGTAGCAGACATCTGAAGAACAAGTGACATTCTTACACAAAATCTATATTGGTGATGTATTTAATTACAGAGTTGATTGCAATTGACAGCTTCAGTGACCTATGAGTGCACTGTTACTGACTGATGGATGCTTCAAATCTGGTTACTTTTAAACCGATTCACATAGTGTTCAATAATATCCTGTCAAACTGCAAACTACGTTTTTGCATGTATATGGACTAGGCAGAGAACATTTTAATTAAAATAAGGTAGAGATGAATGATGTTTAAATATTGATGTAATTCTTAAAAATATGGTCATTATGATTTGAATAGGAGATAAAGAACCCTCAGTATTATTCAGGGTGGCTGTATTTCTTAAGGAACATATATTTCACTTTCATACTCTCTCATATCAACCCAAGACCTTTCAACACAGATTAGCTTTCCAGCACATACACAGGCAGTTCTCATTAATATCTGGATAGAATAATTGAGAAAATGGTACCTGAGCTTTCTGAAAGCATGTGTCATCTGCTGAGGATAGAAAGTGTCTGGAAGCTTTGCAGCCAACTTCAGTGCGTCGGCCAAGTCCTCTAGCACCAAAAGATGACTCCAATGGCCACTCTCAGATTTGCTGGATCATAAATCATGGTCTCAACCACAACACATTTCTCGTGCCTTTGTAACAGCATATGCACTGTTGAGTGCAAATGCAAGCCTGGGATTTGGACCAGGCAATTCTTCTTTGCTCTTCTGTTTCTTTCACTTCTACTTCTCTGTAGTTCTGTGGGGGTAGGTCATGCTTTTCTGAAGCTGTTGAATACATTTCAAACTTCACCCTTGAAATTATCTTTATACTCACTGAGACAGGGTAAGTAACAGAACCTAAAAATATGAAAAATCCAGAATTTTACCAGTAGAAACAAACCTACTCTGTCACAAATATGGTTTGTGAAAATATCCTTTGAGTGAAAAATAAGGGCAAATAAGAATATTTAGCATTAGAAAACATTCAGGGAGTGACGAATGATGTTCCAGTACTTTCTCAGCTCCTATCAGCTTTATAGTTAATTGTGTAGTCATAGTAGCATGGAGCTTGTTATGGACTAACGAAAAGGCTTACCCAGTTTCTTTGTGGGCTGTGCTGAGCTCTGAATTGTCATTGAGGATAATTTAAATCAGCATTTAATCTTCACATGCTTTAGTTTGTGGTTTGTGTACACCTAAGTGAAAACACTGCAATAAGTGCAGGCATAGTTTACAATGAATAAACTTAATAAAGCGTGTTCTTAGCAGGGAGAAAAAAGAAGCTATATCTACCAGGTATCTCTTGTTTTCAGGCTCAGAACAGGCTATTCCCGACCAGAAAGAAATTTCTCTACAGAAACAATTGATACTAAGCTAACATGGTTACTCAGCTGTTCCCCAGCCCCTCTCTCCTTCCCAGGCTTAAGGATCCACAGTGCTGTGGAGTGATCAAGGCTGTGGAACTAATCCAGGATAAAACTAAGCTTTCCTTCTTCCTGGATCACTGCATGGCTTTATAAACATGCACAGGGATGAGAGAGAAGATAAAGGTAAAGAGAGGATCACTACAGATTACTACTGTGTAAATTAAGCAGATGTTGGCTCTTTCTTCTCTCATATATGAGTGAGGAACCAGTCAACAAAGAGTTTGAAATACTGGGACCAGAGGATCTGCATTAATACCTTCTGAAATAAGTGGTGTTGGTCTCACTTTATTATTTCCTGTGCTGGTCCTCCACACTTTTTTAGACATACCTATACTGCATACCCTCACTCCACTGACTGGAGGCTGTCACAAGAGCTATAATAGCTTTTTAAGCATAAAGCATAAAAATGAGGACAGCAATAAAAATAATGACACACTTGCCATGACCTCTATGTAGAAAACAGATTGTTTTTTTTCTTTTATTGAAGACTGATAATCCCACATTAAATATTTTTACTGTAAAAAACCCAAATAAAACAAGCAAAAAACCCAGGCTTCTTTTCTCTAACAGGAATATCTGTCTCTATGACAAAGGGTCACCAAAAAGTATGTGTTGTAAAAAAAGAGCATTCTGTTGAGAACAGATGATAAATTATTTGGGCAGAATGACTCATCTATTTTTGGCTTGCTTTTGAAAGCAGTACACCAGTCGGTTGCTACCCTTCTCCACCTGGCTATGTTGCCTTGTCTGGACTCTTCATGGGTGTTGTTTACAGGCACAGAGCATATAGCTTGTGTACTATGCTGTGTGTGTACTATTCTGACCTTTTACCTCAGATGTAGCTGTAGGAAGGCTTGAATCTTAGCATGGTTTCTCTGTTTCTCCATTGTGTTAAGTGCTAATCTCCGAAACTAATTTTGGCTTGAACTTGTTGGGTCAATTTTTATGCAGCTTCCTTTGCAATGACAGCTCCAAAATGTTTACATTTCTGTCCACATGTTAATGGTCTTAATGGAACAGCTTAGATGGAACGCCTATGCCTCTAACTGCTTAACTAATTGGACCCATTTTTCATCTGTTTGTAACTTTTTCAGACTTCGGAAATGATGGCTGAAATTTTCTGGATTGAATGTCTGCCTCAGCCTTAATAGGCTAAAATAGATCAACTGTTTCCTAGAACAAGATTAGGAAAAAGAAAAAAGACAGGTTAAAAACTAGTATTTGCAACAGGTTTAAGAGAAAACCTTGCTATAGTCTATGTTTTAATGACAGCAGGAGCTGGGAAGTCATATCTCTGAGTCAACAAGAAAACTTATAAATTCAAAGCACAGATGTTGCTCTGTTTCCTCTATGCCTTGCTTCACTTGGTACCAGAGCGTGTGGGGAAAAGCTAGTGGAGGAGCAGTCATACCTCTGACAAATCCCAGTTTGGTTACTTGATTTGAGGACTGGTGTGATTTGATCACTGAGCCAGAAGAGCTTATGAATTATGCAAGCAGTGCCTGGCCCCTAGGGAACAGAGACTGGCCATGAATTGGCATAACTGCTCCACTTTTCTGCTATTTTTATACAATATCCTCTTTAACCACAGTAGCCTCAAACTGTCTTGAGGGTTTGAGTATGGGCAGAATGGGTCTTCTTTTGTACCAAGCCAGCCTGAAATTGCCTTTTCTGATTTCATTTCCTTGTTGGCCAGCTACAGACTGCCTGGGGTTTCTTGAGCAGGGTAATTGAACCAGCAGGTTAACTATGAAGTTACGTTCTGAACTTTGTTGGATAATAAAATGAGATACGGGTGTTTGGTTCACAGTGTTGGAGACAATGAGTAGCTGTGATGGTTGGATATAGAGATGAACTTTATTAAATTTTTCAAGTATTCAGATCTACTGTCCTTTTTCAATGATCTCTTGCTTAGGTATTTGAAACTCTTAGGAAAACTTTTCCCTGAATTAATTTTCACATTTATCTTTTCTCATCTAATCTAGAAAAGATGAGCTGCAACTGTTAACAGTTAAGCCAAGTCTGAATTATTTTTTTTCTCATCAGCTTGTTCACTTGGGTATAAGTGTAGTATGAGAAAAGAAATACAATAGTGTATTACAGAAAATTTGAACTGAATAGCAGACTCAATGCAATTTTAGTAATTTTTCTTTTCATTCTCAACAAGTCTATTTTCCTCGCTAATATTTCTGAGTAGACATTCCAAGACCATCCCTATGAATAGGATGTAACAACAGCCATCTGCAGGTCAGATAAACCCATCCATCAGCTTATCAGCAAGTGGACCAAAAATATTTATAGAATTTTTATTCATGAGAGAAAGAAACTGTTAATTGGTGATTAACATAAGAAGGTAATAATGAACTCCAATCTGTGTAGTACAGTTTTGTTATTACTCATTTTCTGCAGGCGAGATAAGAAAACAAAATGAAGAAATTAGTTTTCATTTGCCAGAAGAGCTATTTTGTGTAGATTACTGATGAAATGCGTTTTGAAATCTGATGCATCTGTACATAGCCAGATTCATTTCTCTGATCTAGTGAAATATCACAGATAATTCCCAAAAAGGGAGCTTTATAACAAACAGTAAAATCTATATCAATCACTGTGTATTCATAATAACTCATAGCCCTGATACTTAATTATGGCTAAATATAATTTCTGACTTGAAACATTTTCAGCATAACACTCAGCAAATTCTTAACTTAAAATGCATTTTTTTGTATTAAAAGTTCAAATACTTTAAAGGATTTGAGGCTGTCATGAAGATGTCTATATAGTCAGCAATTACTGAGTTTAAAATATGAAAATAAGTTTAATTTGTGTAAAACAGACAAGTCTGAAAAAAAGGCAATGTTCCTTTAAGTAGTCTTCTTCTTCAGAAGAAAAGCTGAAGTGCCATAAAAAATCATATCCATTGCTTGTCCTCTCCTACTTCATTTTAACTTTAAATAAACATTTCTTTACATTTAGCAATAGTGAAAAAGGCTGTTCTTACTCATTTTGTATGATTAAAACTACATTAGCAATATAGATGTATTAATTTACAGATACAGATACTAATTGCTTAAATATTGAGTTCAAAACTAGACACTAGTACTGGGAAGGGATAATTGGTTCTTGCCATAGAAAAAAAAAACTATAATAAAGAACTTGAAAGTGCTGTCACATTTCACATAACAAGCAAAATCTCAGAATATTTGAAAAATATTCTGAAAGAAAATGTCTTGGGGCTTTCTTAATGAGAATGAATGTGGTTTGAAAAGATCAAATAATATCCACATATGTCAAATACAGGTTCTAATAACAGTTAGAGATAATGAATAAAATGAAAGTAGGTCATTTTTAGTCATTTAGGATCCAATAGGAAGCATACCTCTTCATAAGTGCTTGTTAAAATATAATTAGAAGCATTTGCTGTATTTACAAAAAATATCAATATAAAAGATTACAAAAACTAAAATGAGATACTTTACCATTCTTTAATTTTCTGGTTTTGTTTTATTAAGTAGTAAATGGCATGTAAATATGTTAATATTGTAATAATTGGCATAGCACAGTCATAACCATGACCAACATGGCAACTATAAGTAATCTGACAGGAAAGGCAGATTTTTTCCTCTCCTCCTGAATTGTCTATGTATATATGGAACTGAACACACAGAATTATGTAATGAGAGAAAAGTCCAGATAACAGCACTCTTTGGACACCAAGCTATTGCGTCAATTTTAGATGATATCAGATTTTTACTGAAAATACGGGAGGAGAAAAAAAAAGTAAAATAAGGGTGAAGAAGTGATTATATCAGCACTTTTCAGCATTGGGCTAAATTTACCAAGCACACGCTAGTTATTCATCCATAACATTGATGCCTAGAAATACAATGGCTTGACAGGATGTTTGTTTTAGAGATGGATTGTGCAGTTACCACTAGATCCTGGTTTACTACTTAAAGTAGTAGAAAGCAGTAGAACTGGTTGTCACTTATGGCTGAACAATTTCCAGATTCAAAATGCTGATTTGTGAAATCAAATAATTTGCAATTTTGACAAATCTCCACGCTGATTTTTTTAGGCTTTGTCATTATATCATTTTGAAATTTTCAAGAGGGTATATCTCGTTTTTTAATTTTCTGTAAAACTGAGATTCACATCACAGAGCCATAAGACAAGTATGGTGTTAGTGCACACAACAGTAAAGGAACAGATGAAAATAGACCATGCTGAAAAATAATGAAGGAACTGCAAGAAAGCAGGATGAGAGCACTCAGAAACATAGTGAATGAAAGGAGTCGGAAATGAAAGCGATTCAGTGTTCACAGCAAGCTTTGGTAAATATCTTAAGGCTTAAGGAAACCTGTAGGGCAGTGGTCTCAAGGGATGCCTTGTGAACCAAACAAGACAGATACCTACTTACCACAGGACAGGGGAAGAGACATTGTTACCTACAGATATATTCCCCTGACATCATCTTGGAGCCAATCTGATCTCAGGTGAGCTGTCCTGTTGACTGCTTGTTTACCACCTATTTACAGATGTCCTGTGTGTTCTTTCACCACTGCCTTCTCAATCCTCAGCACCACACTGCATCAGAGTACAAATCACACTGATATGGGTAGAGAAGGACAGCTTGGATAACTCATTGGGAACTACATAAAAAAGTATGCAATACAATAATACTCAATAAAAGATATAAAATTGGGTATTACTGTGTTGCTAACTTTCCCCATTACATCTCTAAGGCATGGTTTCTTATACTCAACTGCATATTTTAAAATCTCTGACGTTCTTGTCATCTTGAACCTCAGAAAATGGCTTTGAGAAAGATTATATAACTTCAGAAGTTTTGGCAAGAGTTTACTCATAGCCCATGTCTCTAATAGTGCTACCTCCCTTTGGATCTTCCTCTTTTCCCCTTCTCTACCGCAGTAAGTGAAAACTGCTTGTCTCCCCTCTAAAACTCTTAATGATCTATCCACACCACTTCATTGATAAAATTGTAAAAAGGGTATTGCTGAATGCAGTGGGACTCTTTGCATGTATGAGGAGCAAAAACACAGAAAGAACTTCAGGGTAGGGCCCTGTTATTGAATTTATTACAGCAGTTTCAGCCTTTCTTTTCTGCTTTTTTATTTTTCATTTGACTTATAAATTTGAGTTTGCCTCCCTTGTAGATTTTGTTCCTTTGCCTTTTCTCAACACTTCCTGCATTTCTTTTCCTACAATACTTTCTCCTGATGCTGTTCCTTGGCCTCCTTGCCAAATATATTTTTGAAGTTGTTATTTATTTTTTGCTGTTTGGCCAAATCCAGTTCTTTCAAAATCTCCCTGAGTGTTTTTTTTACAAAACTATTGATTTTTAAGCACCCCAAAGATCAAGGGTGACTGCCAGTTGCAATATATTTCTCTTGCTGCAGCAGCTCCTCCTTTGAAATGGCTGACTGAGTGGGATACGACTCAAGTCATGAGCAGGAAGAAAATTATTTCCTTCTGCTTGCTTCTTTGACTAAGGACTTGGCAAACATCGAGAGATCCTGCCAAAGAACCGACTCATCAGCTAGTTCCTGTTTTTCATTTCTCTCCCTCTCTGTCTTTTTCTCCCTGCTTCCCCCTCACAAGCACACTTTGCAGATGGTGGAATATTTTCAGCAACACCATGGTGTTGCAGTAACCTTTCATAAGAAGTTACTAGGAGGGATATTTCAAAATCATCCTTTTTCCTCTCTCACTGAAGTATCCTCTGTATGATACTGCATCTTATCAAATACTTATGGGATGGTATAGATACATGATGAAAACAAGGATCACTCCTACTCCTGCTCGTGGTGGAGTCAGTACTTCCAGCAAAGCAAAGGTGGTTTTTTGAATGCAAGAATATCCTTGCGATCATCCAAAGCAATTTGTGATTATCTCCCACCATTGGTTCAAATCTATGATCCTAATACTTTCAATTAAGGGGCAGAGCTAAGCCTTTAAAAGAAAAGAGAAAAGAAAGCCCCTCATTGTAATATGTGTAAAGTCTAAGTTAAAGGAAGGGTGTTTGACAGGTTTGTTACTGTTAGACCCATGACTTATTGTTTGTTTGTCTGTCTGAGGTATTTTTTAATAGTTTATCTTGAAAGAGGAGCCTTGAGGTTTTATGGGCCACTGCTTTTGTAGGATATTGTGGGAGTGTAATGACCCTATTCATATGTATCCTAAAATCTTTTGTGCTAAGAGCTAATAAGGTGAAGGCTGAAGCTGAGTAGTGCCTGCCTGCTCTTCCTGTAAGGATGGGTAAGGCTTTCATTTATTTATTCCTTTGTTTGTTTATCCTGGTAAAAGTATAGAGCACAATGGCATATGGATAAATGGTAACATGTTCTTGAATGGGTTGTCTAGTCCACATCTGAAGGAAGGTTCTTCTCGGTGTCCAGACTAGTGGTTTTGCTTGAACATACCTGTGCAAACTGATTTGTTAATTTATCTCCATGTAAGTACAACATGGATGTGTCCTAACATCATGTCAACAGCAATCTAGTCCAATCACTCCCATGATGAAAGAGGTTGTTTTTGGTTTTGATTGTTGGGGTTTTTTTTAGGTTAGGAGGGGTTTGTTTGTTAGTTTGGTTTGGTTGTTTGTCTGCCTTTAATGCTAGGTAGCAAAAAGCTCATTAAGAAATAGTCACTTATTTCCTGACAACCTAACCACAAACTGCTGGTGCTCTGTGATCAAAGATCATGACCTAGCTCTCCCAAGGATAGGCATTCTTCACAGTTTAAACTTTACTACAGGCAGTTATGGAGTAAATGGACAATAGTAAGTAGCATTTTCCTATTTTACTAGTCCTATGACTAAGTGAGGAGCAACACAAAAGACAAACTGACAATCAGATCTTTTTACTAAAGCACAAATCGTTGCATTTTGTACTATCCCTCTCTAGGCTGTATAGTGGAATGTTAATTTTATAATAAGTACTTTATTTATTTACTTTTTACCAAGCAGCCTAAAAGGCTTTTAAGTCAAGTCCTCTTAATGACACAGAACCTTTTACACCCTTCTTTTGCTAATATATTCTTCAAGGGAAGACTTGCATGTTTGAAAATTACTCTCACACATAATGAAGAAATGACAGAAAGCCTGTTGGCCTAGAAAAGAGCCATTCACATCCATTCATTTATGCATATCCCACTCACAGGCTGATAGTGTTTTGTGACATGTATTTCTATCCCCTTATCCATGCAGTTATCAGGCACCATATGTAAGGCAGGCATTAAAGCAAGAACATAACACGTGACACCTAGTTAGTTGGTTAGAGACAGACAAAGTCATTTCTTCTTATCTCAGCAGGAAGCCACACTACTTTGAGCCCAAAGCTTCTTGGTTCAATTTCTTGCTGGAATTGATTCCTTATAAATATGAATTACAATTCATTTGATCTTTTCTCATTTGTGGGCAGGGCAGCAGTACCCCACAGATCTGTATGTGGAGGGTCCACATAGGTTTTCTATGTTTTCTCTGTGGAAAGCAAGAAATAGGGATTTGGTGCTTCTCTACACAAGATTTTGGAGAGTGCACTTTATTTGATGCAGCCCTGTTGGAATGGGGGTTTAAAATCTTAGAGGAACAAAAGGTCAAATATGGCAGATATGCATTAAACCCCTTTTTATCCTGTAGAAATTCATCATAGGCCCCAGGGGAAAATCTAGCTTTAAACGGTGGATCTCTGCGACGTGAGCTTGGGTCCTGTTCTCTGAATCACCATTGAACTGTCATTCCCCAGGTATGCAGCGTTAGAGAGGAAGTAATCAGACCTTTAAAACTGACTAATTTTGTGAAAATGTAATATAGATCCTACTTTTTCTTTTTCAGGAAGAAATGAAATGATTATCTGCTCCTTCCTTTGAGAGGTGTCAAGCCGTTACCTTCTCAGCCACCTTCCATGGGTTTAGGATTAAGAAAGACTGACCCAGCCCTTGGTCACCATTTTGTATTTTAAGAAGTTATACCTTTGGACTTTTTTTTTTTTGTTCTAGATAGAGTGTATGTGTGGGCATACATGTTTAAACTGTTCTGTGTCTCAGTGATGTAGGATTGAAGTGTTTGTATGCATTATCTTATAAATGTAATCCCTTTCAGTTTTTAAGGTATTACAATATCACAGAATGGCTGAGATTGGAAGGCACTTTTGGAGATCTAAGCACAGTCAGTTAGAGTAGTTTACTCCAGACTGTATTTGGTTGAGTTTTCAATATCTCCACATACAGAGGATCCCCAGCCTCCTCCAGTGTCCAATCAACCCCACAGGTGGGGTTTTTTAATGTTTGAATGGAATTTACTGTAGTTCAGTTTGTGCCCATTGACTCTTGACTTGTCACTGGGTACTAGAGGGGAAGACTATGGCTTCATCTTCTTTACTCCCCCTCTACCACTATTTTTTTATATTAATTTTTTCCTGCACACAAGGATGGACCTTTTTTGAACTTGCAGAAGGTGAATCTTCAAAATAACTAGCTCCCATGGACCTCTGCTATCTCTGTGACCATATCACAAAGGATTCTTCCAATCAGATCTTTGAACAGGGCAAATTTTGCCCTCCTGAAGTCCAGGGTTATGATCCTCTGTTTTGCCTTCCCTCCAGCTCCCTTTCAAGATCCTTAACTCCACAGTCTCAAAGACTCTGAAACTCAGGATGCCCTTGATCTTCACATCACTGACTGGTTCATTGTTGTTTTAAAGTATGAGGTTCAGTATCTTCTCCCCTTGTTTCTTCCTCAATCACCTATGTCTGGAATTTATATCAATATACTCCAGAAATTTCCTGAATTGCTTGTGCCCTATCAGGTTGCCCTTCCAGTGAATACCATGATGGTTCAAGTTTTTCATGAAGACCAGGGTCTGCTTCTTCCAGTTGTCTGAGGAAGGCCTCCTTTGCTTCTTTTTCTTGACTGGGTGATCTGTAGCAGATTGTCATGCCTTGGTCTGGCCTCTAATCCCAACTGTTAAACTCTTGGGTGGCTCATCATTACAGCAAGTGTCTGTGTTCCCAATGAGATTATAGCCCTGCATCTGCATGCAGACCTCTAATTCTTCCTGTGTGCACCCTGTGATTCATATGCTAGTATACAGTATACAGCCACCTTGGAGTTGCAGCCAGTCGTGTTGATCCCCGCCTCCCCCCCCTGAAATTCCCATAATACTGTCCTATCAGCATTTCTTTATGTAAATTTCTTTATGTAAATAGCTCTTTCAGCTCTGTTTTGCCAATTACAACGTCTCCCATATCCATATCACCCTACACCCTTTTCATGAGGAAGTACAAAATTCACACACGTGATTATGAGTTAACTCCTGACCAACTTAATTCCTAATTCAATGCTATCCTTACCAGGCTGGCCTGCCTTTTGGCCAAGATGCTTTTTCCCCACTTGGTCAAGTCTTAGTATTTATTTATAATAACACAAGCATTTACTTCTGATCATGCAAATAGATTCATGACTAAGACATGCAACATTTTTTGAAAAAGAATAGTATATGACATTAAAGAGCACAGAAAGACTCCATTATACAAGCCATTATGATACTAACTGTGAGCTATCAAGTGATGTTGTATCATGCCCTCATTTGGGCAAAGGTAAGTACCTTTTTGTACTCCTTTATCTCCTTTATGGCATTTTTTTAAGGTGCACAACCCATATTTTCACCAACATTTCTACTTTTTCTCAAAGTTCTATTATCTGACTATGTTTGATCTATTGCTGACTGTATAATGAGAGTCAAGTTTGCCAATACAGTCACTCCATTATTTAAGTCATTGCTGCATAAAGTGCTTTGAGATACTTCATATAGAAAAAGTTATATAACTAAATAAATTCTATTTTATTCTAGATAGTGCCCAAGCTGTGACAATACATATTCAGTGTTCTATGTGATGGGAAGAAAATGGGAGTGGGGAAGAGGACAAAACCCATCCTTAACTATATTACACTAGCCTTTCTTTCTTCACTACTCAACTATTTCCTGATGTTTGACATTCTCTTGAAATTGTTTCAGTAGAGTTATAACTCTATAATGAAACATGGCAAGGAACTCCTTTTAAGTAACAAGACTTAAAAGACTTCTATATGTCATTGTTTATGACATATTTATTGGACTACCAGAACTCTTCAAAGAGGATACTGAATGGTTCTTTTTTAATATTTCAGCATGCTGCTAAGGTGTGGAAGAAAGCGTCCATGGCCAAAGGTCTGATACCTCATGAATAACTTCAGAATTACGTTATTCTCTCAGTGCTTTTGATCTCTCCAATCACCTTTTTGTGGTATATTAAAGTGGAATTATGTTAATTTTCTATAAGTTTTAAGCCTATTACAGACTCTTTAGAAGTGTCTTGTTGGTACTGGATTGTAGATATATGGAGCGGATGTTCTGCAAGCCTTTCTGATTAACATCTTTAGGTTGCATACATAGACAAGAAGAACACAAGATCTCTCATAATCCATGGAAGAACATACTATGATAAAGGAGAGAATATTTTCACATGCAATTTGATTTCTGACAAGCTTTAGAAACATTTTGATAAATTCAAATTAAGAGGGGCTAAAATCAACTATGAGGATGGTTCAGTATCTCAAATATTTGATGATTATGTGAACTTTAGTAAATAACACGACCCTTCTTGAGGATGCAACTTGGCTGGAAATCTCAAGATCTGGCATAATATTTTGGTGTTACTATTTCTGGCAAGGCTGGAATCAGGATACACAGAATGCAGTGAAATTCAAAAATAAGAAAAGCAACTTTTTCAACTAAGTTACCCTGTCTTAAGTAGAGTTCATGAAAGGGAGCATTAAGCTGCAAGTCATAAGATGAACCGGTTCTGGTCACTTCAGTGTCTGAATCACAAGTTTTTAATAACACATTGTAGGGAAAAGAGCCATATATATGAATTTGCTTTCTGTGTTGTGTGCTGCAACTGTATTTGAACTGAGTTGTACTATGTTGTGGCTCAACATCTGGCTTCAAATAAAACTTTTTAATGTATATCTGATTTTTCTCTGGTTAGTTCTTCTATCCCTACTTAAAAGTGGTCTCTATTATTTGTGTCATATAAGTGTAACTTGTACTACTTCTTGTGGGTTACCTCATGGATATTACACTAGAAAAAAGCAGACATTTATCTTGTGTCACATTAATTGTAAGTTGAATGGATGGCTGCATGCCTCCAGTATTCTGTTTTTAATGTTGTCATGGGTGTCATCTCTTTTTCCAGCTTTTTGGTTTTATTGCAGTTTTATTTTCTGTAATTTTCTTGAAATGCAGAAGATAGAGTTATGCTGTGATGAATGAGCTGGGGAGCCTATATCTCAGACACTAGTTTGTTCAAAGATTGACCATTGAATGTAAAGTATGCAAGGCTAAGAACAGTTTTGATATGATCCATTGTTGAATGTGCAGTGATTCATTTTCCCTTTCTAAATATGCTATCTTTGCTGTAGTTCTACCATTTGTCACGTTTCCGATTAATAAGTACCTAGAAGGACAAAAGCACAAGAAGTCTTTCCAAAGTTCAGTATAAAAATAAATTAAATTAGTATATAAGAAATATCTTCTTAATGTAACAAAATACAGACCTGACAGCATACCATGTAAATTAGTGGCCTCTAAGATAATTTCTGCAAAATGATAGCACAGAGAAAGCTTTTCGAAAAGCTGAATGGGAATTTTCTGAGCATTTGGGAATATTTGACTCTCATTTCAGGTTATTTTATTCATAGGTCTGTCTGTGGCAAGGCATGTGATTATATTTTAGGGACAACATATTTAAACCTGTGCAGGTAATGTTGCAAGCCTCAGATCAGCAAAGTAGATAAACATTTACTTCATATTGTCTCTCTTCAAAAGTTATAAACATATGATAAAAGTTAATCACATGTTTATATTCCTTACTGAAGGGAGGGCATAGTAGTCTGGGCTATTAAACAAATGTATGGCTATATTGTTATATAGCCAGAGGCTGTGATGTTCATGGCCATGTTGCTCAAGGAATTCATGACCTTGAAATACTGTAACATACTGGAACCCGCAGGATTTAAAATAAATTAAAGAAAATGAGGATTTTGTGTGTTTTATCCCCCCACAGCAAAGCCTCCTTACAGCTGATTCCACTGTGAAGATCGTGAGGGTATTGGTTATTCAGGCAATGATACCACTGGATTAAAAGCAAGCCAGGTTGGTAGAGATCCAAGGTAAGGGTGCTATCTGAGAAAAAATGAAAAGGTAAGCACATATGGCTGAACAGCTGTTTTCAAATTTATAAAATATCTTCTTTAATCCCTGCAGCTTTCTTGGCTTTTTTCTTAATTCTGTTGCTTTACAGAAAGCACTGTGAAAATAATTCCCCTTTTTTTATTTTTAATTTTCCCCAAATATTAAATCACTTGCATTTCAAGTTTATCATATTGGCTTTCACCAGAATACCCCAAATGCAGGAGTAAATACATCTAGAGGAGTTAAACAGTTTCAAATCCTAACATGGAGAGAGAGGAAAGGAGAAGAATTCTTCTATAGCAAGTCAGATTATTTGTTCTTGTATGGAGATGTGAATTTTTTTCTTACAACTTTTACTGCAGCAAAATTCAAACTGAATTGATAGATACGATTTTATAAATTGTCAAAATCAGGGATGTGTTCTTGCCTCAGTCTCAAGATAATAGTTTTTAACATCAACTTTCTCTACTTTGTCTTGAAATTCTCAAAGCATATTTAAGACATTAACTTATTAAATTTAATAACATACCTAAAGGGAGAGAAAACATTCTAATTTTCAGCCATGAAATACAGAGATTGCTACAATGGTGATACAATTCAAGGAATGTAGGGCAGAATAGAGATTGTATGGGGAGTGACTCCTTTCCATCATTGTCCTAACCCACTGAAACAAACTTTAATATATTTCAGTTTTCATAGGAAATGAACCAATCACTCATGCTATGGATTGGTCCAAAATAAGGAAAGTTTACAACCTCATTGTATTTCTCTAGAGCAGAGCTTTATTTTCACTCTAATACATTTTTTGTAGCTTTTAGTATGTTCATTTTTCTTTTGTTTATTAGTTGTGGGAATGGCAAGTCAAATTAAAGATTTAATGTTCTTTTTGCCTGAGAAAAAGGTCAAGTTTCAGATGTTTTAAGATATGATAATTTTTCAGGATTTTTCTCTAAAATTATTTTTTTTATTTCTTCAACCAAATTGATGACCTCAAGAAAAACACCTTTTTTAATTTTTCAAACTTAGCTGGGTATGTTCTTGGACTCTGAATTGCTTTTTAATATTCTTTTGGTTTACTGCTTTTTGAAAAGTAACAATCCAAAAATGTTGCCGCAGACTCAATGTTTTGTGTCAAAAATGCTCTGTGTGTCCAGACGTTAAGTACTAGTTTGAGTATGGGAAGCAGTGAAGTTGCATCATGATGACATTTCACTTGGCCTTCTGATGACCAGATTTATGGTGTCATTGATTTGAGCTTACTACATGTTCTTTTTCATGATCCAGCACTACGTCATCTGGGCACAGATTTAGAGTCCTGGATCTCTTTTTTTTTCTTTTTTTTTTTAAGTTGTTTAATTGCTTGTGTTGAGATTTTTCTATTTTTTCCCAAAACTACCTGGTAAAATAGATAGGTCCCCAATTGGTACTGGGATTCCAATCGATTCATTCATATTTACAAAAATCAGTCATGGATTGTAACCGATGTTAAAGAAATTCCAGTTAGGTGGCCTTTGTGCCCATAAATACCTTTAATATGTTGGCTCTTGGACCTAGAACAACTAAAGCATTCAAGATGAGAATTCCTGTCTGTGTTTAAGAGCCATTTAGATATTGCCCTTAACGTGCTTTAGCTTTTGGTCAGCCTTGAAGTGATCACGTGGTTGGACTAGATGATCATTGTAGGTCACATCAAATTGAAAATATTCTTATTCTTGTTCCTATTCCTAGTCTTGTTCCTATACCATTCTTCTTTCTATTCCTATTGTTCTGCAAATACCATAATAATGTAGTGTCAGAAAGACCTGGTAAAGTCATTCCTTTTTAAACAAATAAGTACAAATAACTTCCAGGTTTGGGTCACTATATGAAGTAGTTTGTGATGTGTCTTTTACTGTAGGACTGAATAATTTTAGTTTGATAGTATAAGTATATTTTGCAGACAGAAAAAACCTCCAAAGGTATGACCACATCTGCATTTGGCAGCTCAGTAGATCTATATTTTTTCTCATTTCTTTCTGCATATGGGAGTTTAATAGCTTACCTGTAGAACAGGAAGTTTAGACTTGGTCTTTAAAGACCTGTGTCCTATTCCAGAGGAGACCTCTATCATTATTCCAACTACGCTGACAACACAGAACACACTGTCAAAGTCCTCTAGGTAATACCCTTATTACATGTGTCATTAGAGGATGTTTGCCATATCTGCTTTAACACTGCAGACATTTTAAGTAGGTTATTCCATCACTTTGCCATTTTGATTATGACAACAAAATGACACCATATTGAAATGGATTTTGGAAAGAAAGGCTAACTGTCCAAAGAGGTCCATGCTCACTCTAATTAAAATTGGCTTAGGTGGCACAACCTTCATAATTCAGACTATGACTATGAAGGATATGCATGTTGAAAGCGCTCTTTGCTCATTAGTGCTATTTCTGTCAGACACTGCTACCTGCTCTTTTCTTAATGAATGCTAAGCCATCTCTTTAGAAGATTGTGCTGCTTCCCTGAACTGAGGGAACTGTCTTATTTCCTTCCAAGTTCGTTGAGAGTAAAATCGGGGAGTCACCTCTTTGACATTTCCCAACCTCTGTACTTATTTATCTCTTTGAGACCCTGCGCTCCAGAGATATCACTGTCTTAATTAAGAAGAAGGATGTGACCATGGTAAATTGACTGATTCCATTGATTAAGGACTAGCTGTACAAGTAACATTGATTTTAACAGTGGGTCTACATAAATGTAATTGTTCGAACATGGGGCTGCATAATTATGGTGATGTACGAGAATAGTTGGTTTGTCCTTTTCAACCTTCACTAACATTCTTTTGCATGGTAATGTACCTCGTTCAATTAGCAGAAATCTTAAATGTTACAAAATGTCTTTTGTGAAGGCACACAGTAATCATTATAGTCTAATTTAATCTAACAATATCAGACAGATACATCTCTTTCTTTCCCTTTCTTTGTTTCTAGATTTTTCTCTCTGCTTAGAAGCACTCATACACACATACACATATAAATGAAAAAAATAAATGGGAAAAAGAGCCTTCCTCACTCTATTCAATTCTTAAAGTATAAGATTTTGAGCCAGAACCCACAGAGTTAATTCATGGTTATGAACAATTTGTTTTCTGTTTTCCCCACTTCAGATGTCTTCAGGGCATACTGGACATATTCTACATCTACTCTGTAACTTTCTCAGCCTTACCTCTGGTGGAAAAAATTGCACTTTTCCCCAAATGTGGTCAAATCTCATGTCTTTTTTAGACACAATTTACCATCCAACTGTCTGTATCTCATCTCCATGCTCCTCTAAAAAATGCTTATGTCCAGATTTCCTTTTTGGGAGCAATTTATAAGGCATGAATGTGCATGCCTTGTTGTTCATGGGAGTCAGTAAACAATCTGGAGACACAGAAATTTAAGGAAGGAAGTGGTAGAAAGCACCACAAGAGCTGAAGTTTTAATTGCCATAATAAATATGTGGGCCACTTTCAGAGTATAGAACTTGCACTAGCTGTTCATTATTATTTTTTATGGTATATTCTCCAGACATAGCAGAACTCCATGGGGCATTAGATTGTTAAGTCTTTTGGGCAAGAACTGTCTCTTGGCACTTTGTTTATGTGACTGGTGAGTAATTCTTGGTAAGAAGTAATAACTTAGTTTTGTAGGGTTGTTTATTTGCTAAAAAATGTGATTTTGTGGCATCAAAAGTTATTTGGAAATCTGAGTCAAAGAGCTGAATCACTGGCTTCCATTCTTCTTCAATGTTTTAATGTCTATTTTCAGTAAGCACAAAATTGGGCATTTTGGCATTCCCAAACTAGTTTCAGTTTCCCATTTTGATGCTGCTTATAACTGGAAGATACACATATGCTTATAACCGTAGGTCAATAAAATAATATTGTCTGATACAGCAGATCCACCTAGATTGGGGGATTCATTCTTGCCAGTTTTGAATAAAGATCTTGAACATTAATATTCCAACCCTTGGATGAGTGCTCTAGCACTCTGGTAGGCCAGAGAAAAAGTGGCTCTATGGTGGTTAGGTCTATCAGGTTACTTTGAATTAATAATTTAGTTTTGCATAAAGATTCAATGGGAAGTGTAGTGTATCCCAGAACACATGTTCAAGTTAATACTGTTGTTGTTATTCAAGCAGAGGGGGAGTGGACCCCAACTCTGCCAGCTGAGGTGTGACAAATAGTCACGGCTTTCTTCCCTTTCTTCTTGTCCATACCAAATGCTGAAATATTCTCCTTTTCATCACCCCATAGCCCAAGAAGTTTAGTGGCCCTCCAACGGACAGAAACAGGAAGAGGGCCTTTTCCAGGTTAAAAAATTTGTCCAGCCTGTCATGGAAACATTTTTGTTCTAGCTGATGACTGCGGAAGTCATCTCACACAAGGTCCTATACCGAAACTTGCTATCGTGCTGGGTAGTTAAGATAATTTTTGTGGTCATTGTATGGCAGATGCCCTTGAAAAGTTTCATTTGCCTTTTTTACCCTACTACAAAATACATCAATATTTATTCCCTATAGCTGCACTAGGCAACATTTTGGATAATCAGTCTCCTCCATGCTATCAAAAATGGGCAAAACCTGTCCTTACTATACGTGTGCGTGAGTACATGATATATCTAAATGAGAATGAAAGCCCTCCAGCAATCAAGTATGCACACAAGTTAAGAGAAGTGATATCAATACACACACTTCAGCACATATACATGCATACGCACAAAAAAATCATATCCTGGATTTAAAAGGCTTCAAGATTAAAGGCCCAAGGGGTTTAAAACTTAAAGAAATATTTCTTCTGCCTCATTGCATATTCATGAGTGAGTGTTTTGGCAAGCAGGCTGAGCAAAATAGCTTACAGAATTATGGAAGGAAGATTATTGTTGATTCCTGTGTGCCACAACAGTGCTTTCACAGAGAGAAAAGAAAATGTAAATAATCATCCAAATGACTGCATTGACACCAGGTAACTCTGAGGATCCTATCCAACCCAGATCTTGTTACATAGTTTTGGTCTACTTAAGCTGCAAAACACAGAAGAAAGGTACTCGAGGGACCAGACCCTTCTGGAGACAGGTTAAAAGGTGAGACAGGTTAAAAGGTAAGACAGAAAACCTGTCCTGTGTGACATGATATTGCAAAGTCAACTTTCCCATAGCTTTTCTCTGCTACTTTTTGTTTGGCCCGAACCTAAAGCTCCCACCAGAGATCAGGGCGTTGTGTAACGTTCTCGTGTGTTCCACCAAATCTACTCTCAATTACTGTGCAAGAGGAAGGGTTGCCAGAAACCAATTTTAATCTCCAGGGTTTTCATTTTTTTATGACCGACTGCCTCTGCTGTGCTGGTTTACTCATCCAGAGATTTTTTTTTTCTGTGTTCCAGTGGTTTTGTTTGTTCTCGTCATCTATTTTGCCAGGGCTCTATCATGTCTGTAAATCTATCAGGGGAGAAAAATGTTTTTCCCTGTATCACTTTGACAGGTACTATCAATAGATGTGGTACTACTGCTTTATACCTCTTTTCAAAAAGGTTCAAGAAACTTCAATAATAAAACTGAGCAATATTCTAAGACTAATAGGTAAATAATAAAATTAAAATAGCAAGTAAAAAACTCATTAAGAAGTAGAAAATTAAGCAATTTGCCACTTGTGTACCTTTACTCAAACTGACTTAATTTACACTAAAATCAGCATGAGTAAAAGATAGCTTCTTTAAAAAAGCTCGGTTTGCATCAACCTCTGGTAGCAGACAGACAACTCCGAGGAAAAATTACTGCTGCCTTTGAAAGTGGAAAGGGTGCTTGGCAGCGTGAAAAAGGTAATGATACAAAGAACAAAAACTTTGCTACACCCAGGACACGAGACACAGCAAGATTCAGATATCTCACTCAAATGGTGAAGTGTCTTGGTTTCTGACATGAGATCAGACCTTTTGCAGTAAAAAATATTTTTTTTTCTATAAGCAAAAGATGATCTCTCATGGATGTCGAAGTTCAGTGGTGCTTCAGATGCCACAGGGATAATGTCATATCAAAACATGCCATAATGGTGTTATGAACCACATTCAGAGAGCCTACCTTCACATTAAAATCACATAGATTACACAAAATTCTCTCCTCCAAAATTCAGGGGGTTTTTTCACCAGAAGGTTAAAAATATGTATATTCTACATAAATATTTCCAGTTTGTGCAGAGCCAGGATTTCTTGACCTCTCCTGTGATGTTGTTTCTTGTACAATATTGTTACTCAAATGTAGCAGCCTTGTTTTAGAGTTTCATGCTTTTCTTTTCGTCTCTTTCTTTTCTTCTACCTCCCTTTTGTATCATATCCCTTTCTTTTGGAAAAAGAGTGCTTGACACCATCTCTCCCTGTGTTAGTTAAAACTGACATAGTTCTCTGGGGGAGAAGGTGAGCTGGTGGGGCGGTGTTCAGGAACATTAAAACCATGGTTCTTGGTTGTCTTGAATATATAAGGAAAAAAATCATTTGCCACCTGATCTTTGCAGAGACTTTGGACACTGTAGCATGACAGGGTAACAGGGCATGGCTGTGTCTTCTTGTGCAAACCAGAGAACAGGGACACAGGGGCAGGTTCAGCAGTCTTCAACATGTGTAAGGTGGAAGTGTAAGTTATGACATCATTATCTTCATTGTCAGTCCCGAGGCCTGCTTTCTTACATTCTGGCATTATCAGTGGAGCCAGAAGTACCTTAGGAAACCCTGAGGAGAAGGAGGAGAAAATGTGCAGTCAATGAAAAGCCTTGCTCTAAAATGGTGTCTGACCTGAGCAACGTTTGCCTTTGAAATAGCAGTAGTTCTCGCTTGTTCCCATTTATACAGCAGGTTAAAAACACAACAGCAATGTGTTTCCCAGAGTGACCTCTGTATTTGAAGTATCAGCACAAATTGAATTTCTGCTGACAACCTGCAATTACTTGAGCAGAAAGCAAAGCATAGTCCAAACCTCCAGGATAGCACTGTTAAAGGTATCCAGATCTTAGACAAGGCCATCTCCCACAGGCCATAGGATTCATGTGTGAACAAGTGGAAATGTGGCTCTTGGGTATATATGTGATGACGATTCATAGCACTACCATCCCAGAGGGGATTTATGGATCCACAGTGTATATTTTTTTTCTTTTTAATTTCTATGCCTCTGCTTTGAATTAAAACTGTATTGTAAACATAAAACTTACACTATTGAAAATATTCCTAATAATACATCAAAGTCTAAAATCTGATTTTTTTGTGCTTTTTTAATGGATCTTTTTGGTAAGATAATTCCACTATCTTGAGCTTTTGCAAGGATGACTGTAGTATGCATCAGAAATGCTTCTCATCTGTGTCTGAGTGACACTGAACAGAGACTGTGATGGTTTTGTTTGAAACTGTAATACTGAGTCTGTAATTAAAATTTCTCACACTTACAATTAGATGCTACAACTTGACCCCCTCTGCCACTGATTTTATTAGCAATCTTTTATGTTTTTTTCCTTGAAAATACTCCTTCTCATTCTTAAAGCAAGAAATATTAAGGAATTGTGAGGAGAGCTCATTGGTAGATGGGCTGCTGTTTGCAGGATTTTTTAAAACTGTTGCCATTTCCTGGTAGCCTTGCATTTTTTTCACGTAGAAGCCTAATTCAAAAACACTTTTGCACAAAAACTTTAAAAAAATAATCAACTTTTCAATAAGAAATACTGCACAGAGAGAAATAAAGGTTGGTTGGAAATTTTTGAATGTAGTAGACATAAATGATATAAATTCAATTTTGGGGAGCTAATTGTGGTCTGTGAACATTAAAAATTTGAAGAGAGGGCTAGTAGACATCACCAGTAACACGAAGAAATGTATGGAGTTTCCAGAATGTAAGTGAAATAAGACAGTGACTTTCTCTAAAATCATTGGTTTGTGGTTGTTTTGGTTTTTTTTTGTTTGTTTGTTTGGTTGTTTTGTTTTTTTTTTTACCTATGTCCAGGTGACTAATGTGTAATTGTGTAATCTTGCAACTGGCAAACTTGTAAAACATGGCCTGATACAAGAAACTTACAAAGAAGTTTCATGCTAGTTTGGTAAAGTACTTTGTATGAGGAAAGCAAGGTTTTCATTCTTTGGAAATGCTTCAAATATTAATTCATTTGCACTCCTCTACAACTTTTAGAATTCCTTCCTCAAAATTTCATTATTAGAATTCCTTTTTTTAAAGGTTGTTTTGGGCTTTTTTTTGTGTGGTTTGTGTTTTGTTTTGTTTTTTAATTCCCAGCCACTAGCCTATTTCTTTTAAAGGTATATAGAGTAATTCTCTCCCACTCTATCATCTCAAACATGTTCAGTTTGCTAAACTATTTCCATATACAAAATAGAATTTGAGGGTACTTTACCAGATCTTGCATCTAACCAGTGAAACCATAGTTTTAGAGGTGAGTGTCAAGGAAACATCTTATCGCTGGTATTTTGCAAATTCCGTTTGCATTTCACTGCTTGCATTCTGCACATTTCTGTTTGCATTTCAATATATCAATATATATATATAAGGTACATTTTTGGTAACTAAACTGGTAATTGTAATTCTCACCTACTTCATAATTTCCTTTTACTCAAATGTTACAAACTTTTTGAAGATCATTAATTCTGGAACACAAATAAAAGCTGGATTCCAAAAGAAATTCCATAATTTTCACTTTGGTTGGTTTCTGAAAAAGTCTAGTTTCAGGAAATTAGCTAAGCCAAGCTTGTCTTCACACAAAAGTTACACCAATTTAATTTGAATCACTTTATAAATCAATTTTGTTAAACCGATGTGAACACTTGTTTGGACACTACTAAATTGATTTTGCCCTGGCTTATATTGATTTAGCCTAAGTCAGGAAGGAATTCACTTAAGATAAATTAATGCAAGTCTGAAATAAAATTAAAAGTGCCCACATAGGGTTTGCATGGTCTTGCTAAATTGATTTAAAAATACACTTTTAATTAAACTGATGCAACTTTGTGTAGGCCAGGCTTAACACCACAGGGAGAAATCTTTGGCTTCCAAAAATGACAAGCTCTGTCATGGCCTGAAAGGACCTTAACTCTGATAACTGGGTCAAGGTATTATAAGTTTTCTCCACTGATACTTGAAACAGCTTACAGTAATTTTGCAAATAATCCTAGCTCCTCTTCTCCATCCACAATAAATTTATTTTTTATTACACCCACAATATTCTTCTTTTTTCAGTCAACAGTATTTTTTCCCTTCATATTAAAGTGGGAAACAAAGTCTGAATTCTGAACGTAAAGATTTTTCAAAATCCAAACGCAGATTCAGTTGTACGTATCTCTGCTGACTTTAAAAAAGCCTTTTGTCAGGACAGCTTCCTTCATCAATCAATACCATACAGGCATTGATTTTGGAACAGGTAAGTTCCACTAACATACCAGGGAGTAATTTCTAGTGGAGGCATAATAGAACCCTTGAATTATGAACCCTTGCTGATTTAATAACTAAAGCTGTATTACTATTGTAGAGCAATACTGCTAATTGTTGAATTTCATGTGCACTTCAATATATGATTACCAATTTTTCCTCAAACCTATTTGTCCAGCAAAGAGGGTCTGGACACTAGTGCCCTTGCAAAGTAACCCTGAATAATGATTTGGAAACTAGTCTATGACCTTTGTGATACTGTCTGGAATTGGCAATCAAAATCAGAGATTATGCAGAAACCTCTATCTCAAAAAGTGCCTTGTTTGCTGAACTTTTGCCAGACGCAAAGTACAGTTAGAGGGAATCTGCATTACAGATTGTCACGTAGAATTCGCCCCACACCCCACTCCTTGATCTTCTAGGAACAGAAAATAACAAAATGACATGTTTTGAGAGACAAGACAATTCATGGGACAGTAATCATAGCTCATGTTGGATAGGGCACCCATGCTTGAGAACTGCTTTGCTTCACATAAAGATATTGCCCTCTGCAAGTGGCTCATTTCTGTGGTATTTCCATTTCTTCCCTTCGATGGCTCTGCAGGGAATATGATGCCCTGGATTCCTGGTTCACTTATAAACCAAGTTGTAGATCTGGCAAGACAACTTTCTGAATCAACCAGCTGTATTTTCTGTGGAAGAGGAAGAGTTGACACCTATCTGCTATCATCTAAATCAGAAGCTAAGTCTGGCCAGACTGTGTCTCCCACCAGTAGGAATATTAACAATGGATAATCTTCATCTGCGCGTTCATTATAGTGTTCTGTCTTAACCTTTGCTTTTCTACTCACATGCACAAACATAGTTTCTTAAACCTCTTCTCTTTTTGATGTTCACGATCTTCTACTTAGTACCATCTCCAGCTAACTTATATCTTTGTTAAAGTATGGTAGCCAGCTGACAACAATACGGTGGAAAGAGTGGTATAGTGTCTTCCTGTCTCTTACGTGAAGCATTCCTGCTGACATCATTTAGACCCTTCTATTGCTGCGAGTACTTCACATACTTGTTTGTAATACACTTCTGTATCATGTTTTATGATCCACCCCTCAGTTTGTATTTGTGTATCCTAAGAGAAACAGGTTACACTTATCCGTATTTAATTTCATCATGGTATTGGGAATGTTAGAGAGATCTATAGAAAAGTCAAGATTGGATGGGTCATTGAAGTTAAACTCCTTCATTGTCAAATTTAGTTTGAGGCACATTTGTGAAATGGAATAGAATATTTGCAAAATATTTATCCATGTCACACCTGTGTTTTTTCAAGCGTTGTATTTATGACACTGGAGTGTATTTCAACATTGAAAAAAACCCCACAAATGCATTGTTAAAACTTTATTCTTAAAATCTTATGATTACTGAATAAAAAGTAAAAAAAAATACAATGTGTGAAAAATACTTAAGAAAGAAAGGAACACTTACTGGAAGAGTCATGAGCTCGGTTTCCACTGCCTGAAAGATGTCTACATGGCTCCTATGACCTTTTGAACTTCATTAGCTGACTGTTCTGGAAATTTTTCCTTCTTGTCTGTTTTGGGTTTGGTTTTTTTTTTTTTTTTAACATTGTTTTGTTTACAGGCATTTGTGCCTTCAGTGGCTATGACATTATGCTTAAGTAAGCCTCATGGTAAATCCAAGTGTAATTTCCTCATTCTTGACTTCAGGATCTTTTTGAATTGGTTCACCACTTTTTGAAATGCCAATTTTCCAAAGCTTTTTTTCACATACAAGGTTGTAATTTGATTCTTCCTTAACTGTGTTGTACTTTTCTATAGTCTTGTTTCTAATAATGAGGGACTACAGAGTTGATACTTAAAGACTTACTGTCGCTGTCTTACACAGGGCTGTCAAGAATTGTGCTGCCTCTTTTAAACTACAGAACTAGTTTAGATTTAAATCTGCATGATTTAAAAATATTTAAACCTTATTTTAGGATTATATTTCATCTGGCTATTGGAGTCATCTATTCATCTCCTGCTAGACCATATTAATTTCTTTCTAAATTATGTGTTCAACTTTATTTCTAGTGAGCAGGTAGAAATACTCTGATACATATAAAAAGGAGGAACTTTATCTGAAGTCCAACACCATCTGAGTGACTATGGGAGCAACCATGGCTCAAAAACTTTTCTGTATCTCTTGTTTTTGTCTGTCCAGGTTCTCCTCGCTATACCAATATAAACAAAATAATGGTCTTGTTGTTGTTTTTTTTTTGTTTTGTTTTTTTTTTTAAACAGAAATCCATAGATTTCACAGTTATAATTGTCTTTGCCATGATTATTAATGATTCTTAAATTTTGAGCAGTAATAGCTACTAAAGGGACCAGTTGAGACTGACAGTCTCCTATGCACATATAAGACCTATACAAATTTAGCTACCATCAAAAAAATTCTCCATAAGTTTAGGTAATTAGCAACAAATTAAATTTGTAAAAGAAAGAAGTGATAGATGGACCTTCAATATACCCATAATGGTTATAATAACATTAAGAGTTGGCTTAAAGAGGGATGTGAGTTAGTAGACAGTTTATTCTCAGAACATCCTATATGCAGAGGCATGAAAGGCAGGCGGTTTCAATAGTCAAACAGACTCCTAGAGATCGAGATGTAGTGGCAGTGAGCGACATTAGAACTCAACCTAAATACACAGATGAGAAGGGACAGACAGAATTTCAGGGAGGTGGTTACTTACGTGGTGTGTGGCAAAGGGCTGTCTCTCCATCCAGCTCTGTGCACATATCTCTGGGACTGCACTAAAGAAAATGCAGCGAGGAAGAAAAGAAGAAGGAGTACTGGTCACAGGGGTGGGGATGCAAATGAGGTCATAATGAGTGTAAAACTATAGATAATGATGTAAGCATAAATATAGAATGGCAAAACCTCCTTACAGAATACACAAGCATAACTGCTACCCACTAATGTATCTCACCTTTTCTTGAATAATGCAGCTCACCCTTTTGCAAGAAAACAATTGATCCCTTTTAAAGTTTTCACATAAGACATAGTAGTTCAAGACTGTGGACCAGACTCTTACTATATGCAAACCTACCTAAAGTTGGAGAAAATGAGATCAGATGTTACCTGAAAGTAGTGGAAGGGAATACATACTTGTGCTTTGTATTATAAACCTTCAGAGTCCGTACATGTTACATTTGAGCTGATTTATTATGATTTCTTTTTTTTTCCTTATAGTTAAGTGCTGTTAAAAAATAATTCTATGCAGAACAAGTTTATGAGCAGCAGATACCTAAGAAGCTGTCAAATACCACTGTTAACTATAATAATTTATCCTATAATTTAATGTAGCCCTGACCCCTGTCATAAGTTAATACACCATGAAGAATAGTGTGCAAAAAACATGCTTATTAATGAATTGGAGAAATAATGTGACATTGTTTTTTGCCATTTCCCATGAAATATCTTAATATTGGAGTTAGCAGAGCCTAGATAATTTTGCTATGTAATTATGTCTGTCCATATCTTACTAACTTGTGCTGTGATTAAAAGGTTTGCAATTTTAATTATGCTATCTGAAGCCAGTTGTTTGATTTAAGACAAAAATAACAGTATGTATGAGCTCTACATCATACACTCTTTTATTGTGCCTAATTTTGCCAATAGAATGTCTTAATTTAAAATACTTTAGGTATAACTGCTAGCTGCAGATGTGTGTATATGCTGCAAGCTCTGTGTAAAATACACAATTCCTCAGTGACCATGTAGCGGTGCAATTATTCTTTTACTAATGATCATCTCTTCTGGTTGCAGACTGGCACAAGGCCCTAAATATATTGGAGCTGTTCTTCTGGAGTTTCTCTGCACAGAATCTGGGTATGTATGTGAGGCTGAACTGCTGAACATCCAAGTGGAAAGGCTGGCTGCTGTGCTGTGATTGCGGTTCAGACATTGCCACATCCTGCTTATGTTCTTCTGTACCATTCTTGAAATTCCTGAGCAGTCATTACTCCTTTGGCCCAGAAAATGTGCTAGGCTGTGGTCACCAGAGGAAACTAAACTAGATTCTTTTCCCTGAAAAGCTGGTTTGGAGAACAAGTCATGGGAGGAGTAGCTGAGGGAGCTGGGATTGTCTAGCCTGGAGAAAAGGAGGCTGAGGGGAGACCTTATTGTTCCCTACAGCTTCCTGAAAGTAGCTTGTAGAGGGTTGAGCGTCAGTCTCTTTTCCCAAGTAACAGATCATAGGACAAGAGGAAATGCCCTCAAGTTGTGCCAGGGGATGTTTAGACTAGGTATTAGAAAAAAATTCTTCACCAAAAGGTTTATCAAGCATTGGAACAGGCTGCCCAGGGAAGTGGTAGAATCAGCACCCCAGAGGGATTGAAAAGATGAGTAGATGTGCTTAGAGACAGGGTTTAGTGGTGATTTTGTCAGTGTTAGGTTGAAGACTGGAACTGATGATCTGAAAGGTCCCTTCCAAACTAGACAATTCTATGATTCTATCATTATCTGACTGCATATTTGTAACCGCTTAAAATTTCCCAATGCAGAAGAACTATATCAAAATTGAGGATAAGTTCCTCTTGTAGCTAGGGTGGAGCCATACTCTTTGATTTTCCTTGACACTGTCAAATGTGTCGTAAGCTGAGAAGCTTCATTGTGCTAAGATTCCTGACAGCTCTGGAAGTGGTGCACCTTCACAATAGCGAGCGTCTCTAGAAAAATAACACACCCAGGGGACAACCTGCACAGGGGTTCCTACTCTATAGCTACGTGCTAATAAAGTATAAGTTAGCTTCCCTAAAAAACTAAAAATAGATGAAATATTTCTAGACCGAGCATCCAATAACACTGCAGAGCACTGTAAGATGGAGATAATTTTTCTTACAGCTCCATTTGTTCGAAAATTGAAACCTTAAATTTTGTCTTTTAAGTGTATGGTTAAAAAACTAGGCTATCATACTTTCTGTATGATGTATAACTTCAGTTTTCAATAAAATATTTGGACATTGACATGAACAGCATTGCCAAACAATCTTAATAATTTCTTTTTTTCCCATAGAAATCGACTGCCTTAAGTGGTTTGGTTTCTCCAGATCAATGAAAACAGATTCTCACTGATATTGAATAACTGACCACCTGCTTAACAATGGACTTGATGGGCCTAACTGAGGACAGTTTTAACAGGCTTTCCTTTGTTTGCTTAAAGATTTGATGGGATTGGTTTTGGACACTTATATTCCTAGTAACTTTCCAGTAAAAATGCTGGGCCGTTTCATTTTCATTTGGTTCCTCTGAGGTTTTCTGACTTGGCTTGCATATAATGCTCACTAGCAATGAAAGGGTTAACTGTCTTGTTGTTTTTAGGCTTGCACTGTACACAGGGACTTGACATTTTCACACTAATTAAAACAGGCTGTCTCAGTCCCTATGTACATGTACCTCATATTTAATTCAATGGAAGCATTGAGTGTGCATTGGTAGGAGTTGGGTCCATACTTTTACTATTGTGACAATCATGAAATGTCTTATCCAGTGGTATATTTAATTAATCTGCATCCCAAATATCGAAATATTCAAGCCTTTGAAATATTTCATTTAAATTAAGTACTTATATCACTGAGGGAAATCTTAGAGACTTTCCTTTAGCAAAACTTTTGATAGGCTGGGAATTGAACATATATACAAGCACCACCTCCAGTACACCAGTGTTATTGTAGATATTTTTGTTGCTGCCATGTAGCATGAATCATTCTTGTTGCTCAAGGTACAGGAATTTTTGGTACATTTGTCATGGATTTAACTTCCTCTTTGCACATTTTCTGGAATCCTAAGCAGAAGTACAGCCTTTTCCTTTTCATTACAAAAGATACAAAGATTTTGGTGTCTCTGAGGTACTTTTTGTTGGTTTGCAAAATGAAAATCAGATGCTCTGACTACACCTAGTCTTGAGTGCATTTGCAACATATTAATCATAACCTGAGGATGTTGGTCTCTCAGTAGCCCATGTAAAAGATTTGTTAGGAGTTTGTCTTATTGTTCTTCCCATGAAAGTTGTTTTCCTTTACCTCAGGACCAAGCCATAGCGAGAGGCTTTGTATTCTGAAGTATCTAATATGTTGTGGTGATACAGTGCTCACATGTCCAATAGTTGAGAGTCCAATGTATAATGGGGTTGTGGTTTTGTCTTCTCTGAAGATGAACTTTCATTAGGGTCCATGCCCTTACCGTGCAAATAGTCCATTTTCCTGAGAAGTTTCATAATATGTGGAGCGTGGGAGGTGGTGAAGCAGGTTGTTAGGTAACCTTTGCCTGGCAGAATAATACTTCAATTCAAGCTGATAGTCAAAGTCTATTAGTGACATTTTGCCCTGATCAATGGAAGAAAGTAAAAACTAAAGAGGAATGAAAGAACCCTCTGATGATTTCCATTTAAATATAAAAAGACTCAGCAGCTAAATAATCTCATAGGATGTTACCTCTATTCTGTCTTGAGACTGCCATGAGCACTTGTAAGTGTATACAGTTTCTTCCTTAAAATCTCTGGAAATGTTGAACTATGTATCTTAATATAGTTTCTTATATTTTAGTGAAAAGGCAGCTGTAGATGTCATCATGACTATGGACTTTTATAGTGCCGTAAAAATTCAGTGTCATCATAAATTCATGCTGCTGAAAATGTCGACATTTATGGCAACTTCTACAAGGACATATTTTAAGATGATATTAAAACTTTATGCAGCAACTTTTATTTAGTTAAAAAAGTAAGATTATAAAGCAAAACATTTACTTTCATTTTAGAAAAGAGGTGTGACTGCAGTCCTTTGGGAATCTCCCTAAAAGGGACTGCATGGACCCAAAAATAGCATAACCCTGCACATTGAAATTTCCATCATAGGGGCAGTTGCTTGTGAAGCACCTGATCCAAATCTCTTACACTCAGTTAAACCATTGATTTCAGACAGCTGTGCAGTAAGCATAGCATATATTTCACAGAAACTAGCGAAAAGGCAATGTGACAGAAGTGGGGGAAGGTTAAATGTCACTTGTTTTTTCTCCTTGAAGATATTCAAGAAGTATCAATTAACCTCTCTCAAGTTTCCATCAACTTTCACGAAGCAGTTTCAGAGACTGGTGTACCTCAGAGAACAAAATATATTGAGTATTCCCTCAAAACAGTGACATTTTTGTTTCAACAGAGCTTTCCAGACTGAGTTTAAGGACTGAGCCCATTCCTACTGAAGTCAATGAGATAGCACTATTAATTTCTATGCAGCGGTATCAGGCACTAACACTGAAAAGAGCTGAATCAAAAAAATTAACTTTTTTACTAATGCATAAAGAAGATACAAAATTAATTTCCTGAAGCCTGTTCTCAGATTTGTCTAATTTTTATCTATACTGACAGTCTTCTCTAAGTTTAATGGCAATTTTACTTATGCATCTCTACAGTTTTCCGTACACAGTTCTCCAGCATGTGTGATTCTGTTTTCATATTAATGAAAAAACAATATTGGAGTCTCTCTGAAAGAACAGCTATACAGCTGTGGTAAGTGAATATAAAAGAGATGACATATATAGAGCAAATTGTCTTCTTTCTTACAGGGTTATCCACAAAGTTGCCTTGCCAGTCATTTCAAAGGCTGTTGATATAGACAGATATGCATTACATTCAGAAAGAAAACTCAGTGCTTCAGCCTATTTCACTTAGGGTACCAAACAGCCTTCATAAAACAAATTTAAATGATGACACACCTAGGCCAAATTTGAAACTGAAGCCTCTGAACAAAAACAAACGAACAAAAAACAACACAAACCTTTATCCTATTGTCAGGGCTCCCTCTTCTGCTCTGTTTCTTCTTTTTTGTTTCTCTTATAGTATTGCTAGGTGTTATGGAGGTACATGAAAGACAGGGTAGTGATTTGAACGAGCCAGTGTGGCTTTACCAAGAGCAAGTCCTGCCTGACCAATCTCATGGCCTTCTATGATAGAGTGACATCAGCTGACAAGGGAAAAGCTGCAGATATTGTCTATCTGGACTTCTATAAGGCCTTTGACACAGTCCCTTACAACATCCTTCTCTCTAAATTGGAGAGATATGGATTTGATGGGTGGACTGTTCAGTGAATGAAGAATTGATTGGATGGTCACACCCAGAGGATAATGTTCAATGACTCAGTGTCCAGATGGAGATCAACAAGTGATAGCATTCCTCAGGAGTCAATATTGGATCTAGTACTGATCAATATCTTCATCAATGACAGACAGTGGGATTGCATGCACCTTCAGCAAGTTTGTTGACAACACCAAGATGAGTGGTGTACAGTTGACACTCCTGATGGACTGGAAGCCATCCACAGGGACCTGGACAGGCTCAAGAAATGGGCCTGAGTGAACCTCTTGAGGCTCAACAAGGCCAAGTACAGGGTCCTGACCCTGGGTCAGGGCAAACCCTAGTACCATGCTCATAGCCCACACAGCCCATCGTATCCTGGGCTGCATCAAAAGAACTATGGCCAGCAGGTTAAGGGAGGTGATTCTGTCCCTCTGCTCTACTCCCGTAAGGCCTCCCCTGGAGTACTGTGTTCTGCCCTGGAGACTTCAGTCCAGGAAAGGCCTGTTGAAGCTGTCCAGAAGCAGCCAGAAAAATTATTAGAGTGATGGACCACCTCTTTTGTGACAACAGTCTGAGAGAGTTGGGCTTGTTCTGCCTGGAGAAGAGAAGGCTTCAGGGAGACCTTTTAGCAGCCTTTCAGTACTTAAAGAGACCTACAGGAAAGACAGGGACAAAATTTTTAGCAAGGCCTGTTGTGATAGGACAAGGGATAATGGCTTTAAACAAAAAGAGGGTGGATTCAGACTACATATATGGAAGACATTTTTTACAATGAGGGTGGTGAAACACCGGAACAGGTTGCCCAGAAAAGTGGCAGATGCCCCATCCCTGGAAACATTCAAGTCCAGGCTGGATGGGGCTCTGAGCAACCTGATGTAGTTGAAGATGTCCCTGCACATTGCAGGGGTGTTTGACTAAATGGTCTTTAAAGACCCTTCCAACCCAAACAATTCTATGAATCTATGATTCTGTTACCCTCTATACATATCTCTGAAGCTAGGAGAAAATAAATTAATTTCTTTTTTTAAATTCTTAAATGCATTATATTGAGTCATGACAGTTCAATAGCACTTCTACAAGCCTATGGGGATGATATAAGAAGTCTCTCTGAGTCTCAATTTTTGTGTACTGTGCTCTGAATTACTTAATCTTTTGTTTCAAAGACTGATATACAGTTGCATGTGATCACTAAACAGTACCACTACTCTAATACCATTTTACTTCAAAGAGATTCTTTCTATGAAGTAACTCATCCACTGGGGATGTGGAAAAATACTCAATTGGTTTAATATCTCCAGATTTTTTTAGTGATGTGGAGAAGTAAAATACAATGGAGAGGATTTTTTTTTCTTACAGTTGTCATAATTTCAGATATATTTTAAGTAAATGAACAAAAAGACATGTATGCTTGATACAGAAGAAATGTCTGTTTGCACGTAATATATTATAGAAAAGTTCAAAGACAGCTTAACCTTGTAAAAATGTTACCTCTGTAATGCTGCCAAGATCAGTAGCTGTATGAATTATTACTTTGACTTGCACACATGACTTTTTTCCAGAATTTATCTAACTTATGCATACATTAATTGGCGTTTTTTATATGCTGGTGATTTCTATATGCTGGTGATTTCATAAATTGATGATTCATTTCCTCTTTCACTCAAAATTCCACCTTTTAAAAAATCATGCATCTACCCTTAGATTCATAATATTCAGCTCAGGCATTATTTGGTGAGTGTTCCAGATTTAGCCCATTACAAAACAGATTTTAGTAGAAAACAATAGCAATTGTTTTATGTTCAATATCTAACATCTAACATCAACTATGGGACTATAGTAATAGCCCTGTGTTAAGGTTGTCCGCGCTTTGTATGATCAAGAAGAAAGCATTTGCAGAAGCAGATCTGGGGTTCACATAGATCAAAATTTCCTTTGCAAGAAAGGACAATATGCTTTGATGTTAAATTTCTAGGCTAGGTAATTATGATAAAAGTCACTCTTCTCACACCTAGTAGAAAGGGATTGTTTAAACCATAAGTATGTTTAAGCTTCCACCTGATATTCTCTTTAGTAGTATGTTCTATTGATTTTACATACCTTGGTTAGTTTGTCCATTGAACCATGTGAATGTTTGGCCTCATGTGACATTAGCTTTTTAAAGAAACTTTTGCCATTCATTGAATATCCCATCTGCCTGATTTTGAAAATCCATCTCTTCTGCATTCTGAAAATGTGTTTCAATTGGAAAAAATGTACCATTCTTGCAGAAAGAGAAAAGCTCCCAGCAGTATGGTCAGACAAGTAAGGCATAATTCTTATTTTTTCAAAAGCCTCTCTCTTTATTAACTATGTGAAATGCAAAGATATAGGAGCATGTAAACCAATAATAGTTATTCAGTCTAAACTCTAAAGATAACTTACTATGGGCACTGGAGGCTGAGATGGGATATTGTATTTGCATACATACAGTATATGGAGAACTGTTCTGTTTTATGGAGCAGCAATCATATTTAGTTTAATGTCTTATAAGTCCCATAAAATGACATTAAGAAATTTTGCTATTTGGCTGGTGAATAATCTAAGCAGTGGTGTTAACTCATCATAACACCACTACTCTGAAAGCTCAAGCATCATAAAATTTGGGATATAAATATGCCAGCTCAACTAAACGAGATCAGAGATCTTGCATTCATCCTTTTGTAGGGTGGCATCCGAAAGTCTAGTGTTCTCCTAAATCTTTTAAGAATTTCTACTATTTGTAGGCTACTGGGGAGTCTTAATCTCAGAAAAATCACACTCTTGCCCTTTTGTTTTTAAATATATCTGGTCATCTGGATACCTAGCAGACAACCTGGTGGATTTAGGACATTGTCACAGGCTAGTAGATGTGGCATAACACCTCTGAGAGTCCTGCACTCATAAAATGGTAGATAGGTAGCAAGAAACATTCCCATGTCATCTGAAATGATATTTGATGATTTCTGGAGTGGAAGAGCTAAAACACAAGGCAATGGCAAGAATACAATTGCAACAGCACATTATTCTTTTTTCTTTTCTTTAATGTGAATGATTAATGTTTGAGATTCCCTTTAATTTTTTCTTGAAGACTTAAGTCTGGCCTGACATAAATCTGACTAGCATCTGATGATGCTAATCATGAGGTCTGCCAACCCAAAAACCCAGCAACTTCAGTTTAAGATACTTTTTGTGTACTCATTGTTCATCTCGGCTTTGATTTGTGTCCTTCTCTTGATGTATTAGGACCTTCCAGGTGGTTGTTACAAATGTTAGATAGCAAGGACACAGATTTTGCTCCTGGCTAGACTGATAACCTATATATTTTGCAATCTGAAAACAAGCTTGCTAAGCCTGAATGCACTGGCCTTCCAGTTCTGTACCAAAACCCCATCTGGGCTGTACTTTCCAGTCAAACTCTTCCCATCCTCTTTATGGCGGGTGTTAACTCCATATGCGTCTTCCCCGTTTCTTCTGCAGTTTCACAGTATATGAGTAGAGATGCTTTCCAAGAAATCATCCACCCATGGTGACAATTTGCCAGAAGCTGATACTTACATTCTGGCAAATCTGTGATTTGCTCCAAGTAGAGCTCACTTGGGGACACCTATTTACTTCACCCAAAATATCTTCTTTATGTTTAATGGATGGTAAAGAAAAGAGATGCAGAAAAGTAGCTGGGCTTGCTTGTGCATCACTTTTTGGTCTGTAACTGAAATTCCTTAATGACATTCTCATTAAAAGTTCCTGCTGCCAAATACTGTTTGCTTTTGCCTTTAGAACTGTCTGCATTAATAATGACAGGCTCATCTTGAAAGTTATTTACATAAAGTTTTATTCTCATGTCACTGCCACCATCAGCAGGTCCATGTTGACTGCCGGCAAAGAGAACACCCTGTGAATGAATTCACAGCTGCATGTTACCCAAGGCACCACAGGCTACCTTACCCACCCCACGAATCCCCAACTCCCCCGTGAAAAATCTAACCCTGTCCTTAGACAGTAATGATACTATGGCTTTTTTATTAAAGGAAATACCTTCTTGCCTCTTTGACTTGTAGTTTTGAGGTGGCTTGCACAACTCTGACCAGGTTATCTGGCTAGCTAGTGGACACAATCTGCTCATCTAGAGAGCAGATGTAAAGATCCTGTAAACACACCTCATGTCAAATGGGGTTGATGATTATTTCCTGGCTCCACTCATTATAGGAGTGATGGTGCTGCATGATATCAAAGCTTCTGGTGTTTCTCAGTCAAACAAACACATAGACATTTTATTAAAATATCCTTTTAATGAGCCACAATCTGCAGCTTCAGAATGCCCTGAGCCCCTGGTTATACCTTTGTGTCTGAAGGGCCTTGAAGATGTACATAGTTTTTTGTTCCTTTATATATTTAAGATCACAACAGGAATTTGGATTTGGAATTCCAATTTTGGATTGGAATTTTCAGTCTGCAAATAAAGTTTACTTTTGATGATGATTAAAAAAAAATCTGGTTTCATTTGTTTAATTTATCAACAAATCATATTACTTTTATTGTTAAATTAGATGTGTGCAGACTGTTTTAGATTAATTTTTTTAAATTAGCTAGAGGTTCATGTCTTTTCTTGAGATTTTAAGGGGCTAAGTAACTTTATTCATGTGTCTTCTTTAGTGCTTTTTCTTAGAAGAAATAAGAGAGAAGAAGTAGCTCTGTTTTTAGGGTATTTCTTGACCAGATGGAAGAATCAAAATTCTTATTTCCAAAGTGTGGCATTTTATGTCATCACCCTTTTTTATCCAGACAGCTGCACTGTTAGTCCCAACTCTGGAGAGTTTAGACATTCAGACAAAGTTTAAATAAGCATCTATGCTCCTGGTGATTATTCAAACAGTCTCTCAACCTTTTGTGGTTCACCCATCACCACCAGTTAATACCACATTAAAAACTGACAAATAATGTTGCATTTTATTGCGACTTGTACAAGCTGGGTAACTTGCCCATTAATTCTCTGCTGCTTCTCACTTAGCATCATCCTCTTCCTATAACAATAAAAAGACTAAAGATTGTACGCAGCTAAAATTAGTTTTTTATTAGTAGACAATTGAGTCTTTTCCATACTTTGTAATATTCAACCTGGAGGTGAAAAAAAATTTGATTATGTGCAGTGAAAAATTTATTTAATTCATAGAAACAAAATACTTTTATAAGGTCATAAATTCATGTAGAGAAAGTCAGTTTTGTTTCCTCAAAAATAACAAATACACTTTACAGGATATTTTTTTTTACTTCATTAGAAGTTATCTAATATGTCTTCAGAAGAAATTAAAGTGATTTTTTTCTTTTCTTTTTCAAAAGGGTACACTTTCTATTTGCTTCCAACAACCAACAATTCTGCATATTGTTTTTCCCCAGGAGAGGATAGCATTTTCACCAAATCACCAAAAATATTTCCAGTGGTAACCAACTCTCCATTCACTTCAAAGAAGATGGTGAGATTTTGGCTTCAGTAATGGAACTGCACAAGGAAGATGAGATGCCAAGCTATAAGCTCTTAAACGCACCATCTTCAAAGTAAGTGTTTTTCATATTTTTATCAAAGACAAAGGCACTTGAGATGAAAGATCTAATTCTCTGTTGCTCCATAGAGTCACTGGCACAAGCACAAAGCAGTTGTAACATGATACTAAATGTGAATTGTATCATTTGCACTCATTTTGCATTTCTGATGAAGGGCAATCTGAAGAAAATTAACCTAGGCTTTTTTAAGGCACACATACAATTCTTATCTTTGTAGGGAGAGATAATTGTATCTTATGGATAGTTTTATACACATAGTACTGCAAGAAAATTAATAGTTTTTAAGATGCATTTCTAAAAACTGATCAAAACCCTTTAAACAGCTTTGATCCCTTATGTCCTCATTACGTCAATTTGAGGCTGATGTAACTGAAGGGGAGGGTTGATGATCACAAGGTTAAGTCTCAAGGGCCCACAGTTTCTCCTCTGACAGAGTTGTGTGCAGTGCAGAACCACAGAATAAGGCAAAATTAGCTTTCTGTCTCCACTAATGTCTGTGTAGACTATAGGACTACATCCCAGCTCCCTTAACATAGCCTCTTATGATAATGCTGGTAGGGAAGCTGCAGCCCTGTGCCTCGTGAGGGTCTGTGTGCCCTCCAGGATCGCCCCACAGGGCAGATGCTAGCTCCAAATCAGTCCCTGAAAGCAGTGTGAAAACCAGGCCATCAGCCACAATGAAGTTGGGACTTCCAGGTTCAGTTCCTCAGCCTCAAAGCCCCTTTGGGCTTTAATCTGCCTTTCTCTGAGAGTGTTTTATCTTCCTTGTCCTGGTGGTTGGAGGCCAGGTTCATTCCTGCTTGGAGATGGTCTAAGGGAAGATAACCCAGAAGAACCTACTTTGTTCCAAGAAATCTAGTTATAGTATTTGCTCAATATGACCAAACATCCTAAGACTCTCTCTGGGAAGAATTTCTTGTTATTGTTAGCATTTATTGCCTGATAGTTTTGGTCTTTTACTATCTTGCTGTTTACAAGTGGATCAAAAGGCAGTGCAAATCATTAGAACTAGCAGTGCAAAGTTACTCTTTTTGGCAAAATCCCACCTGCTGTCATTTTCTATAGTTAAGACTTTTGCCTGAAGCCTTGAATGTCTCACCCTGACACCAGCCTGCAGTAATTAATCATTAAACAGTGATTGAGGCAGTGGACCCCAGAAAATATCTTCATATTCTACCATATGCTGAAGCCAGCTGCAGCAAGCACTCGGAGAGAAGCTGCACAGAGGAAAACACTCTGCCTGACAGTCCCCTGCTGTGAAGTCCAAGCACAGAAAGCCTCTAACGAAGGGCCGTAGACAGACTGTTTGCTTGTATTGACCTTCATTACCTGAGATTGTTTAGAAGGCAAAATGTCAGTGTTAATGTGCTAGAATTTTAAACATTATCGCATTTTAATGACAATTTCCAGCCTCTCACATACTCACAATGTGGAACAAAAATGTGGATTAGTGTAATGAAAGGTTATAACAACAATAACAACAACAATAATGAGGGATGGGCAGATGTGTTTTGCTTAATTTCAAACTCCCCTGGAGTATCTTGGGCTTGGAATTCAGAGTGGTTTCCACCCACTCGAGGATTGTGTTTTATTTGGGGCTGGCCCAGCGCCATGTCTGGGCAGTCACAGACCACAGCAGTTATCCAGAGCTGGGCCTGAGCCTGCCTACAGCTCTGATGAATGCGTTGGAGTGGACAGATCCTCACAGAAATGATGGGGTCCACAGCAGGGTAGGGGAAAGGCAATGAGCCTCTCCTGGATTATGGAGTCACCAGAGCTGGGGCGATTCACAGGCTGCATAACAATATTATGATTTATTTCAGAAGTCCCTCTAAGATCCATGTGATTTCTAAAAACTCACAGGCATCCTGGATTTATGTCACATGCCTTCCACATGTTGTCTCCATTGTGTGGTCTAACTTGCACAGGTATGCAAGTAAACAGCAAGCTATATGAGAGACACACTTTAAGGGATGTTCCCTTCACAGGCTTTGATACTCTGCTCTTCATTACTAGACACAGAATACTTGTCATTTGTGCTATTGACATTTCTGCAGATACACTAGGAATGGTTTGAAGCCTGAGAGAGAGTCATAGCATCTCTTTTGCAAATTTATTTGCCACTCTACATGATGGCACCTTCCTTTGTCAGAGTGCTAAAAATTGTCTTCTTCTTTCATTCCCATAACTGACCTCTTTGAATGCTCCTCTTTGTTTATGCAAACATGATGCTCCATCTGAAGCTTTCCTTAAAAAGAGAAAAGAACTTTTACACAAATGTTTGTTTTATGAGATCCCATAGAACTCACATTTTCATTAGAAATACAGCAGGCATTTTTGCTTGTGTTGCCCCTTCCCTATTCCATTCTTGCTTTGCAAAAGAGGTTAGTCATACCTGCATGGTATAAAAGACATTTGTTTCCAGTGACCCTTACATATAGAGGTAACAAAGAGATTTAACACTGAAGGAAGTAATTTCCATACAAATCATAGCTATAATGTTATTTTATTTTTTTGCCCTATGATGATGCAACATTCAAAAATGTAAATGAGTTCAAAATAAGTATGATGCACGGATGAAGGAGGAATTCAACTGAAACTATTATAGAGCCGCAAGGAAAGTCTTTGGTTTGGAACTATAGTTGCATTGTGGTTTTCGCGAATCTGGGAGGAAAAGCATCACTCTGCATCTCCCTTGCTCTTGTTCTCCATCTAACCATTAACTACAGGCCCCTTTTATGGAGAGGAACTTGAGATAAGCACACCTTTCTTTCACCTCTTTCATAGATACTGTAATGTACAGATCAAGACTGTAGATAAATACCAAATATGGCAGCTGTATCAGAAGATTGGAGAGCCCTATATCTGCCAATCCTACTTATGTGGGGTTACATCTCAGTCTCCCAATCCCTACATCCAGGAAAGTCAGCTGGACTATGTATCTGGCATAACAAGTAAAGAATTGTTTTTGTTTTGCTAAAATAGCTTGTTTAATTTTGAATTTGTTCAATAAATTATTAAAAAGCATTTATCTACAAATACTCAAAGGAGTAGTGGTTCAGCCTTCTACTTTTTTCCAAAGTCCAAGTTCCTCGGAGAATTTTCCATAATGCTACGTGAACTTCTCTCAGACAAACTTTTGTGACGGGCCAAAAGTGGGTCATGACTCTGAAAGAGCATAAGAGATGTAGTTGCACCGGGGTCTCAGTGGGGACTTGATTATGAGGAACCCAAAGGCTCTTGCTATAATAATATAGGTGCTCTGAGATGTCTTATTTGTCAAATAAGGAAAGTTTTATAAGTATAGACAGAACAGGAGATTGTCAGAGAGCTCTTTGCAATGAAACGCTGTATAGATATGATCATGTTTGCTAAGGAAACAAAATTACAATAATTGAAACAAAGGATAATGAGCATGACATCTAAGGTATGGAATGTTCCATTCACCAGCTTGGTCTGTCTGTGCTCCTTCTTAGCTTCTCCGGGAAGCTGAAACAGTCCTCGACTAATGTAAAACATCACCTGGCAACAAATAAACCAATATGCATTATTAATATAATTCTCATGCCAAACTCAAAACACTGCAGCCACTAGAAAGAAAGTTATCTCAGCTGAAACCAGGACATAGGATATAACATACATTTGCCTGAAAGAAGAAAAAATACATTATTTTATGCCATTCCCAAAAAGAGGCTTGATAGGGTTTATCGGGAAAGTAGCTCAATTTTTACCAGTACCTGACTTGTGAGAGACACACTCATAAGACACAGTGCTCTTTCTCAGGGGAGTCAAGTATGAGAAATGAGTTGTAATCAACATGCTCTAGTCATAAGAAAATAGATTTGATAGTGAAGGAGTCATATCAACTAAATTAATTGAAATGTGAGTAGGTCTTAGCAAAACATTTAAGCAATTTGCTTTTTTTAGTGTAGGACAAGGAGATAGAAAGTATGAAGATACAGGAGGTAGAAAGTATGAAGATACAGAGATATGAAGGTGCCCCTGGAGTCCTATTTTATTGCTTAGCACCTGAATCCCTTGAAAAAAGTAGACTGCTTCACAGTCTTTTCCATTATTATTAACAAATCTAAATATAGACTTTATGCTTATCAGAAGTAGAGACATTTTGGGATGTATGCTGTATAGAAACTGTCTAATGGATTTGAGGGGGGGTGTTTTGCCCTTTGTGCGGGGAGGCCACCTAAATTTATGGTGCACGAAGATATTTTATATATTCTTTCCCAAGTAGAAATTACAGCATCCTGGTACCTTTTTTTCTGAGGTCGTCTTTTTTCACAGCTATATATGCAGATGATCTCTAATAAATTGATTTATACTTCTCTCTTTCATAATAGAATTACTTATTGCAAAAAAAAGTCTTGTTTTCAGATTTTATAAACAATGAGTCAGTAAATGTACTTAAGAAGATAGACTCTGCAGTTCCAAACAGAAGTGCACGTAAACTTTCTTTTAATGGAACCTAGTTTACAAAGTTCTTTAAAACAAAATATAATGAGTTCCCTTGCCTGTTAATAATTATTTTACTGCTCTCTTCTTCTTGATTTTGGAAAAGTTTTGAGCTTCCCATGGGATGTTTATATGACTGCAGCTTACTGAGTAAGTAAGACTTCGAATGATCTAATAAAACAACAACAACAAAAACCACCAAAACTTTCTCTCCCTTTGCCTGACAGTACATCTTTTGTCTAAGGGAACAGACAATGGGCTCAAATCTAGTGCTTACATATTCCCACAATTCTCCACTTTTAAAATAACTATAGCTGCTCTCAGTGGACCTTCATTTAAGCAATGTTCTTAACTGTCATTTCAAAGCCACCCATATACCATATGTATTTCTTGCCTTTTTATTTGTAAATAGTCTCTCTCAGAGGGAGGGAAAAACCAAACAAAACCAAACAAAACCAGAAAAAGAACAGCCTGAAAGAAAGTAATAGAAAAAATGCTTACATAAATTTGATGAATCCCATATCATAGAGATAGCCAATGACCTTGACACTCCAAACCCTGTAAGTTGTACTACTCATATGTCTAAGCCTTTGAAGGACACAAGGCGTATCTACCTACCATAAGAGACAGTTATTGTGATATTTACTATAGTGACTCAACGCAGTGAGGCTTCCAAACACATAAACTTTCCTATGGAAATCAACTGGCTATTAATGAACATCAGTACTTCACTAGATCCAGGTCTGAACTGGCACTGAAAAATTTTTCCAGGTGCAGGAAACAACGGTTTCTATCTGTATCTTGGGAACTGTCTCCTCTAAGTGATTTTTAGAATTTACGCTTTAGCAATCCAGAAGAAATGTTTTTTTCAGAAGTTGGGGCCTAATAAGACAAACAATGTAGTGGCTTGCAAAAAAACCCCCAAACTAAATGTGTGTGTTTAGACAGGGGAGTAAATATGTAGATCTGTCATGTACACAGCAGGAAAGCCTGGGCACGTTGGCTGTCTTTGGCCTTTGAGTTTAGAGTTACTCACTTCTGCAGCCAAAGGTATATATACAAAATGTTGTGCGCTGCACACAGTTCACAATTTTATCTCCCTACCTCCCTCCCTCATACAGGCCTATGGATAAATACTTTGCAAAGGTTTCAACCAAGCATCCCTGGCATGCTCTAGCAGTCCCTGTTGTACTCTCTAAAGGATGAGAGGCAACCTCTACAAGACAAACCTGAAAAGAAAAAAATGGCGAAAAAAATGGCAAAAAAAATGGCTTTGGAGTACCACAAGATTTTTACCATGGGAGTAATTAACACTGTCCTCAATATTAACAAGCAATTACAGTGCAATTCACTTGTCTTGCAGCTCAAATGGCGAAAGTCCCGAGATTTCCCTGAAGCCAGCCCAGGTCTGTAACACAGTACACTGTCTCATCCCTCCACAGAAGATTCCAGTCTCCTAATGGTACAGAACGTAGACGGATCCAAAGTGTGGTAGCATTCCCACTAATGGTATTTTGCAGTGAAGAAAAATTGAGAATATATAGATTTATTCCACTTTACTTTTAAATCATTTACACTGTCTGGGTGGGATCTGCAAGCACAAGAGATTCACAAACTTTCCTAACTTACTGCAAGACTTTTAAAAGTGTGTTTCATTATGGAGTTTAATCTGAAAAGTTATCTCTGTCCACAGAAGTAATGGCCTAATATTGTAAACACCTGTACTGCTAAGTGCCTTACTTGTAATCTCACAAGTGACAAGAATTTCAGTTCCATTAAAAACTGACATCTTTTTTTTTTTTTTTCTGATTTGAGGCAAAAAAAGAAAGTTGTAGTTTAAAATTTTGTACCAGAAGGAGAAAGCAAAGAAAAAGGATTTGAAATCTCAAAATAGTATTAAATAGATCATTTAAATTTGTTTAAAGTTCATTTTTGCATTTCATTAAAACATTAAATAATATTACGATTTTGAAAAAAAAAAACCTCTGGTAAATTTTGACAAGAACAATTCAGCCAAAATATATGTTATCAATTATATAATTTGGATTTACATTCTTTTAGCACCTGCAGATGGATACTTACTTTCCTATTTAATTAATAAAAACTTTACATATTCAGTGAAGAAAAAATGTGCATATTTAATACATATTATTGTATTAATGGTGTCAAATTCCAGACTAGTAAATATACAGCTGAGGCCTCCTATATTCTGATATGGCCTATGGAATTCTAGTTATATACATACAGGGACAGGAAAGAGCAAAATTTTTTAAAATTATATTTGTTCCTGTTCAATAGAAGAGAGAAGAAAAAATTTCTCACACCAAGTGTTAATAAAATACACATGAGATTCTATAATAAAATGCATTACTTTAAAGACTTGGAAGCTTACAATTAGATTCTATGACAATTATGCCTACCATGAGATGAGAAAGGAAAAAAAAAAAATCCATCTAAAACCAGTTGAATCAACTCAACTCTGCTGGATCTATCCCAGGTAAGAAGATATATTTATTCATGTTATTTATTTATATGATGCCAGTCTACAAGGAAACCAGAGAAGTGCTTCAACTCTTCCTGGCAGGCTAAAATGTTGAGGACTAGCTCTCTCTCTCTGTTGCATGAAACGTCCCAATGGTGCCAAATTTATGCATTGTAGTTTTGTGTTCAGTGGAAGCTAACAGATATGAAGAAGCTTCACCCCATACAATATACATGTATAGTTGTCTTAACAGTAAAGTTGGCCAGAGGCAGTTACATTTTTAATTTAGAATCAATGTTTTAGCTAAAAAAAAAAAATTCTGAAACTATATAATTGATTTGCAGATTTTCAGTTATTCTAAAAATTTCTCCATGTTTCCACTGTCTTTTTTAAATAGCCTTTCCTTTGTTTTTGCATTTACCATTTTATTCTATTAAAAGCAAAGAGAAATAGAAGAGAGAGAGAGGAAAGGACATGAAGCCCAGTATTATTTTTCTGAAACAAGACCTATTGGTTAAAGGGCAGAAGAAATCCATTTCAAACAGCTGAAATATTTCATTGTGTTCCTTGCAGACTTTTCGTCAGAGAGTGCATCCATGATTTGCCCAGCCTTGACAGAAAGTTTGAAGGAATAGACAACTTGATGTTATGTCTGCAGCATTCAAGGCAACATTGGTCAGCTCTCCAACACAGGCATCAGACTTGAAAAGAAGGAAATTGTAGCAAATTTAGTGACAATGTAAATCATAAAAGATGGCAAAAATCTGTTTCCTTGACAACATGACTGCCCTAGATGGTTCTGAATTTTTTTATTTTTTTTTTTGGCGAAAATGGGTGGAGGAATGTGGGATTTTGATAAATGAGGCTTGAAAAATAGCATGGTGAAATCAGTAAAAATATGTATTTTTTTCCATTCTATGTCTTCCTTCTGGTGCCTGACACTGGACTCTGAAATGGAGCACTTCCAGCAGTAAACTTTTATACGATTAAGTCTAGCCATGGAAATATATTTTGATATGTGAGTTACATTTCCTCCTTGCCAATGGAAGCCAGCTACTAAGCCGAGGTTGCCCACTGTTAATTAAACTATGTTTGACTAAAAACCTGCAGCACAAATACATGATAGTAGAGCATGTTCTGTGTGCTGTTCCTCCTCATGCGATAAGCAGTGCGTTTCCTCGATGGATGCACATTGCTTACATTTGTAGAGCTATTAAGCCAGGATAATTATGGAACAATCTAGGCAATGTTCAATAGCCCATGCAGATGCCTGACAGGGCATGTTGTCTCTTAATTAGGAATTTGAATGCCTAATGCTTGTATATTAACTGAAATAATTGGATAGATGTTTTACATTTTCTTCACTTTTACTGACAACCAAGCAAGGGACCACAGGAATCAACATATCTTCCTAAACCAGCTCATTTCATTTCCCCTTTCTAGGTGATATAATCTGTTGTTTAAGTGGCATTTTTAAGAGAATTTATGTTGGCTACTGTGTAATATATTAAAAGATATTCCTCAGTGTGTCTAGTAGCTTTACACTGGTTTCTTGTTGTGCCCCATACTATCATAAACTACACAATGTAATTATCTGACTATATCTTTTTTGTTCCTCAAAAGTCAAGTTATATTTTTATTTTTTTTTATTCTTTCTAAGTGCTGATAAAGTGATATGTATTGTTTCAAACACGGTTCTTATACCATTCTAGCACAATTTGGTACCATTGATGTGAAAATCTGCTTTGCACTGTATAAGGCTGCTTTCCACAGATCGAGGATGCTTTTCAGAGGCCAGGTTTGCTGGAGAGGATTCTGCAGCTCTGGCTGCAGAGAAGATGTCTACTTGGACATCCCTACCCTTGCTCTCCCTTTCACTAAACAGAGGGAGAGCCTTATTGGCTCTGGCCAAGCTGTGTGGAAATAGGTATGACTTGAGGCATTGCATTCTGTGGTACCATCTATTAGCCCATTTCTGCAACTGAGACACCATTCATTTCCTATCTACGTAATAAAAACAGTCAAAAAATTCCTCTGGGCTGTATGGTAACCCATCTAGGCCCCGAATGTGCAACTTCTTTAATCCATTTCTACTGCATATGTGAAGAGATCTATGCTCGCCAGTATATGCATTGTTTATATTTAGGATGTCTGATAAATGTGTTTATTCACAACTATTAGTATAAAAGCTCCTTTAAAAGCAACAAATTGCTCCCTATTAGTAATGTGCATAATGACCTATTTCCATAAACATTTTTAGTAAGAGAAATTTTAATGTGCAAAACCCTGCAGACATTTTATGGAAATTTGACTGTATTCTATAGAAGTGCATCACAGTCATATTTTGTTCTTTAATATTTTGTTTTGAGAGGTGAATTACTTTCAGTCTGATATATAGTGCAAAAGAAGCAACCTGAAAAAGGAAAATGAGTCTTAATGTGTTTCCTTCTTGCTAATATACATTTTCTTGATTGATGTAAGGATGTTTTTTGCAGAAAATATACAACCCCTGTTGGTTGTTTTTTAGGGTTTTTTTGCATATTTCTTTAAAAAGTGTGATGGAGACTTTTAAAAAAAGGCCTTCAAATCTAGTCATAAGGGAAAAGAATAATAAAGCAATTGTCTATATGGTCAAAAGGATAAACAGAGCTTCTCAGTCTCTATCTGTTGTATTGCACCTGATTTGTATACCTAAATGGAGGCCAAGTGTACAAAACTGTATTCACAAAATATTGTGATGCAGTTCTAGAGGCATGGCTTAGGAAATTAGCCTGAGGGGGTTAAACATGTATTAGCTTTATTTTTTTTCTGTTTGAAAAGCATACAAGCAAATCATTGGTATTCTGTGGAGTCTTAACAACATTTCTGTATGTTATGTGCTAAATGCAACCTGAACAGCAGCAGAGCTTTTCATATTAATTTACTATAACTTTGGAGAAAATAATGTTTTTTTCTTCCATGCAGAGCTTAAAGTTTCTGAACTTCCAACAATTCCAACAAAAGTCTGTAAAAATAACCTAACTCATGTCAAGTGCAAACTGTCTCATTTGTAGTTCCACGAAAATTATATGGGGAAAGAAAATAAGGTTTTATTTTAAATTAAGCTAATCGCACAGCCATGGAGAGGAGGTGGAAATGAAAAAAACATCCATAGATCTAATACAAAAAAACTGTGCAGTATTTCAACTCTGCTTTGAAAGCACTCTAGGCAGCCTTTTTTTAAGGAATATTGTTCCGTTTTTAAAGCACAGGCATAGCATACCTCTGAATTCAGCTCTGCCTTTGACACTACCTGTGTGAATTTGGGCAAACCACCCAAGTGACATTTTTAAGCTGGAAGATATTAATCTATAGTGTGGTTACCCCATCCCCATTGCATACAGAGAATGTTTGGTTAGATAATAAAATGCTTTGCAGATATACAGAAAAAAAAAAGCATAATGAAAGATGTCAAGCAAGTGAAAAATATTAAAACATGAACACCTTTAGAGATATCTATGAGAAAAGCAGGTTCCTGTGTTTCCAATTTTGTTTTACCCTTGTTGATATGCTTTGCAGTATCCATATATTCCATTCAAAAAATAATGATATATCCTATCTGGAAAGAAAGTTTAAATTAAAACCAACCTTGATAAGGAGATATGTGGAGTAGAAACATAGCCTTGGATCATTGTATTAGTTAAGTAGTTGCTTAATTTTTTACATGTACCATTAACTTTTATGATCTTTAGAAGAGAAGTGTTTATAATGTAATTTAGGGCTTGACAAAATATCTGACTGACTATGAAGATAGACCCTCCTGTTTTGATGGAGGATCATATGCAGAACATCAGTGTTGCAGCTGTAGTAATAGAGCTGGTTTAAGATCTTTTATTTCAAAGCACTGAGCAGCTCTTAGTGGCTCCCACACATACAATGAGAATCGAGAGCATACAGATGCACCAAGGCCTGTACACAGCCCTTGTGTACTTCAGCCCTCACTGAAGTAAATGTCTAGCTGTAATTAATTTCAGTGGGATCAGGAGTATGATACATAATCTTCCAAAGGAAACCTTTTTCCTTCTCCCAGTCATATTATATGATCTTTCCTGTCCTCAGCACTACTACATGTTCATGTAATAGACAGCTGTAAAACCTTAAATGAGAATGAATGAAACTTAAAGTGTTGAATTAGTCAAATGAATTAATGACCATGGCCAATGCCATGGAAGTGGCACTTTTGCTGTGGGAAGTATAAAGACTCAGTCAAGATTTCTCCTGTGAGGTCTGTATTTTATTGATTTCTTTTTCAAATGACCAAACAATTAGCATAGTAGAAACCTAGATGCTCAGCACCTTCTCCATTAAACAGAACAAATGTCAAATTCTATTAATATAGTCAGCTGTTCCATAGTGGTTGATCAGATGCTATCTATCATTATATGTTTATTATCTTGTTGAAATAGTATTATGAGGTTTTGCTGACCATAGCTTTGGATGGTATGCCCTTTTTCATTTTAATCCTTCTTTGTAGTTCAAGCACAATTTCATTGTTTCCAGGCTGGTAAACCATTAATTATGAGAGTCCAGATTTTCAGCAGTTCATGCTGGTACAATAAGTCTTCTTTCCCCATCTCCTCTCCCAAGTGAAAAGAATCTGTATTTTTAATAATAATAAAAAGAGATAATCACTTAATGCAGAAATGTCCATTGCACCCGAACAGCAAATCCAGCTTAAGTGGAAATTTACACAAAGAATTATTTATAGGAATCAATCATAATTACATTTAATGCATGCTGCAGCTGTTTATAATTGTGGTTTTCCCAAGGTTATTCTCCTCCTACCGTCCACCCCCACACACATGAAATTTGTTTCTGTGGAAATGCTTAGGAAGCATTATAATTTTCTTGTAACTTGTTACAATGGCAGCTGACTGTTGTGAGGCAGACTAGATCCTGATTAGTGAATGCAATAAAAAAGAAGAGAAGACTATTTCCTTGACCAGTAAAAGAGTCTTGAGAAGCTGCTTGGTAATAACTATCAGGACAAATATTTTCCATGCTATTCTGTTTGCTATTTATTATGACAAGTAAATCTGACAGCTAAATCAGAAAGTCAATTTTAGGTAATCATAAATTCAAGATAGTGTGGGCCAAAATGAGAAGCCATGCATAAAGTGGTATAACTGGGACCTTCTCACACTCAATTAATTAGAAACTTACTTCCCTGAAAACTCATTGCTATGGAACTGATTGTATAATGTATTTCTTTTTTTAACCACTGAAAAAGCTGATTTTTCAGACAAAAAAAAAAAGAGGTTTAATTTGGATTACCTCTTGGATTCAGTTATTTAATTAAAAAAATTATAAAACAATGATTTTTTCATTGTGTCGAAGGCTTACATGTCCCAACAGAAAATGTAGAAGGAAACACATCAGGCAGCCATTTGATGTAAGATATATGAGTACCCATAAAGGACTCTGGTTGTTTTTTTCATACATAGTATGATCCAGGAGAAAGTAGAAATTTAAAACAATCATACTTTTTGGTACATATTCCTCTGGGCCTTCATCCAGTAAGTTTTAAATTTTGTATTTCATTGCATATTGACAGATCTCCTATAATGGTTATTAACTCTAAGGTAGTTCAGTGGAAAGTGTGACCTATGTTATACTATTGTCTTCATCCCTCTGAAGCACACTGTATGTCTCTGGTACTTGTATCAGAGTTAGACCATCACAGTCATCCCAAACACTACTGAGGGAAAACTCTATGAAGCTTGAACTGTAAAATCCCCATGTATGAGTACAGTTGTATTCAAACTGCTGTCTGGAAGGGTTGTGGGTTTTTTTAGTTTTTGGTTTTTGTTTTTTGGGGTTTTTTTTTGTAATTTATTTTATATTTTAGTTTATTTTAGTCTATCTTTATAAAGTATCTCTTTGACATGTGGACATTTGATCTTAGGAGCTCATTTAGGCACCTGAGTTCAGAAGTGATGTATGTACCTGATATGAACATTTTTGAGTCATAGGATGGAGAATTCCTGCAGTAGTTGTAGTGATATTGGGTTCACATACTATAAAACATTTCCTAAGGGTGGAAATAATACATAATTAGGTAATAATTTAGTTTTCCAATTTTATCTGAACTTCTGGAGCACAACTGAGAGGAATCTGTAATGAAAGGCTAGTTATATATAATACCAGATTATTAAATTTGTGATTAGATTTGAAAATCTTCAGTCAAAATTCTTGTAATTTAGGATGGAGTCCTTCTCCTAACACAGTCAACTGAAATGTGACCAAGATTTGCTCCTTAGACTTCAGAAGCACATCACCAGAGGTGCTGAAGGAATCTAAACTCTTGGTGTTGATTTGGTGAAGGTGCCCAAGTGACTGAGGAAGTGCATGTTCCTCTGAAGAGCTTCATCAGTGGGAAGAGCTGGAGAGGTCCCAGAATTGACTCCAGCCTCTGAGACTGAGAAAGTTGATCCCATTAATGTATCAGCAACTCAGAATCCCAAGTCTTAAGTCACTTTGTGAGGAGCCTTGAAAATCCTTCCCCCTCTGCAGTGCCCTGGACATAAAAATAGGTTCAAGCCCATTCCAAACCAATCCATTCACTTGCTATTTGTGCTTTTATTTCTCCCCACATGCCTTGTAGCATAGAATTTAACTGTAGCTGAGATACAGCATAAGTAAATAACCAATGGGGACCAATAATAATTGCAATAAACCTATAACTTTGATGCTCCAGTATTTAACATTCTGGATCAAACTCTGCCCAGCCTTACACTGTGCAGAAACCCCTTGAGGGCAATAGGATTTCATGGGGTATAAATCAGGGTAGAATGAGGTGATTTCAGAGTAGGTGAAATTGCTGAAGTAACTTCCAGATCTTAAAGAGACTTCAGCCAAAATATAGGGTAGTGAGAGCAATAGGGAAGAAGGTCACAGTAAGATATTTAAAAATAAACAATAAAAGTTGTTTATTGTTCTATGGATATTGATCTATTATTTGTAATGACTGGGCCAGTTTGGTAAGAAAAAAAGCATTAACCATATATTCCAAAACAGGTGCTTCATTTTCTCTGGCCAGTGATACTCCACCTCAAAGAAAAAGTAGTGCCCAGTGTGACTCTAGATAGTCACTATCTGATTCATTATTTCTTAGCATCTCTGACTAATCAATTTCAGAACACCATAGCAATTTAGCATTCTTTCTAGAAAAACTATCCATATTTTTAGTGTTACAGTAAAGAGGCCTTGACAATCCACAGGTGAAAAGAACAATAGAATTTAAAGTGGGAGTGCAGGTCCATGGAAGGATAGCTTCTTCTGTAGAGGAGTAAATTGAAATCCTATTTATTCAAGGAGAATTTTCAACACTAAGTTGGTTTTTGTTTTTTGGGGTTCGTTTTTGAAATAAATTTCAAATTCACGAGATGTTTTTATTTTAGAATATCTCCATATTCCAGATTGATACCTATAGGGGTTTGCTTTTTTGTTTTAATTTTCAGGAAACAAAATTGGGTATAAATATTTTTTTCTTGTTTGTTTGTTGTTGTTTTATTTATTTTTTTTAAAAAAACAACACTGAAAGATTCCACACCAGATCGAAGCTTCTCCTTAAAAACTTAATAAATAAGTAGAAAAAAAGTTTGGTAGAAAATATTTAACTGAACTAAAAGAAGACTCATTTGGCTCCTAATAGAATTGGAGAAATGGAGAAACTTGCAGCCATAAGATGCCATTGCTATAACATCTGCAGAATGGAGATTTTATCAGAGATTATTTCCCCTTCCAAAGTATGCTACTACCCCTTCACTCAAGGATCTTTCTCTAAAGAGGTAATCCATTATATTTTCTATGGCCTATTAGTATGACATCTTGCAAGTAGACCCTTGGCCTGTGTTTTTTCTTCTGAGTGACATTGCACAACCACTCTTACTCAACAAGCTTTCTTAAATCACCATTTTGATGCTTTAGTTTTCCCTTAGATAACTTGCCCTGCATATTCCAGCAGAAATGGACCTGCTAACTGAGCTGCGTACCTCTTTCATCACCACTGTTGAAGTAAGTGCCTTTGGTATGTACCTGATGGCTCAGGGAGAGCAGCCTTCCACAGCTGCACTGTAGGAGAGAAGACACTAGAGAAGATGGAGATTGTGGGTCCCTAATGCCCTACAGCCTCCATCACCACTCTCATTTCTAGGAGACGTTTAACACCACCACATACAAGGAGAGTGCTGAAGCAATTTTATATTAATTTAAAAGGTGACACAATATACAAGCTACTGGTATCAAATAATGCTTATGAGCTAGATACTAAGCACAGTAGTTATAGTGAATAAGAAGGTTCCACAGAGGCTTACAATGGTTAGTAGGGCAAATAAACCTCTCCAAAAGAAAACTCTGAATATCAAAATAATTGATTTTCAATGCAACTATCCATAGGCTGAGAATCCCCAAAGAGGCATTTTCAGTTGGGGTTGAAAAGTGACTATTTTAATGCAACAGTGTATTCCTAAGCATTATGTGGAAAATCTGTGCCACCTGCCCTGTATTCATGTAAAGTAACACACAGTTTCTGAAGATCAAGCTCCAGACACTGGTTTTTGGGACCAGGTGCCAGAAAGGCTATACACCTGTTCCAAACAACTATATTTAAATGATCCCTTTGTCATGGATAAAGATATATGGCTGTGGTTTTCTGCTGCCCACAGATGAACAGTCAAGAAATATAGTCAGAATGCAAGCCTAAATTCTGCCACTGTTGCTTTGTCTTGAACTGCAGTTTGCAAACAAAACAGAACAAAACAAAACAAATTAAGAAAAGGATTCTTGAGCTGCAGAGAATTGTTGGGTGTCATTAGGAATCAGCCCTCCTGCCATGTGCTGAAAAATCCATTCAGTATTCCCCGTCCGGTTTTAGAACTGGTTGCTCTCAAGAGGAAGGCGAAGTAGGTTTCATGCATCAAGCTGTGCTGTCCTCCTCTTCCCTCTCCTCCCCACTACCACTTCAGTCCACAGCTCTTATGGGTGCTACAGGAAGGTCTGGATCTGTAAAGAATTCCAACAATTTGTGATCATCCAAATGGCAGTGCTTTGTGGTTGTTCATGGTTGGCAGTGGCTGGACTGTGTTTATATCATTACACATAGCTGGGATGCTGTCAGGGATAAGTATATTTAAATTGTGAGTTTTGTTATATAGAAGACTTTCTTAAGAGTGGTTGCTTAGCTCATTTCCAGGGATACGAGAGGAAATTAGTAGTGCCAGCACTTCATTGACTGAATTAACACATGGGCTTTTCACACTACCCTTGAGTTTTCAAACCAGTATAGTGAGAACAATACAGAAGCAAAATCTTGCACTTTGCTGCCTTTCTTATCTCTCCTCCTCCCGTACTGAAATCTGCCCTGCCTGGCTTCAGGGTCCTCTCAGGCTGAGATCAAGGCCTGCACTGCAGAACCATAATAGTCTCCAAGGAAGTTTTCCTATCAGAGATGTCTTTAGACCCTAGGATCAAATCAGACCTCAGCCTGGCATTTAAATGCCTACCTCTGCCAGATGTTCAGAGTCACTGGCAATGACTGAAAAAATTGTATCTCAAGATTTTCAAAGATATGGACACTAAAACTACATTAGCACAGACAGGCAAGGCAGCTATAGATTAATTAACTCATGTACCATTAGCTGTTCCACACAGGGTAATCAACATGAGGTAAATTACACAGGCTCTTAAGCAGGTTTTACAACCCACACTGAAATTCCTGCTGCTGATTATGGTACGAAAGCCAGCTAGAAATTTCCGTGCTTCAGTAAAAGGTTGGAAGAATAAGAAGTGACATATGTAAAGCGTTCACTGTGGCTTTTCATGTAGTTTCCCTGCAGAAATTTGCTTTCACAGGCTATCCTCTGGGAGAAAATAAAGAAATTTTTTAAAATTACCCTGTGCCATGTTCAATGAAACATGAATGAAACATTGTAAATGTTTCATTTACAATGAAACAATGTAAAACAAGCCATAGTATCCCGATGGTGAGAATATATTCAAAGGTTAAGAATAAAAACATATTTAGTGGATTTAAAAAAAAATCCAGCTGCAAATGGGATTTTTCTTTCTCCCTAAGAATTGTAAAGCATTGTTTGATTCTGGAAAATGCTTTGTCATTTTTCAGATGTCTAAACTGAATCAGAGATATTGGTAAGTACTTCGTATAGCTAAGATCTTCAAAAAGTCCTATAGGGCCTAGGCTCTCAACTTTTATAATCAAAAACTGATTAACGTCATTACATTACAATACATTACAATTAACTTCAAATTAAGGGTCCAACCTCCAAAATGTATTCACAGCATATACCTACTTCCTGCATGAAAGGAAAAGTTGGATGCCTTGGAGCATCGTTCACAAAAATTGGCATGTTGAGCAAGGAGCTCCATATTGTAACATTGAAGAAAGCTCAGGACAAGAGTGCACTTTTCCCTTAGATGCCTTTCGTGGCAATATTCAGTGTTGTGGTTACCTAGGTCCTTTCCTTCAAAGCGTTCAATTTCATCTTTGACAATTATAACATACAAGAAGGTGTTACATTTTACACAGAGGTTTAGAAGTCAGAGCGCTCCTCCCAACAATGAAAGGTGGAGTTTCAGTCTCCTCCTCTGTCAGTGGTTTCAAATGTGCTACCATGTCTAGCAGACTTACTTAACCACGGGATATAAGCAATTTGATGGAGACAGGGGAGGAAGAAGATGGAATGAAAATTCTGGATTTTGATTCCCAATTCCTGTGCTATGTTGTCTTAGTTTCTAAGCACAGACACTAAGGACCAGACTTTTAGGATATGCTGAGGTGCACAGAAAAGCAGTCATGCACCTGCCTCCCAGTTGTGAATCTGATTCATAAATTCACTCTGGTTTTAGATCTGAGAGAAAGAAAAATCCATGTCTTTCTATCAAATGTCCTGTGAGTAGAGCCAGTAGGATTTGGTCAAAAATTCTTTTGCAATTGTCCAGCTCTGGGGAACCAACACCCCATTCGTGTTTTATCGGTAAATACAGAAACTCAGAAGAAATTCTGACATGTTGTTGGTTAACAGTAAGGTTTGCTAGTACACATTTTAAAAAAATGATAGTTGCCTCTGTATAACAGGGGCAATTTTCTCCACAAGCACACATGTGCACAAGCACATATGGATGCTAAAGTGTCTGTGTGCTCTTGCACATGTCAGTGCTTGTGCACCAGTGTGCCTCTGAGTGTGTTAGGCTTATTTTTCCTCAACAGTGAAAGCTGTGCCAAAAACTCTCTTACTCTCAGCAAATCCAAGACCAAGGCTGGAAGCCATGAGAATTAGCTGCAGGTGCTTAGGGTTTAGAAACTGCTGAAGGGACGAAAGACCAAGGTGTTGGCTCCAGGTTAGTTCTTATGATCAACTATTCTTTTTATCTTCCCATAAGACCACCTCACNATGGGAGGTGGAATTCCTCAGAAGATGAGCCTGTAGCGGTCAGGAAAAGCAGATTAAGAGAAGCAGATGTGGGAAAGAGGGAAGATGGGGAGGGGTGTAGATTTATTCAAGCAATTTAGGATATTAGCAGTAAATTGAGGAAGTAGTTTGTTCTGTGTTTAGTCTTATACAAATTCTGCCCCTCTTTTCAGCACATTTTCCCTTTGTTTATCTCCTGAGAGATGCCCACATGTGTACAATACAAAGAATCAAGTCATAAAAGCGCAGGCCTGTCAGCCTCCCTGAGGACCAATTAATGGTGTTCCAAATCTTGTGGGCAGGCAGATGAAAAGGATACAGAGAGAGAAGGGGAGGTAGATGAATACTCAACAAGAGCAAGGCAGGTTTTTCAGATGTTGGTAGGAACTTCTTTAGGTATTCTTAGCTAACTTATTTGGGGTTTGGATTGCTCTGCAGCTTCTACAGTCCCCTGGTCATAACTGCAACAGAGGGAAAAGCTGCACTTCAAAATATCAATTAGGCTTTTATCCAAACCAATAACAACACAATACCAGTGTGGGAGAGGGGGCAGAAAAAGGCCATTTAAAATTTTTCCAACCCTCCTTTCATATATCGGCAGTTTTATTGATAGGTACTTGAGTTTATATTACCATTTGTATCTCCGAGACGGGTATTGCTCTGAATGCAGCAGGCTTTGTAGTGCAACCTTTTACTCCTATCTCACCCCCTACGTGTCCACAGGCCTTTGAACAGCAAGCGAGTGGCACTTTGAAATCAGTAGTTGAAAGTGTTTGACATGGAAAGGAGAGCATGAAAGTCTTGCTCTTTGAACCTTTTCGTTTCAAAGTCCCACAGAAAGTAGAGACAGGACAATAATGGACAGGCTGGGGGCTCTCAGGGTGAAGTGGGGATATGTGGTAATGAGGTTTTAAGTGTTTTGGCAGTTGTTCCGCCCCACAGTTTCCTCCCCTATGTACTCCTAGTAAATTAAATCTACTGCAAGATATCACTGAAATCTTTAGCTGGATATATATTCTGTCCCTACATAATTCATTCCTTGACTAAGTTCTGGAAATGTAACTGAGCTGATGAAAACAGGAAAGAACAGTAAAAATTATCATTAGATTGCTGACTACTGAAGGAAGATAATTTTTTTATTTGTTTGTTTGTTTTGTTTTCTAATTAGATGAAGCCAGATGTACAGTAAATGCAAGTTGCATGAGAATGCAGCCAGCTGTTACACCAAATAACAGGCACAAACCTCTCCACGATTGTATGAAAACTCACCATCTCTCACCTGTTGGGGTCAGGAGGGTGAATTAGTAACCTTGGCAGCTGATAAGATTTGCTTCAGTTATTTTACCTGCATGTGAGATCAGTTAGCATGGAAAGAATGAAAGGAACTTGGAGGCCCTGAAATGAAACATCTCATTTAAGAGCTTCATTATATTTAAGAAGAGAAGAAGTAGAAGACTAAGTTATTATTCTGTGAGGTCCATGAGCCAAGCTTTCACTCTTTGGATAAAGGTAAAAAAAAAACAAGCTCAGAAACCTCTTTATAATGTTTCTTCTCAATTGCGTAATCCTCTACCTGGGAAGAAAAAAAGTCCTTTCTGAGTGATGTAGCAATCATTTTACACGCTCAAGCATGAAATTTCATCACCATTATCTTAGCTTGGATGACTGTACAGATGTTGTTTGGACATAAAATGTATTCAGCCTTTTTTTAAATCTAGCTACTACAGTATCTGACTCAATGACCTCCTGCAGCAGTTGGTTCCACGGGTTTGGACTATGCTTTGCTGAGGAAAATTTATTTGTATTGATTATGCAGTTAGCCAAGATAGGAGAGGAAGAGATGAATAAAAACTCACTGTCAAAATGCCCCAAAACATTCTGATTGGTCTGTTTTGTCTGATCTTTTTATCTTCTTGTGTCATTAGTCCTGCCCAACACTGCCTCTCTTTGGAGATAGATCCAGAGAAGGTAAAAAGGTGTCATTCTTTCAAAATGGCTGATGACAGAATCTTCCAGCAAATAGTCACTTTTTAAAACAATCTAACCCTGAATTTTAATTACTTAAGATGGACTGGTTTTCTTTCCCATGTGGAGCATGCATAATGCAGACATTAATCTGACCTGATGCTACCAGTCATTTTCAGTAAATAACAGTAAAGCTGGTGCTGCCACGCTGCTTCGAGTGCCACATGCATAACTCCAGCTTCCTTTCAGAACCTCAGTAGTGCCCCCCCACATCCCTCTGCTGCAGGGTCAGTGTTCTATGCTTGTAGCAGGATTAGTATCTGAGAGGATGGTAAGTAAGATGTCCTTGGGAGCTGCCGTTTTGTAGGCCACCTCTGGAAGCCCCTCCACTTCAAAGATTAGAAGCAGAAATTAGATTCTTCCTTTCCTTTTCTAAACACATGTTTGTAGCCTTTCTCTTTGCAAAGTGGGGCTTCAGACGGTTCGGGAAACAAGACTCTCAAGGAGACAGAGCGTCTCCAATTTCTGTGGTTAGACAATGTCTTTGTGGTCTCAAGGATTCCAACTTCTTAAGGCTTTTCAAAGGGCTGTTTACAGTTTGTGTACTAGCAAGTACTGTGGCTCACTGTACAGCCAGAGCTAGACTTTCCTCTAGCGTAGCTGACTGTGCGTCCTGCTGATAAGTCACAAGGAGCTGTGTGGTATGAGATGGAGCAGGGCAACAGAACTAGCACAGGACTAATACTACTCCCTCTGCAGCCCAGATCAGCTTGCTCCACCTGCCTGTCTTGTTTTCTCCAGCTGTCAATGAACGTGAGTTGTGATCTACATTATAGGACTAGATATATTGACTATTTAATTACTGTCTGTACAAGGGTATGTCTACACACAGGTACGCAAAATCATATGCTTACCACCTCATGTGAGCGAGGGTTCTGGTGACCTACCTGACCTCATGGGTCACAATTTGTTATTTTTCTTAATTCTCATAGTTCAAAAATACTATATGTGGTAGGAATCTGGTGTGTATTTCCTTTGAGATCAGGGCAAAGCCAACAACTATACACTATAAGGCTTTAACTAATGGAACGAGGCTTAATAAATATGATGACTCAATGATGATTCTTTACTTTGGAAAATATATTCTCAATGTTTTTTCTCAAATGGGCTTGTTTCTTAATATTTTAAAAATCAAAACAGTTGATAATTCCATGTCCAGGAATATATTTTGTTAAATCTTCTTATATCATATACATTTGGCACTCATACGACCATACTGATTAGTAACGTTCAACAAATAGTAATACAAGCAACAATATTATATGCAATACTAATCATCTGGAATGAAAAATAAAGAAATAGGAGAATATTGTAAATACCTGAGTTTGTTCTTTATGACCTGGTAGAATAATGTGGGAAGCAGGCAATGAACACAGTTGTTTCTGTCATAACTCTGTCAAACCTCATTCCTGCATCTGAAGGCACTAAGTAGCACTGAGCCTCATGTGGTCCTCCAAAATCTACCCCTAAATGTACTTTTGATTTTTCTGCCAAAAGTCCAAATATTTTTTTAAAAATAATGATATGATGTACCTTAGCAACATGTGCCCTGAATTGCTTTGAAGAACTTCAGTGGAATATTCTCCTCTCAGGTTCCTAGCCCACTACCTCTTTTTTTGCATGTACACTTTTCATAGATTAATTCTTCCAGTGCACTGAGTTCTTGGTTTTGTTTTTCAGTGCTTTCACTTCTTTTCTCTAAATTCCAGATGGTGTGTGCCTCTATTATGACTCAGTACAGGCTCTAGTATGTAGTATGCTACCTGGCACATGACACAAACCAGGCACAAAGTTTGCCCAGTCTTTTATTCTCTCCAGGAGTTTATAGTAATCCCAATTTTAGCTATTTCAGAAGAAAGTTCCACTCAGGCAACAGCCCCAAAGTGCCATCTATTTTGAAAGCAGAATCTGAACAGGCTTCTCTGAAGCATTCAGAGATGTATCCCACAGAAAATCTTTCACACAACCCTAGCAATGGGACTTTGTCCCCTCAAACCACATTTCACAGCCTAACCGACCTCCCAGTCTGGGTACTCTTTTGAAAACCCAGACAGTTTTTTTTTTACATTACTTGCAGCTCTAGTTATAACCTCATACCACATTTAATTCGTTTCTCCCCATTTTCCACATAAGATTAGGAACACTTGTGGAATCTTAACTTATATCCTTTCTCAATTATCTCATAGATGAGTATATATATAGCTCTTTTTGTCATATGTAAATTCCACTGGTCCCTTGACCATTTTTGTTTCTCTTCTCTGAACTCTTTCTAATTTGTCAATATGTTTTTGGTAATTAAGATTCCCATAACTAAATGCAATGTTCCATATGCCTTCATGCCAGATCTCAATAGATTTTTCAGGAGAGATCACTGTTCACAGCTGGGGCCAGATTTCCAAAAGCACTTTGAATGGTAAATTATGGGAGCTTTTGGTTAAGGAGAATTTTGATAATCTTAGCTCTTATATAGGAGTCTAAATGCATTTGAGACTCATTTAAAATGTGGTGCCATCAGACATCTTGAGCACATGAGTATCTGACTTTAATCCCTTTCAGAAATCTGTCCTATAGTCAAGAATTTTTTTTTTTTTAATTCCTTCTCTGTATCTGCTATTTCATGTTAGTAAGATCACTGGTAGCCCAAAGATGCTTACTTATAAGGTGAATACCTATATGTGTGTGCTGTGTTTTTTACACATCGCAAGCAGTGCAGACTTTGAGCAAAACTGGGTAAGTAAGTTAGGTAGAATGGTTGATTCAATATTTGGTTACTGTTCCTACAGATCTGTTTATTTAGATATTTTCTTGGTTGGAAAAGGTGAAACTATCTTCTGTTGAATATATGTGGCTTAAACAACATTGCCTTTATACTGTGGAGCTTCATACAAATGAGATCAGTTCTTAGCTAGGTTCTTTGGGATCAGTTGGAATTTTATATTTTCTATGTGGGGGCAGAAGGGAAGACTATTCCAACCTATTTTTCTATCTCTCCAGAGCACCCATAGAATTGACAAAAAATTGAATCACAAATGTTTTAAACATTATAAGTTTAGGAGCTAAAAATCATGTAAGGTATGGACACAATGCTTCAACAGTACCATTCACAGAAAATTTTTTGTTTTTCTTCACGAGGAGAGGAGAGGAGAGGAGAGGAGAGGAGAGGAGAGGAGA
>VXBJ01005522.1:295216-364134 GCA_013400055.1 Nycticryphes semicollaris | reverse complement strand
GGAAGGGTCTTAAAATTGCAAAAGAACTGTAGTTGAAAAATAAATTACAGGAGGTTAAATAATCTGGATCCTTCTCTGTGCTGCAGTAAACACATTCACTGGACAGTTAAAAAGTTGTTTATGATGTGCCTAATAGAACCATTCTAGTTTATCAGTTAAATAAGTATTCATAATTTTTTTAAAGAATATTATTTACCCAGAAGACGAGAACAGTTTCTAAAAGAGCTTTTCCAGTCCATCATGTAAATATGTATTTAGGACAAGTGCTGTGTGTACAGTATTAAAAAAAAATCCTCTGAAAATCTCTTTGAAAAGTTATTACACATGTCCACTGCTGCAGCAAAGTTTTAAATATTCATATCTCAGCTGTTTCCTTTTTCAGATTTCTCAATTTGGTTTGAATATATTGTGGGTGAAGTGCTCTGCAAGAGCTTCATTTGTTGAATGTTAACAGGCTTGTATCCCAAAGGACTGCTCATGTGTGTCAAGCTACATATGTGCTTAAATCTTTAGTAGATCAGGGACTTCATTTTGTTAGGCTAACTCAAATATCACATTCATGTGTAAAGTACCGTCTTCCTTACATGTTCAAAAAGTCAGAAGAGATAATTTATCTATCCCTTTCTCCCATTTCCCCTTTGGCTACTTATCTGCACACAACGTGTCTCCATTATTTGGACTCTTTGATGTACCTAGTAAAGTCCTCACTGCCCTTCAGAAATTATTTCAGAGGTCCATAGTACCTGGCCAGAAGACAGCGAAAGTACACGTAACGAGAGGTGTATATCTCTGCTATGTTGAGATTTTGAGCTTACATTGCCCTTTCTCTGTGATATCAATCATGTATTGAACAGATAAAACCAGGTGACAGAAAGAATGCTTGGAAGAGAGATGAAGTCACAGTGTCCTAATAAGTCCTTTTTGTGGTTGGCCTGGACACCAGAGACCTGTCTGTGGAGACCTACTATCTCTGGGTAGAGGTGAGAGCTGGTCAGGAAGGTCACATATATTTGCATAATATGTTGGGGATTTGGAAAATGTTTTTCCTTCCCTTTTCCACAGTTTAAAAAACAAGTGAAATTCTTTTAAGAAACACAGAATAGCAATACTGCCATTTGGAAATTAAAAAAAAAAAAAAAGAATGAAGCCTAGATCATTGTTCCTCAGCATGTACATTACCTGATTTTGCTAGAAATTCAGTTGCTAATGAAAAAAGTTGCAGGTGATAAAAATGGTCTTATTTCTGTATTACTTGGCATTCATATTTTTATTTGCTCTTAGTGTAGAATATGAGCGCCCAGCAGTACCAAACCTGGGTTGGGGTATATTGTATTAGTTTGTCAGTGTTACAAATGGTTATGCAAAATGACATACTAACTAGAGACTCAGGACTACAACAGAGAATTATTTTCTCAAGTAACCACTCTAACTTAGATACATCACTCTAGATTTAGATACAACTTCTTTCTTATGTGTCAGACTGTATATCAGTGCAGAATGGTATTTCTTCTTAATTCCATAAACTTTAATGTTACACCACATTTTGCATTGATTTGCATATTCCTGTAAGTATTGCAGAGGTCTAAGATTCAAAAGTTATTTTCTCTTATTATACTCATGATAAAACTGTTTTGTGTTTCTTTTTTCCTTCTGTAACATCATAAAAACTTCATTCTTTGGGTCACTGAAGCAAAGTTTCAATTTACTTCACCAGAATTTTTGGCTGTTTCAACAATGGCAAGGTTTTAACCAAAATAACATGCACAAAGTCATCAAAATTTTGAAAATTTAAATTTATAAAGTCACGGCGGACACAAGGAGAAAGTATGGAGTGTCTAAGCAGACATTTTATATGTTTTTATTCTTTCACAATGCTTTAAAATACTGTTAAATGCTCAGTAGCGGAGGTTGGAGGTTTTTATATAAAAACTGACAGCTGTCTTGAATTTCAAAAATGCAAATATAGATCCAAATTTTGAAACAGTCTGAAGTTCTTCCAATAAATAAAAGCAGTAAAAAATTGCATGTGCTTATTGCAAAACAATCTCTGAAACTTTTTCAATAATGAATATATTTACATAGAAAATTCCCATCTTTTCCAAAATTCTTGTTGTGAAATCTGTCATGACATTTTTCATCGACATTTTATTGAAATAGCTTTCAAGATTTCCTGAAAGCAAAGCTTTAATTACGTGAAAAAGAAGATAAATCAACAGTTTTATCTAAAATTCAAGTTTAAAACGCCTGAAAATCACCTTTAACATTATGCAGACAAAAGATCAACACCTTTAGAAGTGCTTCTCCATTTTTGAGAAGATAGATTTCAGAGTGAATTTTTGTTTATCTTATGTCTGTTTTTCTCTCTGTCTCCTCTGTATTTGACTGACCAGACTGGCGACAAAAGGGGAGCAGAAAATCCTCCACTATGTGTCAGAGCTTGACTAATTATTTTATTATTACTGCTGGTAGGATTGGTTTGTGTAAGAGATTCTGTTTTCTGAATTTGATTTGAAGACTGGGAAATTTTTTAAGGTATTAATGTTTTGCTCCACTGATCTTTCTTTCCCTTTTTTACAAATCCATGGCCAGCAGCACCATCTGAATTTGTTCTGTGACAACCAGTATACCTTCTTGTTCATTTTGACTTACCTCCCAGTTTGTTTTCCTTTCTTCAGATCAGAGGGAATACTGTGCGGCAAGTTTAAGACCTTCCAGTTAAGGGGTTGTTTTAGCTAACATAAGCACTGTGCCCAAATCTCGCTTGTATTTAGAAATGTTCCGTTCACATACCTGAAGACTTGCTTTTAAGCTACCTTCTACATATTGCATAGAACTTTGTTTTGATGATTACCTTAATCATTAATTTTTAACCTAGGGGTTATTAATAATGCTGTTAACACCTTAGCATCTTGATGTTTTTATGGTCCTTTAATACCTTATCAGTGCTCTTATATTAGATATTGCAACTCCCTCCCTCTCCTGTGTCTCTTGCCAGGAATTCGCTGTGTTATTCTACACTTTTCCCAAAGGAAGAATCTGCTTAGTTATTCCCAGGAGGTTGCTGAGCCTGCTTAAATACAAACATATTGCCCTATTTAATCAGTGTCTTGATCTTGTATTTCTTGTTTTCTATTTGTTTTCAACTTCAGAAGTTGTTGCAAGTAGCCTGAGGAAATATTAAACTGGTAAACCTCTTCTGCCTCTAGGTCATTGGTTTTCATCTATATAAAGTTGATCACCATCAGATAGTAAATCTATACAGGGAAAAAGTTGATTTCTAATGAGTGGATAGTGTCAATTTATAACTGTTAAAATACAGAGACTGACTACAAGACCTAAATGGGTTACATTCACATTCATTGAATTTAATGACAGAACATCAGTTTATTTCACTGAGGGCAGGTTTGGACGTGACTCTTCAAATGGAAAAGATAAATATGCAGATTGTGTTGTAATTTTTCCTATTTTACATACTTGGGAGTACAATGTATTTTTAGTCCAGTTCTTGCATGATGCATGCAATTTATAATAAGTAATCTACTTAAAAATCTGGTTCCATTAAATCAGCACCAGGCTTATTTTTATTTTTATTTTGTTTTGTTATTATCTTATATACCTTTCCTGTTTGTAAACAAAACATTTTTTTCTTTTAATTGCTAATCTGACAAAACCAAAAGCTGATCTTACCTTTGTACAACTCCCTCCTCTATTAGGAGAAAGGTTTTGTGTGCCAAATGAGGCTGCTTCCCATGACACTGCAGGTTTCCCTAAGTGGCATAAACCATTGATAGCCCAACCTCTTCCAGCAGTTTTGTGCAGAGAAGCCTTATTGGAATGGAAGCCATTCTGTTGTTATTGCTTAACTTGGAGTAGAGTCTAGGCTGCTGATCTTAGCTAGCTCTCCCTACAGAGGTAAGAGTGAATTATGAGTTTGTGCTTCATTTAATTAAATCTGTAGAGTTTTTTCCTTCCCTTCTTCCCTGGAAAAACAAAGAAACTTCATGAAGCTCCATGGCTTCTGAGCCATATTTCAGTGTTGGGTTTGTGCTGTTCCAGTCCTTTGTTGTTAATCACATCAAGCCAGCTTGCCACTGAGAAACTAACAGTAGTTCCACCAGACTGCAATTTGTCAAATCCTCTGAAAAATTCTTTCAATTGTGTTTGTAGGCTTACTGTGTCTTTACAGAGTCCCTGGGCTACATTCCTGCTGCATTTTGATAAAAATTCCCTTCATGTCCTGTGTAAATGTCAATAATCATATGAGAGCACAGAGGTATCATCTTGAGGGTTCCAGAAGATGCCATCGAGTGCAGGGCATCTTGCCATCTTGTTTTGTCAACCAGTAAAAGTAAAAAAAATGTTAATTACAGCTGCGGAAGCCTTCCTGAACATGTGTACTTTGCCCTTTCCCTCCTTGTAGCTGTTGCCTTATTTTCAACATTGTTTAATCTGTGTGGTGAAGTTCAATATGACTGCCCCTAAATTCTCTCACATTTTACATTGTGGATGTAAATAATGGAGTCCTCCTTGTGCTGTTTCAGCACTTTGGTTGTAGCACTGTCCCTTCAGAGAGAGGACTGGTAGGGTTAAGTAGAGCTTACATGTGCATCACAACATTTCATAACAATGGTGTCATCAAAGTGCCTCCTTTGCAGAAATATCAGTCTTGCGATAATCTGCTCTCCCACTTCAATAAAGAACATTTTATTCAATTGCTAGTTTGACCTTGGGAAACCTGCAAAGCTCATTTTCTGCAGTTGAAAAAAAAAAGCCTCAGTCCTTTCTATCTTGTTTCTTAACAATCCCATACAATGTTGAAATTTTACTTCAGATGAAATATCTATTTCCATTACTTTACTTTATTCACTCATCTATTCCTTATCACTTTTTTCAGTCAGGGGAATTTTGACTTTAACATGTTAATATACATAGATCTAGAAGGAACCCAAACACTGATCTTTCTGTTGGTTTTCAAGCATGTGAAGAGTTGGTCAAATTATTTTTTCATAGAAAATCCCAGTGAAAATAGAAACACTTTATGAACACTTTGTTCACACAATAAAAACACATTGCTACCAATTCTCCAAAACGATTTTGTCTTAAATAATGAAAATAAAACCGTTTTGGCTAAGGTCAGAATATTTTGATTTAGCAACACCACTCCAGTCCCTCACAGTAGATTTCCTTTACAATACTTCTTATTGTGAGTCCAACTTCCTTTTCAGACAATATTAGTGTAATGTCTCAGTTCCCTGCTTAGGGAAGGTATCTTAATGGCAATTCCATATTGTTACATACAGTTCCATTGAAGTATTGTGATAGAAAAGAACCGTATTTTTGAATGGTAAGAAACCCAGTATTTTTGATACAAAGAAAAAATAATGCTCAAAAATGCCTCTAGTTGAAAATATAATTTCCCACAGGAAAAACCATATAATTGAGGAAAACTCATTAATATTCGAGTGGAATTATTCATATTGTAAATGAGTGCAATAAGAATTTAGGAAAAGGCTTTAACCTCCTTTTAGAATACAACAAAATTTTATTATTCCACCAGAGGTATTCCCCTTCACATAAGCATACCTCTATCAAGTTTTTTTAACTGTCAAGAACAGCTAGAATTTGGATTTTTCATAGCCTACTTAGCTCTTTGAAAGTTACTTCTTTCAGTCATAGACTACAATAACAGTTATGTTATTAGAATGAAGTTTTCTAAAAATATGGTAAGTTTGCCTAAATGTTTAAGAACGTCATAAAGTACAAACAATTTTTAAAATCTTCATGAGAAACAGATTACTACGTTTCTAACCATCCTACCTGCATAAAAGTGTATTTTTCTCACTAGTTTATGCTGGTATGACCTTACTGCAATATGAAAATATCTGTGGCATAAAGAGGTGTCATATATTTTCAGGTTTTTGTCATGAACAGAATTACAATTTAATTTTTACAGGGTTTTTTTTCTATACAATTTAATAGATTGAGGAGATCTTAATTCATTCTAGTGAGTGTTTATGCATTTTGCAGAAAATAATAATTTTAAAAATGCTAGGAGACTGTTGGGAGTGAACTTTAAAACTGAGGTATCTTCTATGTCTCTAGTGTATGACCCTCACCATGAGCAGAGTTCCCAGAACCTGGCAGTACCAGAGACTTCCCATGGACTCACCTCTGAGTAGTCTGAGAGTACAAGGTAAGAGAACTGTAGCTCCCACTGTGCATGACCATGACATATTTACGTTACATCTTGTGGGTTTGAATTTTTTTGAGCTGATGAAGACACCAACTCCTACTCTTACCCTATTCTGGAAAGTTATCTAGTCAGCGAGACACTAAACAAAAGGGACGGTGACTACACTCTCAGCATTTCTGACCAGATTTTTTAATAATAGATGATCAAATCACATCTCCTGCACTCAATACTGTCTGTATGGTTCAGTGATTCTTGGCACATACTGAATGAAAGAGGCTCCATGGAACTTCTGAACTGCTGATCCATGGTCCTCAGTGGCTTTACTTCATAGGGGATGCTCACCTGTACTGAGATATTCATCTTGGCCAAGATGAGACAGCCTTGTTTTGGTCAATAGCAGAACTTCAGTAGTCTAAGTGAGAATTAGTCCAGGTAATAAAGATATTAGTCAAAACGCAGCTTCCTACAGTTTCTCACACACTAAACAGGAATATACAGGGGATTTGCAAACTGGAGCACTTACTTTCTACTTAGATAGAACAATTTCCTTGGAGCTAATTTTACCTATCTCAGTTCCCCATCTGTATAACATCTGTAACTATGCCTTCCTGGCTTATATAGGTGTTGTTAGGATAAATATTTTTAATTTGAGATATTGTATAATCCAGAAGTAGAGCTTTGGGGTGTACAAATTTCTAAGATGCAATCCACCATGTTTTAATGAGTAATAGCTCCTATAGGTTGTTCTAGAGGAAATTCCAGTAGTCTGTGTAGACAGAACTTAGAGACTACCATAAGGAGAGGAAAAAGTTGTTCTTTGTACAAAGATAATCAATTCACCTTGCTGGTGCACGTGATCTCTTACATTGGTTTATTTAAGGAGCCTTCAAGTGATAAGTACATTTCTCATACAGAAATCTCAGAAAACAAAAGTATCCCAGATGCTAACACAACTGGTAATACATCCATACAGCTAGCCTCTCACAGCCACACAGATAAGCGCTTTTTGTTCTATATTTTATAAAAACCTTATTTATAAAAGACATGTAATAAAATAATTGTAAATAACAAATGGAAAACCTAATGTGCTAATAGAAGAGGTGATTGATACTTCCCTTGAGGAAAAAGGAGTGATACCATCTGACACACCATACTGAAGCTGACTCATTGCACTCTACAGAAGCAGCATAGCACAGCTTTGTAATGATCAGTGTGGGAGCACAGCATATGCTAGTCTTTGTCCACACGGTTGTTTGCTAAACAACCAAAAATAAATGCATAGTCTCAACTACATTTTGAAAATTCAAAAGCACTATAAGGATCTAAATTCTAAAACTACTCACAAAGATCAAGGTCACACAAACCTCATAGCCCCTCAGGCCATTTAATCCCATCCCCATGCTTTCCCTTCTGCTGTGTGATTTTGGGGCTACTTCTGAATTGGGTCAGGGAACTCATTAGCTTATAACTAACTCAAAAACAAACTCAAACACTCACATGAGCATTTAAGTCATTAGCATGTGGCAACGGTGTGAGACAGGATTCTTCAGAGGCTATTTAGGCTGACTAGTTGCTGAAAAACATGTTCTTCAAACTTCAGCTTTGGCCATCAGAATCTCTTCTGTCTCCTGCACTGTACTCTTTCATCTATTGCCATTTGTACCTCCTGCAGCTGTAGCTGACCTAAAGAATTTCAGTTGTTCAACTGGAATCAGTAAGGACTGGATTTTTGTTGGTAATGGTGTTAGGTTTTGGGTTTTTTTTAAACTCAGTTTTCCCTAGTTGGCTTGTGGAATGTATTTCAACAGATGGTCATGGAGTTTTAAATGCTGTGAGTGGATTTTTAATAAGTCTGACTAATTTTATGATCATTGCAGTTCATGTGCACTCAACATTCCCACTGACTTCAACAGGAAGGGTTGAATGTTCAAAAAATGTCATACTGCACTCAGCTGATTTAACTCTGGCAGCAAAGATAAATAAGGGAATTCTGGCCTCATGCTCTGGGCTGTAAAGTCAGGTTTGATTGTACTCCTCCATTCAGTTGACTTAAATGTATTATGGGGCTTCCCTCCTCCTAGCCTTCTTGATAGCATCTGGTGTTGGCCACAGCTGGAGGCAAAAGTTAGAGTAGTTGTCTGACCACCTGTGACAAACCAATGTTTCTTGAAGTGGTGTGATTTGTAGGTAGCTCCAGCTTCTTACTTCACTGCATAAAAAAGATCCCACCATCACTGTTAGAAACTCCTGTTCATTTTTCCTCATTCCAGTCCAAGGGTTTTCTCTCCTTGCTTCTTTAAATTGAGTAAATGAGGTCACAACGTCTCTTTGAAACCTTACCTCTTATTGTCTCTATGCCAGAAGGTAATATGCCATAGCGAAATGGCCTACAGCTATGCCTTACAAAGTGGAGGGGGAGAAAGATATTCTGCCCATTGTCAAATATTCTTCCTGCAGCATTGCTACAGCAGAGATACACTGTCCTCCTGCATTTTCTTCCCATTGACAGGTTCACATCTCGGGCCATCTGTCCTGATTTGATAAAGTGTTTGGTCAGGCTGCAAGTCAGAGAGGATTGTCACTGCAGGTCTCCTTGAAATGACTGCTTAGAAAATTTCTATCAACAAGTTCACAAACCAGCAAAATGTAGTTGTTACCAGGAGAGCACACCTTAAAATTTCTTTTCGGCACATTTTGGGTGTTTTCTTGAATTCTGTTTGCCACTGACTAGCATAATCTAGCAACACATTACAAACTTCCTTTTGGCAGCCATAGAAATATATTTCAAACAGGTTTTGTTTGATATCTACAAGAAATCTCTGTTTGGTGTATGTAATAAGACAAATATATGCAAATCTATCCTCCAATACTGTAAATTATATGCCTAGAATCAGTAAACAACACAGTAAAAGCTCGCTAAGTTGCATTTTACCTATCCACATATCCCATAAAACTGACATAAAAAACAATGGCTTCTTCGCTATTTCTCAACAAATGTTTAATAGCATATACAATATTTTGTAAGGTCTCACATTATTACAACTTCCTGACTTTTTACAAAATATAGTGAGATTGATTCTTTGAAAAAAAATACTTCACAACATGTATTATTACTCTGCAGTGCAAATATGAGCGTAAATAAATAATTTCAAACTGCATTATCAGGCAAACGTAGCTGTTGAGAAGAATACATTGGTTTTGTGTGAGTATTTCTTCATCTGCTCTGCCATTTTTCACGATTTAGTAATTAACTGATAACTACTGAATTATTATTCAGTCTCTTAGAACAACATTTTCAAAAGTGGATATATACCCAGGGCTAGATCTCTCATTTAGACCTAAATTCCCAACATATCAAAATGCTGGTTGTTTCCAGCACCCCCAGTCTCTAATGTCTGCTACCAAGTGAATGCACTGCCCTAATTGGACTGCAGACTGCTTAAGATGAAGACAACTGGGTCCTATATTTGGGGCCAGAAAAGTATATATAAGTGCAAAGGAGGCTGGGTCATCCAAACTATCTTCTTCAAACTATAGTACATAGCGAAGTGTCAAACACTGGTCCTTTTTCATGCCTTGACCGATGCTGAGTCTTCTTGATTCTTCCCCCACTCCACAACACCTATTGAAGGAAAAGCTACTTCTGGCTCTTTGTTTGTATCACATTGACAAATGCCCAGAGGACTTAACCCACCCAGTGGAAGATCTGGATTTGTATTCCTGCTTTGTAAAAAGGGGTCTGCACCTGTGAACATGCCAGACAAAAGTTTATTACTCAGTGAATCTGTCACTGGTCCATCCATCCCACTATGTATATTGTGAGTAAGAAGTAAATGTAACAGAAACAAAGTGGGTTAAAAAAAAAAGGGGGGGTGGGGTGGGGTGGCAGGATTGGCATGGCTCTCTTCTCTATTGGCAATAAGAGCTATTGGGAAGTAGAGAAACCTGAGGACTACTCATTTCTCCAGTAAATTGCCAGCAGTGCGCACTGGCAGCCCAGAAAGCCAACCACATTCTGGGCTGCATCAAAAGAACCATGGCCAGCAGGTTAAGGGAGGTGATTCTATGCCTCTACTCTGCACTCGTGAGACCACACCTGGAGTACTGTGTCCAGCCCTGGAGTGCTCAACACAGAAAGGACATGGACCTGTTGGAATGGGTCCAGTGGAGTGTCATGAAGATGATCAGAGGGCTGTAGCATCTCTCCTATGAGGACAGGCTGAGAGAGTTGGAGTTGTCCAGCCTGGAGAAGAGAAGGCTCCGGGGAGACCTAATAGCAGTCTTCCAATATCTGAAGGGAGCCTACAGGAGAGCTGGAGAGGGACTCTTTGTCAGGAAGTGTAGTGACAAAACAAGGTGTAACAGTTATAAATTAGAAGAGAGGAGACTTAGATTAGATACCAGAAAGAAATTCTTACTGTGAGGGTGTTGAGGCACTGGAACAGGTTGCCCAGAGAAGCTGTGGGTGCCCCATCCCTGGAAGTGTTTAAGGCCAGGCTGTATGGGGCTTTGAGCAACTTGGTCTAGTGGGAGGTGTCCCTGCCCATGGCAGGGGGGTTGGAACTCAGTGATCTTTAAGGTTACTTCAAACTCTAACCATTCTATGATTCTACGAATCTACGATTCTAAATAGTTACCAATTGTATGTCTACAAATCTACACACGTGTGTAGAAGCACATAGACGTGTGTGAGTCTGCTAACCATTGGCTACAAAATCTTGCTCACACATCATTTTCCTCTATGGCCTAATGTATGTTTATTATTCCATACAAAGCTTCAACAAGAAGGACTGAGCAAGATCATCATTCCCGAATACCTGTTAGCATAATGGTTGGAGTTTTCCCCTGGAAGATACAGGTTTGTTTATGCTCAGAGAAAGAAAAGAATTGAACCCACATTTCCCATATGAATGCTCTAATCAGTGAACCCATTTAACAGAAGAATGGAGCCAATCTAGCAGGCTGTGCTCAGAGAATGACTACTGGGATAGGTCCTGCCAGCCAGACACATAGAAGAGTGACTAGATGTCTGCCTTCTGCTGCTACTGAATCTGACCCTTACTCCATGCTTTGATCAGGGATCATTCCTTCCTTCACTGAATAAGAGTAACAGGCTGTTTTGCAATTGCAACGTGTAAGAATTGACCCCACTTACAAGATTTTCCTTTGCTGCAGAGACTACAGGTTAGACTTAGCATCTGCTGCACACTGCTGCTTTTTCCCATTACTCCCTTCAGCATATTTATTTCAAAATAGCTATAAGAATTAGCATTACAGCTACAGTCAGGAAACTAGAGCTTGTCAACACTCTCTGGTGGAATGACTTCCATTGTTCAAATGCTGATTTGCTGAAAACAAACTTTCCACCAGTCACTTAGATCTAAAATTAAAAAGGGCTTTTACTTTTCATGGGCTGTTTGTTTGTTTGTTTGTTTTTTAACAAAGGCGTAACATATATAAAGACATTAAAATATTTTTATTTTCTCACAGCTGTGTAGGACTGCATATGACTGCCCTGTTCACCAGGTCTATATGTCTATAGTGTCTTTTTCAGAGGCATCCCAAGATCATTTGGGATTATTAAGCTTGTCAAGCTTCATCATAAAATTAGCTAGTTGTTCTTCACTGGTTTTACTGGAAGCTGTTTCAACAACTCCCACCAACGGTTAGCAAGATTCTTGTAATTTTTCAGGCAAAGTTTTTTCCAGGGGAAGTTAGTGAGGTTTTTCTTCCTCTTGCCAGAATACTCTGAAACTTAAAAACTTTATCTCATCTAGCTCTTTGGCATTCATCCTTTCATTCTATCTGTAAAATTATTCAAATCTTTTAACCATTGTGTTAAACAAATCAAGATCGAGATCTTGGAGAACTTGTGTTTTCACACATCAAGCTAATTGCAAAATATCAAACTACAGCCTTCATGAGAGGACACATTAGCTTGCTCCCAGGACTGTATTAAGTTGCAGCTGCTGGGCTACAGAGCAGCTTGGAGCACAGACACGTAGGTTCTTAGAGCATTTTTAATTTTCTTTTATGGCTGTTTGTCTCCTTTCTCCTGACCAACCTAGTAGTACTTTGCCATGTCAGTACCAATTTGCATTCATATTTCTTGTACGAGAATGACCTGAATTATATACAGCATTTCAGGTCTTACCAGGTGTTGTACACTTGTACGGTATCATTAATCACTTCTCCAGCTCAAATCCTTATTATGTCTATATTTCCCTGTCTTGTTGCTGCATCGCATTTGTGCTTCACAGTCACTCTTCCTTCTCTTTGTCATGTTCAGTGCAATACACACAGAACAATTGCTTGTTTTGGCTTCTAACAACCTTGTACTTCTATTTGCTTGCTTGGTTTTTTTTTTTTTTTTCCCCCTAGATGTTTTCTAGTCTTGTTCCATACTGCCCAGATCTCCCAAATTTGCCATCAGACTTCTCTAGTGTTTTGCTTTTTTTGGTGCTGAATTCACCAGTGAAAGCATGACATGAAACCAACTTAAAGCATTCCTTCTCAGAACAGCCCACAGCAGTACTGTATTGGTAGGAATGGCTTCCCAGTTCTATCTAAAAGCTACATTGCTCTTGCGTCCAATTCTATGAGAAGGTAGTTGCTCAGATCATTCAGCAAATTACCTGAATCCAATAGAAGTTGGGGTTTTCATATTTTCTGTAAAAAAATCATGTTTTACATCAATGTTCATTCCATGTACCAGCTCTTTCCAGAGTCTGCTACTGTGATCTAGTTCTCTTCATCTGAGCATATTAAGATCTTTAACTTTGCATCAGTGAGATATAATAAAATTATTTTTGCTGTCTGTACAAACTCTTAGATTCCTGCTTTGCCTTTACATGCTCAATATTTTTACATTTACTGAGAGCTATGTCAGTTTCTCACTTAGTTGATGGACTGTATTTTTTTTCCTATCAAAAATAAAATGTATTTATTCTATTTCAGAATATTTGATTTTACATGGCAAAAAAACCCCATTTAGTTCTAAAAATCTAAGAGCTATGCATTTGGAGGGAGAGGGGCTTACTGAAAAATAATCATTCCTTTTTGTAGAATTTTAGCAAAACTCAAGTTAGCACAGAATTTTGAGTACAATTCTGTGATCCGAAATACTATAAAATATTACAAAACAAATTAAACAGGCAAGCTGGTACCAAAATGTGCATTGTTTGTATAGGTTTTATTAAGCAAAACAGGGAAACATTCTATGAATATCTCTTCACTAACAATTAGTGGATTTCATAATGAGCTGATCAGCTGAAAACAGCTACAGAAGACAGATGGTAACAATATTTGGTTACTTCCAAAACCTATCAAAGCCCAGAATTTATAAGGTAAAGGCTTTGAAGTTGAAAAGCAGTCCCTGGAAACTTCTAGTACCCCATTATATACCAGAAATGTTTTTGGCAATTCTAAGAATTGATATGGGAAATATTCAAATCATTCCACAGGGCTTCAGCTACATATCTTACATTGACTTCAGTGAGAATCATGCAGTGAAATCCCCACTTATTGCTTTGAAAATGTACCCCTTAGTGTTTCATGTCATGCTGAGAGACAGAGCAGTGATCCAAGGTCCAGATCCACAGCAGGTAGCAGTACACACAATGTGCCGGAATCCTGTAAGGCACCACTGTGTTAAAATATGCAGGCTTTAACTTAAAATGACGGAAATCAAGGGCATTCCAAATTAAGGTTCCTAAAAGCCTCCTCCCCTTTGTCCCATTTAGTGATGCTCATACCTTTAGAGCTCTAATATGTAAAGTTTTTTTTTGGTTGTCTTCTTTTTCACTTTTCTATCCTGCCCTCTATATGACCTCTCTCCTAATTGGAATATATCTTGTTTTTCGATAATAGAATTTCCCCAGGAGATAGTCAATTTTTAGAGCTGAAAATTAATTTACGGACCCTGCTTGATTGCATGCATCAGATATGTTTGTCTTTGACTACATAGTGACCTTCTCCTCCCCTCTCCCTTCACATCTTTATAGCTAGGAATTTTCTTCAGAGTCAGATAACACGCCTTTTCACTCTGTGAGCCAGGTATTTGTGTCATGCTTTTCATGTGCTGATGTTTGCGTACCGCTAGTGCTCCTGGAGAGTTGTGTCCCAGTCAAAAGATCTGAATTTCTAGTATTCCTTCCACAGCATTTTGCAGGACTGCAACCTTTTTGATTTTGTAGCACCTTCCACTTCATGCACGTAGAAATGCCCAGGGTAAAGAATGGGGTCTATATAACTCAGAGATACTTTTGCCTCGCAATTTGGTACTTCAGTGTGAGCCTGTTCATAACTCCACGGGACCTATTTCCAGGTCTGTTTGAATGAGATTTAAAGGATAGGTCCATACAAATTTCTTGCCAGATCATGTGGATACAGTGGATCTGTTTTCTTCCAGTCCCTATAATATCTACAGAAACAGGACTCTGTTTCATATCATGTCTTGAGAATAATTATCTGCATGTATTGAAGGGGTTTTTTTATTATTTCAGCAGTTAAGATTTTGGGTTTTCAAGTATAGTAGCATGTCCCTACAAAATATACTCCTAAGCAGAGCCAATCTTTTATTCTGTTCAACTGATGATGTACTGGAGTGCTCAATTTGAAATGAAAAGTTGAGCAAACACAGATGCTATTCAGAGCTGTGCGTTTGCTCACACTCAGTGTTAAGGACACTTGTTCAATGTTATTTTGATGAGTTTATTTAAGACAGTGAGTGTGGGATTCACCTCACCTAGACTTAGATGGCCGCAGCATGAATTTTTATACCTCAGCCAGCTGACCTCAGTGCCCTTTCTACATGATAGAGAGAAACAGGGACATTTACTTTGTAACTTAGCTGACTTATTTGAGACATTTCCAATCCTTGCATTCCTAAAATCATCCCAGTGAATATAAAAGGAGTCTAAGTAGCTGCATTAGATCGAGGTGTAAGTAGCTGAATGAGATCCGACTCAAAATTACAGGGCAACATCTCCACAAAGTGAAATCTATGTGATACCCTTTGATTTTAAAAACTTGATCAGACAACTATGTGATGCCTATAAAGCAGTCTCTGCTGGGGCTCAGCTGAGATCTGAACAACTTCAGTTCAGGGCAATCTATAACAAGTCCATTTTAATTACTGGTTTCTCCCAACTTTCAAATGTTGACATGGTCACAAGATCAGCCAACTAGCACATCCAGGTCACGGGTTGCTGTAAATTAGATCCTAGATTTTACAGACATATGGACACGACCGTGCATACCTGACCACACATTTTGCACAGACTGAGTAATCTGCAACCACTAAGCTCAGTAAGCCATCAAACATATGAGAAGTTTGCTCTTTAAATCAAGTCATCCTGGTCTGTTTGGATAGACACAAAATTTAAGTCAGTATACCATACTGAAAGGAAAGTCTTTGAGAGCACTGTGAGCAAGGAGGATAAACTTTACAAATATAATATAAGAAATTAATTAATTAGGTGAATTGGATAGCAAAGATAGTCAAGTTGAAACATCACGGTAACCTTAAAGTGTAGGGAAATAAGATAGTTTACATACATGCATACATTGCTGAGAAAGATCCAACAGATGCTGGTTTTTAGCACCCACTAGATTCCTAGGCCTTATCATGAATGTCTGTAGAACAGCACAGCGATGTTCCCTAACCCGAGAGCTCTGCCAATTTATGCCAGCTGAGAATCTTGTCCCTAGCATTTATTCTGGAAGGAAGAACAAATAGAAAAAAAGAACCACAATAAAATCTCTCAAAGCGAACTTTTATCTGTTTAGTGCAGGTGTGCCTAATCTTTTGCAGTCCAAGAGCAAAGAAAATAAAATGTACACTGTCAAAATGCTGCAAGCTTTTAAAAAACACTTAAATTAGTATTTCACTGATATTTTTATTGGAATTACCACTACAAGTAGACAATACAACATTAAACTTTGGTGACCTTAGTTTGTCACAAACTTAATGCTTATAAATATTTTAAAACTCCTTTGTAAAATACTACATTTGTTTAGCTTCTTTCTGGGTAACCAACTTTACTGGGGAAAAACAGCAGTAACAAAATGTCATTACCTTGCACAATACATAGTCAATATATAATCTTTTAAGCAGCCTCCTACCATAAGACCCTTATATCTACTGTCTCCATCCTCAGGCACAAGCTTTCCAACTTTGGCAGTAGCCACAGCCTGCTGCCATGCATAGAAACAAGGTATTACTGATTCCCTAAATAAAACTGTCAGCAGCCCCAGGTGGGTTTGGAGTTCATCATCACAATGAGTATTAAGCGGCTTAGGAGCCAGGCACCACCCATTTCACTTTATTTCATGGGGAGTGCAGAAGAGCCTTTATGAGAAGAGAAGCTCTTATAAATGCAACAGCCCATTGGAGTGGTAGAAAGTAAGTTAGTTATAACTCAGGTTGGTGTATGCTATCTGCTATTTCATATCAGCTGCTATTAATGCTTGCTTCTTGTTAGAAACATACAAGTGAAGCTCGTGTGTAGGGGTGGAAGTATTTCAGCTCATAGTTTCTTTTATGCAGGCTGAAACAAACTGAGGAAGCTTCACAAGCATCTGCATTAAGCTCCCAAGTAAAACTTTAGTCTCCTCCAGTATCTCTAAAATCTGGTACTTAATCATCTGACAGTTTCAGCGCAGGTGATAAACTGTCTGTTATGCAAAAAAAACCCACTTCTTATAACTTTTCCTCACATTCCCACCTGCTGTCTTCCCATATGTCTGGGTGTTTTCTTGTCATAAATCTATTTTTGTAATTCTGGCCCAAAGACTGTCTTCATCTGTGGAGTACCTTGCCTAATAGGGTCTTAATCTCTGATTGTTAGTCATCAAATGCTGCTGTATTACAAAGAGCTTATAAAACCATTCAGAAATACCTGTCATTTGGAGGTATTACCTTAAGTGAGTTCAGATCTCTAGTATATAAAAAAATAATTGTTATTGCTTTAGAAATTCTTGTGGATAAAAATGAAATTAAAATTCAGTCCAAAAAACTGGTTATGTATAACTTAGAGTGTTAAAAATGTTTGCTTCTGGCTGACAATTTGTATGTAAATGAAAACAACAGAGCTATAGATGGTGCTCCCCTGTAACCTTCATAGTGTTGCTCACTGGGTGCCTTTACAGTAAAGGGTGATACTTTTGTCAGATTTACCAACATTTTTAGAGAAGTAATTCTGGGTAGAATTAAAATGACCTTCTGCACCTTAAAAGGACAAATGAAAGGGGAGGAGAGGGAAAATAGAGAGTAAATTGGTACATTCCTGTCCATTAAGTGTAAAGTACAGTTATTTAAATCAGGCCATTCCACAGAGTGAGACATGAGCTAATACTTTCTTTGTTGCCAGTATTTTGAAAGCCATGCCTCTCAAGGCAAAGAGTTTTTTCTCAGCAGCCCTTGAGTGAGTCTGGTCTGACTGCATCCCTGCCTTATTTACAGAGAAATACGCTGAAAACAACTATGGGGGTGAATGGCCAGTTGTGCAAGAAGCTGAGTGTGCTCCATTCTCACTGAAGACCACTAAGGTTCAAGTAATTTTGTAATTCACAAGGTTTTGATCCTCAGGTGTTACCTTGCAGGACTGAGTCTAGAAGTCCCTAGGGAGAAAATCTATCATCCAAAATTTTCCTGATGTATACATCTACTTCTTCAGAAGACTCAGAAGTGTCAGTGGCTTCTTATTCCTTTTTTTCATCCTGCTCTTGGCTTTACTGTTTTAGAGAAGACATGCACTGGGACTCAGAATATTATGTTTACAAGATGTTATTAATGTTCATGTTTCAGAAACAGCTGAGTTTATTTTGAATTTTATATTTGTGGTGTGTTACCTGTCTTAGTTTCTGTTTCTCACAACCAGCCAGATCATTGCAGCAATAACAGCAAACAAGCAAACCTTAGAAAGACATATTGATTTAAATTATTTGCTGGCTTTGTGGCCAAGAAGGCCAATGGCATCCTGGGGTGTATTAGAAGAGGAGTGGTTAGTGGGTTGAGAGAGGTACTCCTCCCCCTCTACTCTGCCCTGGAATATTGTGTCCAGTTCTGGGTCCCTCAGTTCAAGGGCAGGGAACTGCTTGAGAGAGTTCAGGCCAGAGCCACAAAGATGATTAAGGGAGTGGAGCATCTCCCATACGAGGAAAGACTGAGGGAGCTGGGTCTCTTTAGCTTGGAGGAGACTGAGGGGTGACCTCATTAATGTTTACAAATATGTAAAGGGTGAGTGTCAGGAGGATGGAGCCAGGCTCTTCTCAGTGACAGGCAATCACAGGACAAAGGGCAAGGGGTGCAAGCTGGAACAGAGGAGGTTCCACTTAAATATAAGGAAAAACTTCTACACAGTGAGGGTGAAAGAACACTGGAACAGGCTGCCCAGAGAGGTTGTGGAGTCTCCTTCTCTGGAGACATTCAAAACACTCCTGGATGCGTTCCTGTGTGACCTGATCTAGGTGTTCCAGCTCTGGCAGTGGGATTGGACTAGATGATCTTTTAAGGTCCCTTCCAATCCCTGATACTCTGTGATCTCAAATCAAAATGAGTTCTTGTGGCTCAGGGGTTTAAAGTACAACTGAACAAATTATTATTCTGTATAACAGCTAGTTGAACACAGCACCTTTTATATAGAGTAGAGCGTGATCTGTGGGTGCTCTTGAAATGCATATAAATAATACAATGAAAGCTGTGCAAAACTTTGGTACAGCTTAATGGTAAGGATAATAAAATTCTGCGTTACTCTGGGATGCAGATGCGCTAAAAAGACTTTGTATTATGCCCCAGCATGCATTTCAATGATGTTTTTCTCTGACTTTGAGCAATCCTGCTAGCTGGCTGAGGCATGAATTTGACCTCATAGTCTGGTTTAAAAAACTGGCCGAAAATCAGCTCTGAAGGGTAGCGGATGATGAAAAAGAGAGACTAAGAAAGTTTTATTCGTCAGGCTGAGCTGAGTTACGAAGGGGCCTGCTGGCCCGTTCGTGTTCCAGGGTGGAAAAAGTTCTGTCCAGCATTTGCTTTCTTGCGTTGTTATAAAGGTAGCGCATGAATCAAGGAGTTTCAGTGGAGAAGGGGAAAGCTGGTGTCGCTGTCTTCCTTTCACATTCCTGCTGACACCCAGTGGCTCGCCAGCACAACTGCACACCGCGCTGCGCACCGCCTAACCTCCCTGGTAGCAGTGAGATCGTAAAAGTCACAGCAGGGATTTCAGGGAAATTTCCAGTAATCTCGCTGCCGTCACCGGCCTCTGCTCTTTAACTCACTTTTTAGAGGGGGAACTAAAGATAGACGAGACAAGAGAAATAGCTTGTTTGAAAACAGTCTGCAGGACAGCACCTGGGCAGCGACAGTCCTGCTCCAACAGTCAGGACCTGGATCCAGCTTTGGAAAGCATCAACAGCAGAAAACAAAACAAAACAAAACAAAAAAAACAAAAACAAAAAAAAAAACCCAGGAGAAGCTCCTTCTGACTCTTGGCTTTTCATGCAAGAAGCAGCAAGGAATCATTTTGTGACTGCAAAAGGCATTTGAGCATAGACTAATTTTTCACAGTACAGTATGCTATCAGCTCCAAACTCAAAAGTTTTCATGTGAAGTTTGGGGAAAAGAAAAGAAAAAAGACCTTTGCACCACTTTGATTTTCTTTAAAATAAGGTGATTTCCTATAGAAACAAATTTCATACCCTGCCAAGTATGAGTGCTAGGCCCTTGATATTAGTGGATATTTGATATTTTCTTTGGGTCCCTCTCAGCCTTTGGTACAAGACGTCCCAAAACAAAGGAGGCCTGCTAAGGATCTTAAGCCTGGCCTATTATTGCTTTCTTAACAACAGTCCTTTCTGCTCTAGGAGAGAGCTGTTTTGTAACTCATTTTGAGCAAAAGGAGAATGAGTTTTGTATAAAATCACAGGCATTTGTATAAAAACTCATTTATGTGCAGGTTCCAGCCTTGTGAATGTAAACGGAAGCTAAAAACAGACTTTGTATTTTCTATTCCAGAAATATGGCCAAAACCCAGCTTCTATGAAGCACGTGTAATTCACTCAGACAAACTTGACCACCCAAATGTATTAAAAGTTAAAATAGTAAAATAATGAAGGAAAAGCAAAGCAGTAGCAAAAAAAAAACAATACCAAAACCCCTGAGTGGCAGTTCACAGGCTAAATGAAGCTGCGGTGCAAAGAATGTGCAGACACAAGGAGTGCACCCACACATCATGCATTTTAAGGACTCACCAGCTAATATTTCCTATCTTTTTCCAGAAGCCATACGGTAAACAGATAGCACTAACAAAGTCAAATATTAATAACCAGGAACTGCACATCTCCAAATCCCCTTCCCCCAACCAGCAAAACCCATAGAAATTTACACTGACCAAAGCAAATAGAAAATAAAAGTCAAAGCACTTACATGGTTGACATTTAGGGATAGAACCAAGTACCCTTTCCATCCTTTTGAATTTCCTAAGTTATAACATTAACAAAAAATAAATACACATTGAAATGGAGTAACTCATGATCGTGACATATAGTCATCGAGAAATTAGAGTAATAAGAACATCCCAAGAAGAAATTTTAAACTGTCTCTAGACAACTCAGATCAATTTAACATTCTGTCACACTCTTAAGTGATCTGGTTAGCTTTGTCCACCCAGAACAACTTTCTCAGTATAATTACACTCCAGCCATACAGTTCTTCTTTTGAGGAGGGGCATATTTCCAACTCTCCTAACACTGTGATTGATTTCTTGTGCAATAGAAAAAGATATAGTTTACAGAAGCATGAAAACAAATCTATGAAAATGGTGGAGGGGACACGACTCAACCCTTCACCTAAAACCCAAATGATGTGTTGGGGGTGGGGGCAGTGTATAATTAAGGCATTTTTAATAATCTAACTAGGACTGTGTTGGAGGAGGACTTGGGTACCTCACAGACTGTTGGTTCACCAGTCAGTAAGGTAACAACTGCTCTTTACTGGTACCACTAACTGATGTTCAGAGAGATGAGAAGCCTTTTCAAAAATGGATGTGCCAAGAGAAGACAGACCTTTTGTCTTAGTGGAAGTATTGTCTTTCCTTCCCATATTTGCTTCCTGTTTGTTAACTTCCATCGTCCATGGAATGCTTGTTTGAAAGGAAGAAATCTCGGCTTTTTACATCAAGTGCTAAAGTAAAAGACATAAGTATTTAGGCAATAAGAAGTCAGATATCCTTTTGTGAAAGAGATTTCCATCTTCTCCAGAGACTGTGAACTTGATGAGAACTTTCTGCTTGTTTCCTCCTTGAAGTGAAGGATAGTTTCCTGACTTTTTAAACTAACTCCATAATTGAACATAAGCTTTTCTCTTTTCTCCTGTGGCAGGTTAGATGCTGCTAATCTTTGTCTTATATTGTCTCATGCAAAGAGATTCATTTTTCCATACTTTAATCATTAGAAAAGCAGTAGCCTAGTAAATATGCACACACAAAAAACGGGCATGAGAAACCTACAGCTGTGTATGTGTCACCACTGCTTCTTGCTGCTGTACAAATACATGCCAGGTCCACTCTCAGTAAGGAAGCAGGACCAGCTAGCAAAAGTGATTGTACCACAGCTAAACAAGTATTTCTTCCCACTGTCCCTCTTCTACCATCTTGCTCATTATTATTGTTGGTTTTCCCTCATTTAGCATTGGGTCATTGGTTCATAATTGGATCCTTAGTTTGGATGGGATTGGTTCTACCTGAATAAATACATTTTCAAGCAGGAAAACAAGGCTGTAAAGTAACAACCGCTCTTTTCCACAGGAATAGCAGAAGATGTGGATGTGAATGTTTCTCCAGGCAGAAACTGCTATCAAGGCCAGGGACCCAGAGCAAGGTGAGTGACACTGTGTAAGCTCTACTGAATAGTACACAGAGGGCTCACATGAGCTGCAAGTCGTGCTGCGTTAACTACAGAGCAACTGGTCCTCAGCTGAAGGACAATTTAAGCCACTAAGAATAGCAGTTTACCGGGCAACCAGGACAATAGGTATTATTTATGTGTCTGCTTGCAAATAGCTAGCACAAAGAAGTGGAGTCAAAATCAACACAAATAACCTTCCCAAGTTCAAAGGAACATCCATACCTAATTACCGGTGCCTCATTCAGGTAATGCTAATGCTTTATGTTGTATCATACTTTTTGCTATATACAGGCATTAAATATACTTTTTGAGCCGTTTAGCATTCCTGAATCCACTAAAATACCAAACAAGAAAAGAGAAAAGAAATCTTGGAATCTACTGAAAACTTAGTCTATACTTGAAGAGTCTTTTATTTACTGAACTTCTTTCTGTGTTGCCTTTTACACTTGCAGCTTTCTCCTCTCTCTATGCATTTATCTGCATTGAGGCTATGCTTGCAAGTCCATCTCATTGGTGAACACTTCTCTGTGGCAAGAACTACACAAACCCCCCAAAAATATCTCTACTTGGCTTACAACATGAATATAAAACATTAAGTAGTTGTAGAGATATAGACACACGAGTGTAGAAAAGAGTAAGACTGCATATTTGTATCATACTTACATTTGGTTTTTAAAACAAGAGAAAGAAAGCTCTGCTATCTCAGAATTTTCAGCATGCACTGAGTATGTAGCTATCTTGAATGACTACTGTCCCCCTCTCTGAAACTCCTAGGCTTCACATATTTTAAATGCCAATATAAACTAGATTTGCAGAGTCAGGATATAAATTTGTCGTCTTTCTCTAGCATGTGGGACTTGTTTGGCCTAAATTAAGAATTTAAGCCAAACATCAGTCAAAATTCAGCACAGGTATAATTGGAGGGCTATGTTGTGCTTGTATTTTTAGTATCAATTATAAATTTCCTTTTTTTTTTTTTATAATCTTTTTGGTGTAGGAATCAGGTTTTCTCCTGACAGAATGATTGCTCAACAAATTATGAATAATTATACTCAAACTAGCTGCTCTATTTTCACTTTACTACACATAGAGGATAATAATAGTTTAGGGAAAATGTGTTTAATATGGGCTTCATTTTAGGGATGTGTGAAACTACATCCAGCGTCCGAACAGGTGAATATATACAAAGGTTGAGGAACTGCCTGTACAAATGCGACAAAGGAACTATCCTAACACTTTGTGTTTGGGATGAGGTGCTTACTTATAAAAACAACATTAAAAAATCCACACATCCGTACATTCTTGAAGGACTAGAGAAATTTGTTGTCTGTGGTAAGCTGTTGTTGGATCCATTTATCTGAATATATTTGGCTAATATATTATAACAGATAGTGCTTTGCTTCCCATGACATGATTGAGATCTATAGCTGAACTGATTATATATTATTTCAAAACCAAATAAATGGAGAGAATCCCTATTTCTGGGTGACAGTACTCAGGCAGATAAGTAATAATAAGAGTAATGCATGTGCTCTAGAAATCCATTTATTCTGAAAGATCCCAAAGCACTTATTAGATTATTAAGAGAAATCACTTGCACAAGCACTTTAACAGTAGCAATGTAACAATACTACCCAGACGTCTGCAATGAGAAGAGAAGAATGTCTTGTCGCAGTGATTGTCCCACTGCAGTCTATAGATCACCAGTAACCTCTACAATCGTTACTGTTAGTAATTGCTCGTAAATATCTTTGTTAGAGCCTTAGACAATATATAGAAGATGAAGTATGTCAAAAACTTGATGCAAAACTCTTTGGAGTAAATATCCAGGGACTTTAATAGGCTTTGACTCAGTCTCTTAGCATCCTCTATTTCAGTGGGACTTCTTGATTGCTAGAAGATAACTATTTTTCAGAGCAATACTGTTTGGATGTGTCATATAAACCATAGCTCAGAAATGTTTTGATTCAAAATAACAGTGGGAAGAAGATCTCAACAGCAGACTTGAAGTGAGATGGAATGTCAAAGCCCTGGCTGCAGCAGAGAATGATGCTCTTGAAACAGTGATAACATAGCAAGAAAGGTCAAAGAAGTCAAGAGCAGTGCCTGTATATCCACAGGAGACAGATAGGAAGGTAGTGTAGTTCTTTCTTAAGGTAGGCAAATATAGAGGGTCTGCTGGCCACATGTATTTTCATTTTTTGCTAAGGCAGTTCTTACCCACTCCCGGTCACAGGCTTTCCAGCAGAAACTGGAGTGCCTGGAGTCCCCACACAGTTCAAGTACTAAACACAGGAGCTAGAGTCATATATGTAAATTAAACCTGTCACAATCCAATATGTTGTTGTTTTCCAGGGAAAATGGACATAAATATATGACTTAGTGCAAATATATGCCATTATCTTCTTCCCTCTGAATCCCATTTAACTGCTTTACATTAAACCCTAGTTAATATTATTTTACTCTAAAATTTTAACATTATTATTTTACTCTAACAAATCTGAACCAGTGACAGCATTACCTCAGTTGTACCATCCCAGTGTGAGCACTGGTGTATATCAAAGGGCTGTTAAATAACTAATGTCCCTCTGATGCCCCTCTGATTTTGAAAATTGGCATGTTTTAGGGGCAGTACAATACTGTCAGAGCAAGAAGTGAGCAGGAGTTAAACTCCATCCCTCACTTCCAGTCTTGGAAATTTATTATGAGTTACTGCTGACAGTGGCTGCTCTCCTCAGGGACCACCACCCAGAGACTAACTAACCAGGTTTCTGAGCCTTCCTGTTTAGGAGGACCAATGTTGATGGACAGTTTCCTCATCTTCCACACCTTAACTGGCCCATGTATCCTCCCTTTACCTCGTCCCTGGATGAGATGTTCCTCCTTGTAGGCCCACATATGAATGAGGTGGGTGCCTTGGTGGTGGAAGATATAGAGAAGGCAGAGTTACTGAATGCCTTCTTTGCTTTGGTCTTCACTACCAGGGCTGCCTCTCATGAATCACAGACCCTGGAGACAAAGGAGAACTGGAAAGAGGAAGATTTCCCCTCTGTAAGAGTAGACTGGGTTAGAGACCACTTGGCCAAGCTAGACATCCATAAGTTCATGGGCCCTGCTGGGATGCATGTGCAGAACTGGTGGATGTTATTGCTGAGCCGCCCTCCATCATCTTTGAGAGGTCTTGGAGAACAGGAGAAGTGCCTGAGAACTGGAGAAAAGCAAACATCACCCCATTCTACAAAAGGGGCAAGAAGGAGGACCCAGAGAACTACAGGCCAATTAGTCTCACCTCTGCCCCTGGGAAAATAATGGAGTGACACATTCTGGAAGTCATCTCCAAACATGTTGAAGAGCAGGAAGTGGTCAACACTGATTTACCAGGGGTAAATCATGCTTAACCAATCTGATAGCCTTCTATGATATTATAAGTGGATGGCTGGATGAGGGGAGAGCAACAGATGTAGTCTCCTTTGACTTCAGCAAGATTTTTGACACTGTCTCCCATAACATCCTCATTAGAAAATTAAGGAAGTGTGGGCTAGATCAGAGGGCAGTGAGGTGGATTGAGTCCTGGCTGTGTGACATAACTCAGAGGGTTGTAATTAATGGTGCAGGGTCAAGTTGGAGGCCTGTAAGCAGCAGTGTCCCCCAGGGGTCAATACTCAGTTTAACATATTCTTCAATGACCTGCATGAGGGGAAAGAGTGTATCCTTAGCAAGTTCACTGATGATACCAAATGGGAGGGCTGGCCAACACTCCAAGGGGCTGTGCCACCATCCAGCGTGAGCTGAACAGCCTGGAAAGCTGGGCAGAGAAGAATCTAATGAGCTTCAACAAGGACAAATGTAGGGTTCTGCACCTGGGGAGGAACAACCCCAGGCACCAATATAGGTTAGGAATGGATCTCCTGGAAAACACTTCTGAGGAGAAGGACCTGGGAGTCCTGGTGGACAGCAAACTTTCCATGAGCCAGCAATTGTTGCCAAGAGAACAAATGGAATCCTGGACTGCATAGTGAAGAGTGTGACCAGTAAGTCCAAGGAGGTCATTCTCCTCCTCTACTCTGCTCTGGTGAGGCTCCAATTAGAATACTGTGTCCAGTTCTGGGCTCCCCAGTTCAAGAAAGACTGGGAACTACTGGGGAGAGTCCAGTGTAGGGAAACAAAGATGGTTAAAGGATTGGAGCACCTCAAAGAGTTGGGGCTCTTTAGCCTGGAGAAGAGAAGGCTGAGAGGAGACCTTATCTATGTTTACAAGTACCTAAAGGGTGGGTTGAAGCAGGATGGAGCTGGACTCTTTTTGGTGGTTTCCAGCAATAGGACAAAGGGCAACAGGTACAAGGTGGAACATAGGAGGTTCCGTTCAAATCTGAGGAAAAACTTCTTTCCAGTGAGGGTGATGGAGCACTGGAACAGGCTGCTCAGGGAGGTTGTGGAATCCCCTTCCCTGGAGGTTTTCAAGACCTGCCTGGATGCAGGCCTGAGTAATGCATTCTAGGCAATCTTGATTTGGCAGGGGAGTTGGACCAGATGATCTCCAGAGGTCCCTTCCAACTCTGAAATTCCATGATTCCATGTAGAACTCCTGACTGGTTTCTAGGAAAGGTCAGCATTATGTCAAGCCATTTGGGTGTCAGCGAGGCAAAGGGAGGAGTACTGAAGAAACGAAGAAAGTTAACTCTCCATATAGTATATGATGGAGTAAAAGGGAATATTGGTATTCTGTGCAAAGGGAGACACTACAGAAGGAGTCATTTCAAGAAGCATGGAGTGATATGTAGTTGAGCTGGATCAGAAAGTCCCTTGGATATCAGCTAACTACATGTTAACATTACAGCAATGAATTTTGTTTCTTCCAAGTAACTGTAGAAGCTAAACGTGCAGTGCTTAATTTAACAGTGAATAAGAATTTCCATTTTCTTTCTTTTCCTCCTTTTCCAAACTTAACAAGGGCTTTGTGGAAAACAGTCACACTGCCAGAAAGCAAAGGCATACATAGGTTATGCTGAAATGAACAAACATTTGAACTAGCTTTATCCATCCTTCCTTTTAATGGGGCCCTGAACTCAGCAGAGGCTGTTAGGTGCTTTTGTAATACAGATTAACAGTAATGCTAAAGTTCCTCCCGTATCTCATTCCTCCCAAAGAGAGAGACTTAGGCTAAGATACTTTAAAGCTCTTCTTAGGCTGTTGTGAGTTCACTGTGAAAATACATCCGTTGCCATCTCACGTTAACACTTATGGCTCCAGAAGTGGGGGCCTTTTGCTTTTACTCTAGCTTGTCAGATTATGGAACTGAAGGAACCATTGATCCCTGAAGGATAAAAATCAGTGGAAGGCTCCTTAAAAGAAACATACAGTGTATTCAAACAGCGTTAGAGAAAGTCCTCTCTTTGTAGTTTGAGATGCTGAAGGTCAAGGGAAAAAAAAAAAAAAAAAAAAAAAGAGTCCTACATAAAAGTTAAAAAAAATTAAAAAGAAGAAAAAAAATTAGACAAAGAGGCAAGACAGCTATTGCAAGTTAAATTAGAAATAAAAATAAATCTTTAAAGGTTTTTCTGGTATCTGTCTTTTTTTACAGTATATTTAAAAGAAAAAAAATCCTCTGTCTTAAAGTGTTGATAGTAAATAAAGTATTTTCTTTATTTTTGAAGAGCAAAAATGTTGAATCTATAAAAGACCAAATAAAAACTTCAGTAAAATTATTGTTGAAGAATTCTACAGGATTTGAATATCTGAAGAGAATGCCATAATTTTTATGGGAGCCAGGTACCCATATGTTTCTAGAAGGAAGAGTGGCTTTGGAAACTTTAGCATTAAGCTATCCATATACTTAGTCATACCTGGGATAACACTTTTCAGTGGGAGTGAGGAAAACCGAAGCTACTGGATGGTGCTGTTCACCATGTTGGCTTATGAATTCCTACCTTCTCCTGTCTTCTGTTACCTCCCAATAAATGATAGTGGTGAGGTAAAATTTGGCATTTTTATGTCAGAAGTTTGTAGGAGGCATTACATGGGTGATGGAGGCTTTCTGTGACTGGCAGGAGCAGGGAATGGGATCAGTTGTCTAATGGAGAGGGCTGCCACCAATAGTCACCTCCTGAAGGCTCTGATCCTGTCCTCATGGAGCTAGAGAAGTTTCCCCCTGGCATGCTCTATATCAGGCTGGAAGGGCCACCTGGCACAGTTTTTAGCCCAGGATTGTACATGGGGTATCTAGTGCAGCGAAAAAAATTGGGAAACAACCCAGTGAAAACTGTAAAACTCACAAAATAAGTTAGGATTCAGACGGACAGAAAAGAATAATTGAGTGAGATTTCCTTAATGTGGCTATGGTTTCAGGCACTGGATGTACCTAGAAAACAAATAATTAAACTAATCATGAAGAAACTTTCACACAACACCACTCCTTTTCCTTTTCCTTTTCCTTTTCCTTTTCCTTTTCCTTTTCCTTTTCCTTTTCCTTTTCCTTTTCCTTTTCCTTTTCCTTTTCCTTTTCCTTTTCCTTTTCCTTTTCCTTTTCCTTTTCCTTTTCCTTTTCCTTTTCCTTTTCCTTTTCCTTTTCCTTTTCCTTTTCCTTTTCCTTTTCCTTTTCCTTTTCCTTTTCCTTTTCCTTTTCCTTTTCCTTTTCCTTTTCCTTTTCCTTTTCCTTTTCCTTTTCCTTTTCCTTTTCCTTTTCCTTTTCCTTTTCCTTTTCCTTTTCCTTTTCCTTTTCCTTTTCCTTTTCCTTTTCCTTTTCCTTTTCCTTTTCCTTTTCCTTTTCCTTTTCCTTTTCCTTTTCCTTTTCCTTTTCCTTTTCCTTTTCCTTTTCCTTTTCCTTTTCCTTTTCCTTTTCCTTTTCCTTTTCCTTTTCCTTTTCCTTTTCCTTTTCCTTTTCCTTTTCCTTTTCCTTTTCCTTTTCCTTTTCCTTTTCCTTTTCCTTTTCCTTTTCCTTTTCCTTTTCCTTTTCCTTTTCCTTTTCCTTTTCCTTTTCCTTTTCCTTTTCCTTTTCCTTTTCCTTTTCCTTTTCCTTTTCCTTTTCCTTTTCCTTTTCCTTTTCCTTTTCCTTTCCCTTTCCCTTTTTCCTTCTTCCTTTTTCCTTCCTTTTTCCTTTTCCTTTCTTTTCTTTTCAATCTACTCTAAGGAGGCTGCAGTCTTATTTTGAACAATAATGATGTGATGTGCCTTTGGTTTGGAATTTTTTCCCTGGACAAATCCTTTGGATCTTACTTTCAATACTTGCTATTTTTACCTTACTGAGCTGGGAATACACTGTATTTAAAACAAAGAGCTCAATAATTTTTTGTTGTTTTTCCACATACTAACCTCTGGCTTTCAGCCATGCTCAGAATATGCTCACTTTTATGCCTGGTAAATTAAATGAGTTGTGTTTTAATTTTTATATCAGATTAGTTAGTTTTGTGGACTTCAAAAAGGCTTGGCAGAGTTTCCCAGAAACCTAGCATTTCCAAATAGCCTCTTCAAATAGAATCACTTAATGCAATTTAAATATTCAAGCACTTTTATTTTAAAGGTAATGTTGTTTATAGGAAGCAAATGCAAATAAGTAGTAAAAACCTTTTGGTATTAGGTCATTAAAAATCCATTCTTGACTTCCTGCCCACAACTACATCTTTTTTCAGACCTGTCACCCATTTCATTTAAGCACTTAGCTTTCTCCTAATGAATGAATTGGCATTTCTTATTAGCTTATTATACTATGAAGCAAAATGCATACTCAATAACATTAACGGTAATTTCTCATAAAGACACATTATCGATCCGGGTGCTACCTGTAAGCATTGAAAATTGCAGCCTGCACACAGAGCTTTTCACATCTGGGTCTGAAGAATTAAAGAAAAATTAAATTTGACAGCAGTAAATTCACAGGCACAATCTAGGCACCAATTTATATGCAAAATGAAATGCTTTATGAAAATTTCCTCTATTTTCTCACGGAGATTTGGGAAAAAGATTTCACTAGATGCTTCTTTCTCTAATATCTCTCTACTTAAATATTATACTGCAGTCACTGCAGACTCCCTTTGATGTATAAATAATCAAGTTAAATTATGTGCAGCAAGGAGACTAGTGCTCTGCCATTCTTATTTTACAAAGTAATATCTACCCTAGAGGGTCAAATTTCCCTGACAAATTCTTAATTACTATGTTGCAACAGAAGCAGAATCTATTTGTGCATAAATCCCGGGCATTCCCATGTGGTAAGTAACTAATATTACCAACCATTTCACTTGGCCTGTTCACTGAACTCCATAATTAGATAATACTTTTGATGATGGTACATTTGAAGTCTTAATCCATTTAATTTTTTATGAGATTTTTTTTTATTTTAATAGGGATATGTTAGTGACCGCTGCCTATTTAAAAATCATTAAAATTCTGTCCACAGCAGTAATAAAGATTAAAGATTACTAATATGGCATTCATAACCTTGCTGGTTTTCTAGAAATCTGGGGCTTAAGGTAAATGTTAAAGGTCATTTAATATGTTAGTCAGTAATTATAATCCTGGGTAATAGGCTTCTTTTCTAATTATCCTGGTATAAAAGTTCTATTGTTTGGGTCTATTCTTCTGATTTTCTTATTTGGTTTTTTGGGGGGATGAGTAATCCTGGAATTAAGTTTTCGAACATTGATGAAAGTAGTTAATGCACAATGATTAACTGGATAAAAGCCATATGTTTGAATACCACATAATGTCTTGCCTTGAAGTAATGTACAAAAGATGCAGCATCCCTTTCCAGGAGAAATAAAGCAGAAAGGTCACTGCAGAGATTAATACTTTTTTTTTTTTATTTTAATATCAAACATTGACAAATAAGATAAAGGTTTTGTGAGCGAGCTCAGAAGAAAGTGAGATAGGTTAAACACCAGAGGGGAGAGAATCTTAAAAGAATAATCTGCAGGTCATTTCTGAGGCAGTGAAAGGAAATTTCCTCCTTGAGGCCTCGAGTCAGGACAGCATTCAGGCATGTGCTTCACTGAATGCAGTATATTCCATGTCCTTTCTGGGGTGCAGCTTGGATCTGCACCTGAGTCCTGCCCTGCAATACAAGTAGGATTGCTGAGGCTTGCTAAAGGAAATCCTTCCCTTCTATTCGTGCCAAAAATACTTGGGTGATTTTGTCTTATTTTCTATGATGTGGATATTCTGCTGTGCCTTTCTTCCCTGACCTGTACATATGTATATCCATCATGTTTGTAGATAATGCATGAACAAATTTTACATACAAGGGCCTGAATTCTGGAGTAAGCACTTAAAATTACAGTTAAGTACAAGGCATTTGATTTTAAATACATTCTTAAACTCCCTTTCAGCTAAGCATGTACTAAAATGCTTGTTAGGTCACAGTGCCGTGCTGAATCAGCTCTGGCCCTGCAAAATGTCAAAAAGGAAAAAATTTCCCCTTCCAAACCTGGATTTCTGGCCAGGTGTCGGCTGTGGATCTGATGCCATGGACCACAATTGAGTGTCATCCTGCGCTGACTGTAGGAGGCAAAGTGTAAGGGAAAACCAGAACAACAGTGAGAAAATGTCTTTGGGAGGTGACCTGCTCTTTATTGTGTTTTTCGGTTTAAACACAATACAAATACATAACAGCATTTTAAAAAACCCCAATGTCACTAACTCTTATTTCACGGTAATTATATCTCACTAGCTGGCTTTGGGCAAGTCACTAAGGTCACATTTGAAAAGCATCTGCAGGTCGTGACTTTTCCATGGGTACTCAGCAGCTTCTTGAACTACAGATTTGTGCTGGAGTTGATGCTCTGTACTTCTGAAAATCAGGCCTCCAATGTCTCAGCATGGGAATAGGAAAAGTGTTGACAAAACTATAAAAATTCTGGTCTTAGCATCTCCATTTTAAAAGGATGACATGGCCTGTTGAGATGGTATGGAGTTTAAATGAACAGTTTTATAAAGCATTTCCCTTTTCAATAGAAAGGCAACTGCTGAAATACCAGTTGATACACAGTGAAAATCGTCGCCCATTTCTTCTTCAGCAGCCCATTTTATTCTTAAAGATTTACAAATTCGCAGCCTCTTGTACTTAAAGTTATTTCCAAGGAGATAAAAAGCAGACTGATGAATATAATTTAACTGTGATTGGTGAAATTTCAAGAATACTAAATCAGAATTGTGCATAAACCCTTGATTAAGAAATTAATCTCTTATAAGTGTTGCCTTCATACTGAAACCCAAGTAGCAAAATCCAGGGCTTTCTTGGATAGAAGCAATAGTTGACTTGAGAAAAAGTTTAACTTCTTGATTTTATCAGTTAATCCATATGAGCATCTGTCTTTCAGAGCTTTTCTGAAATACTAGAGTGAAGAAAGAATGTTAAAGTTTTATAGTTTTCTGTCTCTATTTTTTTCTGTTTTACCTAGCTACAATTTCCCATTGTGTCTTTCACACCAAATACTGAACAACATTCATTTAAAGGAAAACAAAGACAGCAAGAGCTTTGTGTTTGCATTCTCATATGTAATTTATCCATACATCTCCCATACAAGGAAAGACTGAGGGAGCTGGGTCTCTTTAGCTTGGAGAAGAGAAGGATAAGGGGTGACCTCATTATTTTTTATAAATATGTAAAGGGTGAGTGTCAGGAGAATGGAGCCAGGCTCTTCTCAGTGACACCCAATGACAAGACAAGGGGCAATGAGTGCAAGCTGGAACAGAGGAGGTTCCACTTAAATATAAGGAAAAACTTCTTCACAGTGAGGGTAACAGAATACTGGAACAGGCTGCCCAGAGAGGTTGTGGAGTTTCCTTCTCTGGAGACATTCAAAACACTCCTGGACACATTCCTGTGTGACCTGATGTAGGTGTTCCTGCTCTGGCAGGGGGATTGGACTAGATGTTCTTTCAAGGTCCCCTCCAATCCCTGATATTCTGTGATTCTGTGATAAACTCACAGAATTTTATGCCAGATAAAATTCATGGTTTTTTCAGAATTATTAAAGTTTTTTCCTATAAACATATAATGTACTATTACACATAAGCATAACTTATATTATAACCTGTTATATAGATCTAAGGGTTAGTTCAACAGCACAGAGCAACATAATTAGAACTATCAAACTATCTTACTTTCTGCCACAGATTTTTGCTTGAAAAAATTATGGAATGGAAAGGAACAGATTCCAATGCACTATAGATATGCTCAGAAACAGCAGAATACAGTATCAAATACATGTCTTCAATGAAAAATTCATAGAGACATATACGGGTTGGTCTGTCTTCAATCTGAGGTTTTTGAAATCTAAATTCAGATTTGACTCTGTTAGTCTTAATAAACAATATCTTAATATATTATAAAATGATCAACTTCCTATTTTAAGTGTTGAATGACTCAAATAGGAAAAGAAATAGAGAATGACAATATTTAAATAAAACTGGATTTTTTTTCATGCTTGAATTCAAAAATTAAAAAAAAAAATCTAGGATATTTTTCAGTAACTTGGAATTTACTTTTCTTCTTTCTTTAGTTTTCTTTTATAAATCTCTCCCTACTGTGACTCCTTACAATCTCAATCATCTTAACAGGCTAAATTCTGAAACTAATTGCTATAGCTGCATTTGGAAGGAGCATTGACATCTAACGGATACAAAAGCCTCCTGCTGATGCACGATAGACTGGTGTAGAAGAGCAAGGCTTACTCCAGAAAAAATAACATTTGAGTTTGCTTGAGAAATTCAAAGTAATGTTCCTCTAGTTAGCACTTAGCTTGTTCTGTGCTTCATGAACCAGCCTGGGCTGTGAGTATCTTTCCTTTTGTGGTTTGGAGGCAATCACTGAAGCAATAGTGCAGAGTACTCCTAACCGCTAGCAAAGTAAGCTGCCCTAGTAGAGAGCAGAGACTTTGGACCTGGCTGGTGGCACAAAGTTCTAGCAAAAATATATAACTCATAGTCTGAAATAATTTTGTGACTCTGGATACATCTGTCCTCTGTATATGTTTAGATAGAGATTTATGCATCACAAACAGCTGAATTGAGTTATCCAAGCCATATCAGAACCCGTAACTTTGAATTAGGTTATTTGGGGCTAGAATCTGGAACAGCAAAAATGCTAGGCCAGAGAACTGTTTATCACTGATGAAAGGCATTGGTGTACAGAAAATGTTGTCTAAAATACCATCAGTCTTTATGACTTATGAGTAAAAGCTCTGTTAAGAGAGGAACATAGTGGCAACTGAGATACAGGTAGGAATCACAGTAAAAATGCAAGATTGCACATATATAGGAGTGCCAGATAAAAATAGGGTGAGACTCAGAGAGACATAGGATGGAGGCACTCGATTAGTAATAATGAAGACTACAAATAATAAATATATTTAATACGTCTTTTGTTTGATAACTAAGTAAACTCTCTGCTTGTTGTAACTGGGTAGTCAAGGGATAGCAGATAAGTGCTATTTTGCCTAAATTAGAAAAGGCATATTTCTTCATTTCTTTTGTTTTCCACCTCTAATGTAATGCAAATAGTAAGTATCACCTTTGTCACCAGGATTCTCACCTGGGAAGAGTGAAGACACAAATTCCATCCATTTTTTGCTCATATAGTTAAATACACATTTCACAATAGGATGCAATCTCTAATGGCCCTGCTGTATAATCTAGTGCAGCACTTTCCCTTTTGCTGAAGAAAGTTATGTTTGGAGGTCTGGAGGAACTCTGGTTCTATGTTGGAACTACAGCAGTAATAAAAACCAATGCTTCTTGCATCATCACCTCTACAGTGGTGGTGGTGTGGCTGTGGACAGAATCTATATGCCTATCAATAAGCTTGACTGGAGCTCAGGTAGTTAGCCGTGGGTCAGGACAGATGATAATGACACTACAGGTCTTGTCCGGCTCTACTAGTCTCCCGATTTCTGTTTCTCCTCTTGATGATGGAAGTCAGAGGTGAAAAGGACTGAACATTTCTTTGAAAGATGCCCTCACTGCCCTACCTAGGCATCTAATTTGGTCATTGCCTCAGTTTTCTTGTCTGTAAAATTAATATGTATTTACTTGTTGCACTGGTGTGTCATAAAGTATATGTCAATGGTTATAAACCCCTTCTAGAACTGTAGAGTGATATGTATTATTTGTATGTAAGGACCTGAAAAGGTGGGTGTTTTGTATAATCTAAAGCTACTCTTTTGTGTTTGTTTTATTTGTATATCTGGAGAATATCAGTAAACACAGTTTCGAGAACAAACATTTGATAGCATATTGTGGTGTATGAAAAAAGGAACAGGTGCTTAGGTATATGCAGATGGGAAAGAATTAATGAACGTTTTAAATAATAAGGAAAGCTTTCTGTTCAGAAACATCTCCCATATATAATTTTATATAAATGCATGTGTAATATACATATCGCCACACTCTCTTTCAGCTAACCTTTGTGTGAGAGAAACTTCTGCAGATGTCAAATGACCAGGAGGACATGAGCAGCTGATAGTGGTGCCTGTCGGGTGCTGTTGGGTATGCCTCCCCACCACCAGGCTGGCTTCCCTCACTACTGCCACTGACCTTGCAAACAGCTCCGACAAAGGTCGGAATGGATTCATTGATCAGCCAGGCCAAGCATATGACAGTCTGTGCCTTAATTGAATCCCAAAAGGGGGCAGACTGGGTTTTTATTACAGAGGCCAGACGATAGCACTCATTAAAAGCTCCACAGACTGTGTGGTTTACTAATTAGTTTATTATACAGACACCTTGACGATGGGCAAAGTTGTCATTTTGCCCTTTATCGCACAGGGGATGTTGTTAAAAGTTTAATCAGCTAACACTGACCAACTTAGCTTGGCAGGCTGTGGACAGTCATTACCGAGGTCACCCCTGCTGTAGCAATTCTGACAGGGTCACAGCATGAATCTCCAATAAAAAGCACGTTACATAAGGTAAGAGTGCACCTGAAAGGGAACCAGGAAAAGAGATGTGCTCAGCGGGGAGTAGGAAACAGATGGACTGTTAGGACAAGTGAAGCCTGTTATGGTTTCTCTTTGCTTACATTGTTTAACATATGCTTTTTGGAAATATGGGGAGCTCTGAGCTATTGCTGTGATATGTTCATTAGAACACAAGATAGCCTGGACCAAACAGTGTGTGAAGAGGCATTAAGTATCTCTAGTTTTGAGAAAGCAGGTATGATTTTGCTAGTTAAGCAATGCCTAATACTCAGGTAATGCGGTTGGTCCAGAGCTATTGGAGAACTTGAACTGGGAAAACTGAAGTGAGACAACACCGATTTCCCCCTAATCTTGCTCTTCTTTCTGACATACTCTGGGTAATTTAATAATAAGCCATACTATACTTATTCCCTTCAGGTGTGGGCATCTGTTACAGCTTAGAGAAACTTTTCATAAGGTTACTTTAACTTAGTTTTAACTACAGTGATGTCTGGAAGTCTCAACAGAGTTCAGGGCCCATTAATACTCAGTCTTACACAAACAAATGCCCTGTGTCAACTCCGTATCAGAAGACACAAAGTATAACTAGATATGTCAGATTAATGACAAAGGTCCTTGATCTTCTTTTCAGAGTCTCATTGACTGAATGATACTGCATTTTGTTGTTGTTGTTGTTAGGAAATGTAAAAATAGCTTGCTCTGTTGGTTACATCTATGAGTCAAATTCAGTCAAATCTGAGACTGGATAGGGGCCTCAGTTCCTTCAAATCATCTGGAAGTTGATATTTTCAACAAATGATGGTAAAGAATATAATTTTTAACTATTTTCTTGAGGGAAAGACAAGGAAAACAGCAGTCATCTCTGCTGTTTGATCCCAGCTGGCTGGCAAATCAATTGGTCAGCGTGCCTAATGTACCAGGTCAGCCATGGCGTGTGCTGTCTCTTGCTGAGCCACAAAGGAGCTCAGGAAGGGGATACAAAACGAATGGTGAATTTGTGATAAACCACGTGGAGCAAGAGGGTATTTGAGGGCAGGTTGGGGAAACGTCACTATTTCACAGGGAGGAACTGGGAAAGTGGGATGACATGGGCAAATGAGTTTAGATCAGGACTGAACAGGATCTTGACAGAAACAAAGTAGAGGTGACTGGACAAGGAATCTCCTGAGCCAGAGTTTCAGTTTAAAGGGACAGACAAACATGATCGTGTGATTGAGAATCTGAATGTGATTGAGCCTGAATACACAAATTGGTGGAACTAGCAGTAAATGAGGACACCCACAATACTGAGTCCCACAATACAGCTATGACCTGTGAGGGAAAAAATACATGTCAAACTGGAAACATTTAATAAGTGTGGTGACTTGGTTACCCTGATAGAGTATTAGGATATTTATTCTTGGCTCCACCTCACCTAGGACAGAGTAAGTTAGATATGACTTCTTTTTGGCATTGCCACAAAGCACCGTCTGTATTCTTTGTCTGAGGTCTGGATTAGGGTCTCTCATTTCAAACACCATTCATAACCAGAATATCAGTTCAGAAACTGGAAAAAAGTTTAGATATGCAGGATGTTATCTTCTAGGAGCTGGAGCAGTATATACGAGATATAATGCAATTGTTTCACTTCTAATTTTGGCTTTTTTATTTGTACAAAAGCATTAGCTGAAATTCTGGCTCTGGTGAATCAAATGGAGGATTTGGTGCTTGCCTGTAATAGAGAATTTCATGTGGAAAATCACTGCGTATATTTGAAACCCTTGCATTTGCAATTAAATCACATACCTAATGAAGGTGGAAAGATAGGAGACCGATTTTCTTGTTCCGCTTTCGCTTTTTTCTGTTCCACATGTCCAATGCATCCATTTTAATATTCCATCATTATGGAGGATGTAAATGGCAGAATCCATGTTCAACCTAGCATAGCAGTCTCATTTAAACACAAAACACAACCTTGAAACAAATAGGCTATTGTCTAGGTATAAACTAAGGTATAAACTATGGTCCTGATTGTCCTATGCCCAGGTGAGAATTCTGTCAGACTTCTCTGTAGCTTTTTCCAACTCAGAAACTTTGGTTCCTAGGCCAAGAAAACAAGTCCTAATGTAGGGGAGCTCATATGCATGAAAATCTCATGCTCTTCTGGATCTGAGAAATAGAGATGGGCCCAGAAGGCTGGTGTCACCATCGTATTCCCAAGTAAATGCATATGGGGATATAAGAAGGTAAAGCACAACCTGGTGTGCTGCAATGTGTACTATTCATTTTCATTTGAACATTAGCATAAGGTGCACTGGCAGGAAATTTATATCTGTCAGCCTATGGAGCAAAGATCAATGAGTGTGTACTTACAATGTGTCCGAGCACAGTGTGCTGTGGGGTGTGCAATAAAATGAACGTGAGCAAGAGCCAACTCTGTGACAAAACACAACAGATGCACCTCTATTCACAGCAACATTATATGAAAGCTTAGGGCAGGAACAGCAAAAGAATATTGGACAGACCCTCAACTTGCATTCACCAGAATAACTCCCTTACCTTTAATTTTTACTAGCTGACTTTGGCCCATGTCTCTATTCAAAATGTGGATCCATTCACATTACTCACCCAGGAATCTGGCCAGAGTATATTGCAACACCAGGGCAAGAAAGAGGTCATGTAAAATGGAGGTACCATCGCTAGTTAACATGTCTTGGTAGTCACCCCAGGAGTCTTCTCACAGTGACAGATTGCTCTGTTACAACCACAAAGGCAAACGCTCCATCATTAACTCACTTTAAAAAAAGCTGCCTTAACTGTGAAACTAAAAGACTCCAACTTTTTCTTTTGCTGTAGCTCCCTCAGGCAATGAAGGAATTTGCGATGTGTGTCAATGAGACATTTGAAATCTCACACATTTAAATCGTCCTGACTTCAACAGCATTTTAAATACACTGAAACTAGCAGCATTTCTAAATTCAAACACTTACCAGTTTCCTTCCCACAAGCTTGCTTCTACGAGCCTCAAAGGCAGCAGAAAATGTTATTATGTGAACAAAGCATCTCTCTGTAACTGAATTAAATATAAATCCATTAAAAAGAGAGAGATAATGTAATAATTAATACTTTGTACTACTCTATTACCTTTCTATTTCAGACTAAAGGTATTAATTCAGCCTTAGCCCCCTATTTCTCTTCCCATTTTATAAATAGAAAAATTGAGGCATGAAGGGGCAAAGTGATCTAACTGAAGGCACAAGGCAAATCAGTATCACGGCAGTCATAAAATCCTGGAAATCTGGTTCTCAGTGCTGCATCCACTGTTCTGGCACCAACCTTAACTGCAGAGTAAAGATACAATAGAAAAAAGGTGCCACCAACAGTGCTGTCTGAAAATGGAAATACAAATGACTACAGTGAGAAACAACAGTGAATCCTCAGTCTTCAAATCTCAGCCTCAGAAAGATGTAAAGCTCAGTGGAAAGAAATCTCTAAATACCGTGGCCATTATTTCAAGCAAGCTACTGCATGCATTAAGTGGTGGGCAAATCACGGTGACTTCACTACATCATGTGTGGCATTTCTCAGTCTACATGAAGAAAATCTCATAATCCTATCCTCCAGTCTTTCACCATGCAAGTCAGTGAGGAGTTCCCATTACGTTCAGTGGTGTGAGACTGCAATTAAGCAGCGATTAAGAGTCACACAATGCAGCCCACTGGAGGGTTGAGCTGTGTTCTGGCTAACACGATCGGCAAACAAACTCTTTTGAAGTGCTTAGACAGAGTGCGTTAGAAAAAGTACCCATTGCGAGGAATTACTGTTCTGCCCTCACGCAGACATAAATCCGGGCTTCACTCAGCCCTGTAGATGGATGGACCTGTTTATCCTCCAGAGGGATTTTGCATGGCACCAGCAGGCTGCCCACAGTGCAAAATCAAGCCTTTAATGATTGCTTGCAAGAACTCAGAACGACAAAGCATTTCATTAATCGTCCGTTCCTAATCAGTCTCTTAATAGGTCTATAAATGAATAAATACCCTAAGGAAATTGGTGCTTTAAAAAAGGAAGAAATTGGGTACCACTTTCAATACTGGCAGACACAAGAGTTGCCTTTTAACTCTGGAGTCATTCAACTTTTGTTGGAGTGTTATATGAAAGCTTTTAATTTACCGAGTACCTTTTTGTGAGTCGAGGGGATCATTTGTGACTAATGAAGAGCAAAGAACATTTTAATAATAGTGACAACTGGCTTTGATATTAATATTGTCTCCAAAAAAGTCTCTTTTGAAGTCTCTGAGATTAGGAAAGCCCTTTATATTTTATCCAACCGTGTTAATAAAATTGCCTTGCCTACATAATGCTCTATCCAAAGCAAAAGTAATTTTCCCCCACTTAGTTCCCTGTGTTATCCTTTGGATATTTTTATATAAATTTTTTCTCACTTGTCATTTTTCTGTGCATCAACATTTCTAATTTTTTTTATTAGTTTTCAGAAGTCGTATTTAAATGAAAACCCAAGTGTAATGGTCTATTTCTTACAAGAAATTTAGCATGTTTCATATCTTTAAAAATGGAAGCCTTTTTGCATGTCATGGATATTTCTTGAGATGTTTCTAAGGGGGAGGTAGGATGATGTTTGTGATCCTTCATTGTTTCTTAGAACTTCTGGAATCTATTAAAGGATCAAAAAAACAGCTCACTCAGTAACAGTACTGTCAGGTGAAGACCTCTTCACATGTTTACCTAGGCAAGCAAATTTAGCTGATATCCAGAAATGAAAAAAAAATATATTGCTTTTAAAAATGTCATTATCAATCTAAACAAGACACTCTCCCTAGAAATATTCTGTTACTCCAATAGTACTCCGATACTCTGGGGGCTGGAACAAAAGCACAAATTAATACAGGGCCTTTATTTTCCTAAGGAGATAGTACACTGTCCCTGTGTGCCTGTATTTCCACACCCAGTAGTAGACTTCATGATTCCTGACCACTTCCCTTTTATTGTTTCCAAGATAAATTGCAGTCCCATAGGCACAGTTAGGTTTTCTTTAAATACAAGGAATTACACTGTACAATATTCCTGAATTTTGCCTCCCTAAATTCTTCCTCCATTTCCAACAGGAACTTGTTTCTCCTCTTTCACAGCAAACTTTTACAGTACCCCATGTCTTTCAGTACCTGCTATACTTTCTCCAGAGAGAACTGCATTTGAGTGGTGTATGTGACACAGGCAGGTACTTTTCCCTGTAGGAGTGCTGCACTGAAGCCTTCTTCAGGACAGTATCAGTTTTGTAGAAATTATGACATAAGAAATGGAAAACATTGACGTAATTCTGTTCTAGGTCTGCTGTTGTGTAAACAGTGCCATATGAATGTTGTTTATATATGACAGACCTTGAGATCGTGTCATCTATTAAGGTGGACATGGAGACAACCACAGCTGAGAGTATGTTCTTCTTGTTTTGTTTGTGAGTTCTGTGTGCCTAAAAACTTTAATATATCTCACAGAATTGTTAAAGTCATAGTGAAACAAGACATATTTCTGACCTGAGAGACACATCAATATTTAGTTCCACTGAAAGGGATCAGCTACGAATGACTAATGTGAAAAAAGTGTCTCTAGAAATGGTGAAGACAATATAGCAGGCACAGTTTCTCTTAGGTTTAAATTCTGTCCTCACTTAGTCTTCCATGTTTGAAATGAAACACTACTCAATTTTCTCATAGTTTTCAGAGAGGGTTACAAGTTAAAGCAATACACTTGCTTAAGAATCTTGTTGAATCAGGACTGCATATGATGTATTGGAAGTCATGAATCATTTGAAGCATATACCAGAAAAATTTCTTTTTCTTCAGCTTCTTTCCTACTGCCCATGATGTATTCCCTCCAGCTCTTCCTTAATTAGGGAAGTTAAGACCAGTAATTCATCTCCAGTTGTTTCCTCCAAGCAGAAGCAGCAGTAGTAAGGGCATTAGCATCGACTGAGCTCCAGACGTTTTACTGTGTGTTCTAACCCTACTGAGCAAGTTCCCTTCAATCCCAAAATGCAATGCTGTTGCTCTTGGTACCTTTTCCAAAGAGCAGACAACCGAAATAGCAATCCACTCAGGATACAAACACACAAAAAACCAAGTCTACATTCTTATGCTGATTTCTGAAAATGTCTAATGTCCTTGATATGTTAAATATGGTCCGGTTGTGTTATACTCGGTGAGGAACAGAAGAATGAGAACCATTTTTTTCCCTTCCTGGGGGAGCCGCCTATAGCACTTGTTTTTAGACCAAATCCAAGTCCAGTTTCCTGTTTTGATTTTAACTGGTTTTAGTTACAGCTTAAACTGTTAAACAGTTTTCTAAGACCTTTAACCAGAAACTCCAAACATGTGATAAATATGTGTAATTTTGACATAGAGAGAAGTTTGCTACAGAGTAACTAAACGTAGACCTGAAGCTAATATTTATGGACAAGTTTCTAACAAAGGGATGAGAGGTCTAGACTGCTGACTCAGTCTTCCCTATCTATATAGGGATGCTGTCGCGAGAGTAAAGATAACTGAGAAGGTTATGAGGGGCCACAGAGGCCCCTGTGATCTGCAGAAACCAGAGAGCCCGCAGAGACTCATTCGCTTCTACTGCACCTCAAAGTGGAAGGAAGAAAAGACTTTGGCGAGTGTTCGTTCAGATGAAGAAGCCTTTTATGGGAGTTTCTATAATGCTTCATTTTGAATGACTATGTGGTAACTAGAGCTGGATGACTGTATAATAAGGCTCACTGGCTCTCTGACAGAAACTTTCATAAAGGAAAAAGTTACCGATGAAAGTGAACGGGATTTTGTGTCTGTGTGTTTCTCGTGCAGCTTGAGGTTTCATCTAGATTTCAGTGCCTGTAAAATGAGGGACAACAGGGGAGCAGGCCACAAACCTTAACTCCCTGTGCTCTCTTCCTGAAAGTGAAGGAAGAGCATCAAAGGGAATGAGAGTGACAGATTCTCTAACTGAAAGGCATTGTATATTCTTGCTTTAGGTCACAGCCATGGTTTGCATCACAGAGCAAAGTCTGTCTAATTTAACATTTATGAACTCCTTGTTTCCAGGGTGCAGTCTTAAGTGGGCTTGAAAACTTAGGGTGATAGTGCAGAGCTACAGTCCTATCTTTGTACTTGATTTTTACTTTTGCCAAATTTAAAACTTTCCATTTATGCTTAGATATTGGATGACACCTTTATTGCAGATCCTTTCCCTCCTTGTCCTTAACCTCTCTTCTACTCTGCTCATCGGGATGAAAAAGTAAAAGCCCTAGCATGCCACCAAGTTTATACCAATGCTTTTACATGTATACTGCCTTTGTTCATAAAATGTACTCAAACATTACAATATACACGTGAATATAGAGAAACCATCAATGAAGCATGTAGAAATTGTTTCCAACAAATGCAAAGGAGAACCTCACCTAACTGATGTTGAATTCATGTTAAAGTCACTTTTGCATAGGGCTCAATAAATGAGAAAGCAAAGAAAGAAATGCATGTGAAATATTTATTATACTAGTTTAGGAACAACATGTCACAGACCTATAATTACTGTATCGGTAGTTCTAAGAATAAGTATAAGCTAGGTTTTTTCCCAAGATTTTAATAATTTTACTGATGTTTCAACGTGTTTCTGAAATAGTTTTCAAGCTGTCTCATCTCCTTGCTAATTTGATTTTTCAAGTGCTCAGTATGCATTTTGTTATGTATATACATATACATTTGTATACATGTGCCCATGCTGTAATCACGCCGTCTCAGTTATGAGAGAAAATGAGGTCCCTTGACTAAGTGCTCACATTTGCAATGTAATTGTGAAGTCATGTTCTGTAATCATACTAAACTGGTGTTTCACTTCTGTGAATATACTAAAATGATACCAGGCTTCAGCAATATGGAGTCTTCTTTGACATGAAAAACATCTTTTTTGTCTTATACACCAACAAAACATGAAGATCAAATACACAAAGCTTTTTTTAATCAGTTGACAGGATAATTTGAAGTATAAGATTAATGTTAATAGGAAAAACAATAATGTAAACCCCATGCCTTCTGTCAAATTGTTGGGGTATGTTTTAGGTAATTTCTGCCAGTTTTGATTCAGCCCAGTAGAATCCTCCATTAGTCCTCTCATTACTGGCTAAAAGATGATGTTGAAATTCCCAAGGGTTTTTTGCTCTATTCTTCACTAAAAAAAGTTCAGCTGTCAAGCACAAAGAAATAAGAGATTCATATAAGCAAAGAATAAATTAGAGATCACTTTGACAAATGTGAACTTTTCCTATTATTTCTGGATGGGATGAAATAATCCAGAGCAGATGAACAGGAAAATGAGAGAATGATTGGAAGCCTAGAATACAGGAAATGGGCAAATGTAGTATCTGATTTTTAACAGGGGAGAATTGCAGATAAAGGGATTCTAGGCCAAATAGATAAGGAGCAATACTCAATGCACCTGTAAGCAAAGGATGTAAAAGTGATAAGTAACAACTGACAGATACATCAGACTAAGAATCTGTCAAACCAATCACGTTTCCTTCTATGTCAGGGTAACAGGATTTGTGGAATGAAGTAGTTCTGAGTCACCATCAGATTCTGACATGATTTGAAAGACGTTACCATAAATAAACCAAGAAAATGCAGAATGAGCAAATACTGTAAGCACATCAAGTTAGAAAAATGAATTTTAAAAAATAGATATAAATGGGTTTCTGTTAAACTGGAGCAATATTGTGGATTATATGGTATCGGAATGAGTTGCAAGCACCTTGTAGGACAGGATTAGAATTTAAAAAGGTCTCTCCAAATTAGAATTGTAGTCTGGAAAAATAAGAGATGGTTTAATAAGACCCAGACCAAGCTTCTGTGCTTATTTTGATTCTTCCTGACAAAGCTCATTACTTCTGCAAAAACACAACACAAGGGAGGATCGCCTACACAGCAGATTTTGCCAGAAATGGTTTTGGGGTTATGAGGTATAATAATCTATACACAAATCAATAATTTTAACCACTTGTACTAGGATGTATAAAATGAAGTGTCACATATAAATCACAGCAAGTAATCTTTTCAGTCTTCTAGTAAAGCCCTCAGCTCTCATCTTCTGTTCAGGTTACTATATTTTAAGAAAGATGTGAAGAAAGCAGAGGCAGTCCAGAGGAAAGTGACAAAAACGATCAAAGACCTGTAGAAAAATGTCTTACAAGCAAAATTTTAGAGGACTTGTCTTGTTTAGTCTGAGGATCAGAAAACTGTAGGGACATCTAATAACAGTTTTCAAATTAGTTGATTCCTGTGAAGCAAATGGCAATAAGTAAGCTTCAATGTATAGTGAAGGTGGAAGGGGAACGGTAGCAAGGGGTGTTACACAGAACATCAGGCTTCCTTTCTGAATGTGATTTTCCTTCTCATTTCAGAAGAAGGAAATAATTTCCTTCCCCCTCCTACTTCTATCCTTTATAAATTAAAATTATTCAGTAGATTTAAGTCCTAGGCCCTAAGTCAGTATTTAGGCAAATGTTAAATGTAAAGCTTTAAAAAAAAAAAAACAAAAAAAAACCCAAAAAAACCCAACCCAAACCAAAACAGTCTGATCTCTGTTCATTAGAAATTTAAGCATGTGACTAAAATTAAGCCATTCAGATGCTTTAACTACTCAAGTGATTGAAGCTGGGTGCTGTTTGTTACATATATCTGAACTTAATCTGATTTTGGACTAATATATATATACTTTGCCAACTTAGATTCCTCTATTGCTTAGGAATTTATACATCTTTAAATAGAAAATGGTTGCAAATGAACTGAGGTCTCAAATTTCTGAACATGTACATTACGGACCTTCAACTCTTCCCCTCTTTCCCTCACCAGCAGGGGGTCTATACATCAAGAATTTGTGTTTTGACCTTATAGTTTGAAAGGTATTGAGTGCTTTAGCCTCCAGTATTGAAATCATTGGTTGTCTGCTGCTGACTCAGATGGAAACAAGGTTAAGCCTGTAAATAGTAACATTATTGAAAATCACTTTTTTAACTGCAATTTCCTGACTAACACTGAGGTTCGTTTTATCAAGCCTCTCCTTTAAAATCACGTGTGAGGGGTTGTATACCCGCACAACTATTAATGTGTTGCTGGAAAAGCAGTCAGCTTTGTCCCGTTTTTGGGAGGAGGACACTTCTAAACATGTAGCTATTAAAAGAGCAATTTCTCTGTTACTCTGGAGTCTGGGAAGTGACTGCAGTTCAGACCTACACTGACACTGGACACCTGTGGGGGCCCACAGACACAGCAAGCTAGGTTTTCTATAGAAACCCACACAAATGTATCACTGTTGTTAATTTGTTCTTCCTTCACTGAGAATGATGAACAGATGTAAAAGAATCACTGCTTCACAAGCATGAGGAAACGTGTGGAATGTCTGTTCCTGTAGAACTACAGGCAAGCTGATGGCCAAAAGGTGACATCTGATGATAGACCATGAGGAGCTAAACTGTACAAGGTGGGTACATGAGGTAGTAGTTAGGTGCATAAATCCCTTTGTGAATCAAGCCCATAGCAAACAGAGAAGAAAATTCTAGGAAGCCAGTATTAAAATTAACATTTGTTTTTTAATCTTCAGATTTGTAAGTCCTAATATTAAATTACAACATACCCTGAATTACAATGGGATAGAATCTCAATCTCTGCTCTGAGGTAAAAGGTATTTTTCTATTAATAAAAAAACCCAAAAGACTGAGGAAAACATATGTTGCATGCTTACATACGTTTTGACTTTATTTTTTTTATTTTAATATCTTTCTAATGGTTATTCAAAATATTTTGGTTCTTTTTTCCAGCTGAGGACTGTTTTTTGAAAAGAGCATGTTGTGATGTTGTCAAACTAATATAGCATGAAACCATAGCATGAAACTCATCTAGGGTATAAAACCAAACTATGTATTAATTAAGTAGTAGAAATTGTTGGTCTTTGCCATTTAGATCTTTTCTGATGAGAAAAAATATAGTGATGAAAACTGATAGGAATCAGCTTTGGTCCAGTTTTTTCACAACAGTTACTGGAATTTGCACCTTCTGAAGTCACTGGCATATTGTCAGTTACCCCTGCAGGAAACTACTTTGAAGAAGTTCTGGTCTGTGCTACTTAATATAATGTTATGCAAAGACTTACATTATGCACATGTGACCACTCAAAGCATGCCCACCAAACAGGAAAAATCTCTACCAGACTCTAAAGCACCAGTGAAGAGACATTCAGGTAAAAATTTGGCTCTTGCATTCCTCCTGCCTGCAGCTGCACCCCCCAAAACTGTTACCTTGAAGGGTTGCTTCCAATCAGTTTTGCGAGAAACTGATTCTGTAGGAAACATTTTGGTGACACGTTCTGGAGAATCAAAGGTTGAAATGGACACCACTATATCTGTACAATTTTGCCTGTGGGGAGAATGTTGTCTGATGATCTACAATGAGCTTACTAGTTCTTCCTCTGCTCACTACTGTCTCTCACAGTCATGCACTTCATGGGCTGAATTTACACACTGTTTTACACACATAACCAGGTAACATAGAATAATCATAATAAGGGTATTTGAAGGAATTCTTTGCAAACAGATCTTCCCGAGTTTTATTTTGGTCTACTCTTTATTATTCTGAATTTTCCTCACTGGAGCAGGTGATTCTGGTGGGAAGGAAGACAAGTTTTGGTTTTAATTCTTTAACTTTTAAGAAATTCCTCTTAATTGGATTTTTTCTCCCTTATCTGATACAATAAAACAGCTAAATTCTGGTACTGAATGTCAGTAAATTCAAAAGCTGTTATGAATAACTAGTGGTAGCATTGTACAGTGGATTTCCCAAGGTAATCCATAATGGAAACAAACATGCTCTGGCAGTACAATATTAAGACATACAGCATTTCAGCACTTTCTGTGCTTCCTACAATTAAATTACAGTCTATCCTGTGCCTGGCTATGGGAGGAGGAGCAGAATTCTGTTCCCATACGACTCTGTGGAGTATTAAACCTAGTTATTTTATTAACTAAAGGCTCTCTTGGGAAAGCCAACTAAAATTATCATATCCTCTCACACACATAATGTAATTAAGGCCCCTATACAAAAAGGTACTTAAGCACATGCTTTACTTTAAGCACAAAGGTAGATGTCTTGATTCAATCAGGATTACTGCTGGGTTTAAAATTAAGTGCATGCGCAAGTGCTTTGTACTGAGGTTCCTATCACCAGAATAGCTAGAGAGCTATCAGGAGATAAGTTTTACTTCGTTATCCAGAATTAAAATAGATGAGTGACAATGCTTTTTCCCCTCAAGTTATTCTTGATGCCTACTCAGAACTTTGTGCACAGTGAAACCTGCAGGATCTCTGACAGCTCATCTCAAAAAAAAAAATGTTATATTAGGCTACCGTATGTGGGTACCGTATATTTATTTCCTAATTTTGGGCCTTTGATTCAGATTTCATCAATTGCAAAGGCATGCAAAGGATATTATATATATTATAATTAGTTTTCTTATATGATTGTCCTAAATGAACAGGAATGAGTAAATGTGAGAATAGTTGCTCTGGAAGTCAGCTTCTCATTACACATATTTTTTTGCATGAGCATTATATGGTCAACACAAATCATCTACCATCAGTCATCTAATGTTGTTGGAATTTTACATCACTGACCTGTGAAACTGGAAGTAGGGATATCCCCTGGTGTACTTCTGTGTCTATACACAATGGTGCTCCAAATGAGAACTTCAGTCATGCTTTAGAAAAAAGACAGAAAACCTCAGATCAGGACTAAAAAAGATTAAAGGAGTTGAGTAGTTGCTCTAAGTTACCTGTTCTAGATTTGCACTGTACCATTGCAAGAATAAAATGACCTATAACTTAATGCTGGTGTCCTCATCCATGTAGAAGTGTACCGGAATGCACACCTACATGGTCCTACAACATAACAACATACACAGAGGCCTGGCAGGATTGCTTTGACAAATTCAGGAAAATGAAGTAATTCATGACATTAAGATCATTAACAAGTTTCCTAATTGTGAGGTGTTTTTTTAAAAGATCATGGTATGTGTATTGAGATAAAAGACAACAGAAAGGCCAAGAGACTGGCTGCTCCTTGCTGAATAAGAAAGCTCTGGAGATCAATTTAGCATTAGCTAAATACTGCTTTTTATATTTGTGACCTTCAAATTCCATGAAATGCCTATAACACAGGCATTTCCTTACACTGCAAACTTTCAGTGACCAGGGGGAATGTATGCCTATATGTGTGTTGCCCTTCATTCCCCTCCCTCACCATAAGTGAAGGGTAATGGAAGTATTGCCATTCTCTGGTCGTTCTCTGCTGAGTACTAGAAATTTGCATGCAGGAAATCTCCTGATGGTGGTGAGCCAGGGATGCTGCTGATCATGTTTCACTTTTCTTTTAGACAAATCTTTGTTCTTTAGGGTTGTCAGAATCCTGTCATTCCTGAGCACTAATTTTGGTTAGAAAGTGTTGAACAACCAACCACTTGTTATCTTTTGTGCTTTTACATCCACCTGCTTCTTGCCCCCTTTACTCTTCTGTTCAGTCCTAAGCGCTTCTTTTCCTCTCCTGGCTGTCAAATGTATCTTATACTTCAGCTGGAGGAGAAAATCCCTTAAGCCATGATGCCACATGTTCAATGCAATCAAAAGGAGTTTGGCTTGTGTTAATCTAGGTGTGCTATATTGTATGCACCTGGGGGAGAGGGGTGTGTGTGTGGATGTGCCATATTGAGAAACCATACATTACTTATCTCTGAGCTGTAGCACAGAGAAATAAACAGCCATATGGCAAATGAACTTCATTTTTTATTGCTTGGTTTTATTTGTTTTCAAAATAGCACAGTGCCACAAATCCAGAATATTAACAATGCTCCATCTGGAAAGTGGAAGGTTTTGCTGCTTTCTCATCCCAGCATGTTAGCTTTCTCGAAAAAGTTCAGTTGCTCTCCCTACATCCCTGCCTTGTACCTCGGGGACTTGCCGTAGCCAGAGAGGTCAGTGAGAACAGAACATCTTTCTTTTGTCTTTGCTGAGCTCATTAAAAACTCAGATGCACAATGCAATATGTCATATATGTTTTAAACAGAATCTAGTTAGAGCTATAGCTTAACAATTTCTTTACTCTGTGATTTCTCTTCCTTTCAAAAGAGAATTAAGTCATTTCTCGTTGTGCCATTCTTTGGCTGAAAGAACTGTTGGAGAAAGCCAGTGACTAGCTCTATGCCTTTGTTATTCCAGTATAAAATGGAGGTAATTCATACTACTATAAATAAAAAGCAATGATTATTACAGTATGCAACTATCATTTGTCATTATTCCTATATTGAAATCCACAGCTATATAACCAGACCTCCAAGAAACATGTCTGTATAATTTAGCAAGGTCTGGGTTAGCTTTCACTTTCTACTGTTTCTTTCCATGTCAGAATAACTTTTTGCCATCTAAATAACTTAATATAAACTATTCTTGGCCTATATTTGTAACTATTATTACATTTTAGAGGCACAAAAGCACAGAGTTCATAACAGAGTGATGTTCTGATGCACAACCTATTTTGCATTTTATAGGCTAACCTCCTTTGTACATAATCAAGTTAACTTATATTAATGATTTATCACTTGTGATAACTATGGGCAAACTCCTAGCCAGTAACAAACAGAATTGTTTAATTCTCCATATAAGAAATTTAAAGTGGCATTCTTAATGCCTATTTTGATGGCCAAAAAACATGGAAACTTGTGAAATCTTCTGTTGGAATTGCAAGGCAAGGGAAAAGTAGTGGTATAATTCCACTTTAAAGATTAACTATGACCAAGACATATAAAAACCAAAGAATAAGGTTGTTTGAAGATACAGATCCATATTTGCAAGTAAATAGGTTGCTGTGCTTATCAGTTATCATTTGTAAGGGGAGCAGTGGCAACTAGCTATTTTGCTATGTCACTGGTTCCCTGTCTGTTGCAAATGCCACGTACAATGTGGGAACTTCATGCACATGGGACAGGTTAGGAACCAGCCAACAAGCAGTTACTTAGTACAGAAAACAAATACAAATACTTGTGTATGAAAGTTCATCTGTCTATACACTTCTCACACAGACCTGAGCACATTACCTAAGTTCAGGTACCGTTTTTTAACTTGAAGATTATTACCCTTTTCTTTTAATCTTCTGCCCTTATGTCTTCTTTCCTCTTTCCCTTGAATGGAACTTTCAGTTTTTAAGAAAAAAAAAATTACAGCTACATATATTTACATGTGGTCATTTTTCCGTGTCTTTAGCTCTTTTCACCCTTTCATTCTTCAAGCAACCAGAGGTGTGAGTGAGTATATTAAAAACTTCTACAATCATGAACAATGCAGTTCTAATTATAGGAAAGTGCCACACTGTAGTCAATCTCTCAGTAGTTCTAATTATAAGACATCATCAGATTAAATTAATAAATAATGAAAATTAATTTAGAAGAAGTTCTGCAAAAAATTTAAATGACATCTTTACATACAAGTAGAATTTGTAGTTAAACTGAAAAAAGTCATACAATAGTTTCATAGTTGCCTGCATGAGTCTGTAAATTCTTTACTTTGATCTTTTTCCTCAGATGTACTGGTGGATCATGTAGGCTGTCAAATGGACATGCTAATTATCCATTTACAAAATTTCCTGTGCTTAGTAATGGATATAAACTCACATGAAACTGTAGCATAACCTATTCTAGATATGGACAGCAGTGCTTTGCCCTCTACCTCTGTACTTGTTCTTCCTGTTCACCTGTTGACCAATTCACCTTTCTATATTTTAAAATCTATGTAGCTTAATCATATAAAAAAGACTTAAAGCTTTTTAATTATGAAAGCAGACCATTATAATACACAAATTATTATGAATTTAATTTATCTCTCATCCAGACTTAGATTCCTTTATTCTTGGCTTCTTGTCTTCTCCCCAAATCAACATGTATTGTTATTCTCTGTCTTTGTAATGCCATAATGAAAGACAAAACAACTTATAGGCAAGGATCCTCTCTGATGCCTGCTTAATTTGGTAATTTCATTTGCTTTTTATGGAGTTTATGCCCCTACCAGATAGATTCCTGAAACCAGCTACTAGAAGGGGAGGTAAGATGTTCAAAAGTGGCTAATGATCTGCAGAGTCTGGAATTTTAGCTGTCAGATTTTATTTCCAGTATTTCCTGGAAGTCAAGCTCCTTTATTTATTTGGCAGCACTCAAAGTCAGTATGCGCTTCTCAAATTTCTGTTTGAATGGACAAAACAGATCCCTCTTTATAAATCAGTGTTGAACAGGAGCTTTATCTTTGGTTTTCACAAAAACAGTCATCAAAAAAAACATTTCGCTTATAAAGGACACAAGACTTCAAACTGCCAAAATTCCTTAGCTTCAATTTACTGCAGTTTTTTTCTGTGATCCATACTCATACTATTATAGTTGTCAGCAGCACAAGATAAGAGCTTGGACTTCGTCGCAGCCTCAGAAGTGCTTAATGGTTTAATAGCAAAGCATTAAACGGAAATAGTTTATTCCTTATTCTTCTCCATAAAAGTGGTAAAAGGAATAATGGAGCAATAATACACAAAAAAAAATAATTTAAGTATGGCCTTGTCTTTACTGATTAGCAACAGACAGCCTTGGAAAATCTATGCCTGTTGAATAACTTTTTCTGAATATGATGCTGTTTGTAGCTGAGAATTCCTGTGCTAATGACAGTGAAATTCAATAACCACGAGGAAATAAGTACATTCATCTTCATCTCAATTTTAGCTTCTCTTGTGTATTCTTAAAGCTCAGCATCCAAATTTATGACAGATAGACTCTCTGCAACTGTTTACTGCTGTTGTCACCTCCATCAAAACAGTGAGATCAAGGTGGTCTTTTAGTTTCATATAAACACTTACCATTCCAACACATCTTACAGTTATAATAAAAAGTTCTGTACCAGCAGCCTTACTTGGCCCTTCCAGTGCCTCCTCTCTTGAAATCATAACTGGTGTTTGCTGGAGGGACTTTTTTTTTTTTTTCAGAAATAACCTTTTCTAGACCCACAGCAACCCAATATCACGACTGCCATGGCACACCCTCCTCTTCTTTCACCCTTACCACAAGGTCCAACTCCTTCCAGGATATGACTTTGAATTTAGGGACTTGCTGAACTGAGTGGAAAATCTTACCTCATGTCATGATTGTGAAAAGCATCTCAAATTAGGAAATAAGCAAGAGGTGGAAAAGCAAAACCTGAAGAATCTGGCTTTTCTCTGTCATTATAACCATTTTTTCCTAAACAACACCATGATTTCCATGGGATGAAATTCAGAGTTTCTGAATACATTGAACTGCTTATAACACAAACAGCCAGAAAAAAAATAATAATAATAAAAAAAATTCTTCATATATGCTGGCAATTTGCATTAAAGGTGAAGGATGTCTTGTTCACTGTAAATTAACTGCAAGATTATCAAACATTTTGCTGGATCTAAATTAATGCATAAACCAGGGCAGGGATGAAGAGGGCAGGGTACGGGCAGGGGTGAGGGGTGAGGGGGGGTAGCAGAGGATGGCAAAATAATAATTTTTTTCCTTAATAAGTACCTATTATGAGATACTTTCATACACAGATTTTCAAGACTTCACTCATTAGCTTTATATCTCTTTTGTAGAAAACAAAACAAAACAAAACACAACAAAACAGAACAGAGATGTAAAATAATCCAGTATGCAAGTTCCAGAACTGGAAAAATATCCCATGTTCTTGAGTTTCAGTCTGGTATATACCACTGTTTTGAAATTATCTCTGTTTAAATTCACATAAAGCTTACTCCAAAGATTAACTTTCATGCTCCTCAGATGATGCTGCTGGAGTTCCACTGCATATTGGAGACATAGCATAAAATACATCAGATTAGACTTTGCTATACTTTTAAATGAATAGCTTTTCTTAATGCAACTACCTATAAAATGTGTGGTTGTACTTACTTTCTTCCAACTCTCTTGTAAAAGTGAAGGAAAGCTGGTAGACTCTTGGTAGACTTCCCAGAAAATAAGTGCTGCATTAGTGCAACACTGTAGTGTAATTCATTCCCTGTAAGATTGCATTAATGAGTAATATTGAAAAGACAGATTTGATCTTCAAAGATTTCTAACTCCTTGACATTTCCATGTGTCCACAGAGTTGTTCACAGTTTTTTAGGATTGAGTGCTTCATGAAAGATTTGAATTCTACCTTTTCAGATACAATTTTAGTTGAATAGCTGGACTTTCAAAATCATCCTATAGTATTTCTTGGCATCAGTCACACACATAGGTTTTTGAAGGTTAAGATTGTTAGCTCTGGACTTCCGTCATCAGCTTTAATGAAGTCAAAAATGGAATAAACACAACTCAACACAGTTTGGTCCTAGGTTGCCAGCATTCAACAGTTTTAGACTACAATTATAATTCATTAAATTGTTTAAGAGAAAATAATACTATAACATGATAAAATATTGCAAAGTAAACAGTAAATAAAGCAAAAATAAGCTTTTATACTTTGTTTCTTTCTCTTTTTTTGTTTGTAATAGTTTCATATTTCTGCCACCCACTCTGAATACAAATTAATCTTAACATCTACCTCTTTGTAAGTTTTATAAAATTATTTTAATACACATCATTTATCAAATGCACATATTTTTTTCTTTTGCTGTAATAACCACTGAAGAGTAAAGCAGTGACAACAAATACTAACGTAAGTGTTTATTTCTTGAGAATGTATGTGTGTGTGTGAGAGAGAATATATGTGTGTGAAATGTAGTTTGTAATCTAAACCTGGCAGGGGGAGCTATTACACTTCAATAATATTTGTGAGCCTAACTTGCTGAGAATCCAAGCCAAATAGTTTGCTATTCCTTGGAAAAACTAAAAGAGATGGTAAAAACAAGGCAGATGACAACCAAATACACTTTTCTTACCTCATACATCTTCCCTTCATGTCCTGAAAGGAAGCCTGCTCTCTCTGAATGAGGATTTCCATTTAATTTCTAGTCTTGTGGCTCAGCAAAATTAGAAACTTATTTTGCCAGTGTTAGTTGTATTCACATCTGGACTCAGAGCAGTAGGTAAAAATATACTCTGTATATTGCCTGGATGATATCCTTTGGATCAAATAGCTATCAATGAATAAGGTATTTGAAAGATAGATTTATGTATGTATCAGGACAAAGCTGTATATGAAAATTAGAAATGGGATTTCCTTTAAATGTATTGGTAAATAACATGGCTCTTCCATACATTGGGAAAATTGGAATTTGAACTTTGAAAGTAAGGACTGCTCTGATAAATATGACTGTTCTCACGTGCTTTGAACATGAGTAACCTTGAAAGAAGCTTTGCAGAGTGAATCACGTTTAACGTAATGTTATCGATTCATGCAGGAATCAATTCTGAAATGCTTGCAAAGATGGAAACCCAGCCCAGTTTCAGTGGGTTACATGTTTTATGTAAGAATGAGAGAAAGTCACAGATCCCAAGATGAAATAAATATTTAGAATTTGACTCCTGAAATTGTTTTCTTCTCGTATTTTAAACCTTTTGTTTTAAAGAGAGACTCAAACAACAACAGACACAAAATTGTAGCCCGTTTATATACACTGAATGGAAGAATGCACACTTCTTCACTCTAGAAGCACAACAAACAAAACAGTTCAGATGGGTCCTTCCAGGAAAACACCATACAAAAGAGAAAATATATTAAGATGTTCTTTGTTCTTTCCATTGGTTTTCTGCACTCTTTCATTTCCGTAAGGTTCTCTTTTAACTTGCCAGTCCTTGCAAAATTAACAATAACAGTGACTGTTCACAAAGAAAATTTTTAGGATGTTTCTTTTTTTCATGTTTTGAATTTATGTTGCTTATGCATCTTATGAACAGCATCTGTTTGGACTGCTGATCAGATGTTAGCTGAAATATTATTCATCCTCTTCCCCTCGGTTGCCTAGGTCTAGAAAAGTGACTATTGTAGTCTGACTAAAGGTGTAAGTGAATTGAAATTGCAAGACAAAAAATTGAACCGTCCATTGTGCACTATTTGTCTTGGAGCAGGATATGGAAAGGACAGCACTGGAGAGCTTTCTCATATGTAGTATCAGTATTTTCACAACCTTTTAGACTACAGAAACATCCTGCATCCCACATACATCTTACCTGGCAAGAAAATAAGATTAGAACTATTGGAGAAAATTAGAAATATTAGAAATATTATTAGAAATATTGGAGAAAAAATAGGTTTGAGGCCCTTTCTCTTCACTTCTTCTGTGTTTTTTTTTTGTCTTTACAGATAGACATGAAATTGCTCTGCCTGTGCTTCATACCAACTGGACACAAGAAAGCAGATCTCCAAAAACCTTAAAGGTGGACAGCTCGATATCTTAACACCGCGGCAGCAATTAGTAACACAGGCTAAGCAGCACTCTCTGTGGGCTTTCTGCTTCAGAGCAGGTTTGTGTCTGGCTAATCTGGAGCACGTAATTTGTAGCCTGCCATATGCAGGCAACATTTGGAAGCATTTCCTCAAACTTGAGAAAGTTACATTTGTTTTAGAAGAAAGCAGAGATGATCACCTAATCCTTTGACCACAGGTGCTGGGACTTTAAGAAGAATAACAAATATCACAACAGTCCCAAAGAAAACAGTGAGAGCTGGCATTCCTGCTATTGGTGATTTGAATTTGTGAACAAAGTTCAGGCAAAGTATTGGTTTCAATCTCATTTTGCATTCAGGGCAGTGTTGATTTTTGAGTACTTCTGCAGTATGACCTAAACAGGTTTTACTGCAGTAGTCAGGACAATTGTACCTTTGATGCAGCCTGTAGCCCCTGTGCTTCTGCATCCGGTTAAGTTATGTTCCCTAAGGCCCAGGTAAGAGGTCAGCATTTGCCAGTCGTTACAATTGTCATTTGTATATACCAAGAACACAGCCTCTGTAGGCAAATATGATAGCTATACAAAGCCTGAAATCTGAATGTATTTTTGCATTCAGATGAGACACACAGGTTTTTTGACTTTGTCTGCTCCAAGTGTTGCTCTATTTTCCAACAACTTTGATTAAAATTAAAGTTGGGTCTCTGATAAGGACACTAGAGCAGGAATCAGGATAATTTTGTGTTAGTCCCGGTTCCATTGTTGTCCTGAGAAGTAAAGCTATAGAAGTAACATTATTCCTTGGTACGATCTTTCTAGTCCAATTTTACTCATTTAAAATGTAAACTGGAGATTATTGCTGACTCTGAGACAGGGGCATGCCTGTAGATCTAAACCAAATAGACACAGTAAATTAAGCATTTATACAACTGCTTACCAAATATCTCTACACATATGTCCATTTAAATTTTGAGTTTTATAGACATACATATTTATTACTGTAAGTCTGTTAACTATTTTGTTTCTTGTAAACAAGAAGAATTAGTGTCCTGGTTGGGTGATGTTGTTGGGTACAAGATTCCTCCATGCTCTTGAAATAAAATGCTGGCTTAAAAACTATAATCAGTATTCATTTCCAGCTAAAATATAAAGAGCTTGAATATGAATATTTCTATATAGGGTCCCTCTTGTGCCTGTTAGCATAAAATGTAAAATGGTGTTGACTGGGAAATCACATAAAACAAAAAATTATGTATGTCAAAGGAAGAGCTTAGTAGTTTTTGTCATTTAATACAGAGAAGTGATAGTTCCTTAAAAAAAAACCAAACACTTTTTTTTTTTAAAGTCTGCATATTTCTTACCCATCTTTCCTAGAAAAAGAAGAAAACCTTTCCTTCCCTCCACCCACTTTCAGGCTAACCCTTTAAATTTAGGAAACCTGGACAGCTGTAGCTTAAGTGGTTCCTTAGCAGCTGTAGTGCTGTTTGTTGTGCTCTCTTCACTCATGTGAGTACTACAATTTTATTTTTTTTTACATTTAGTCTTTTTTATAGGGAATGTATTCTCTCAAAAGGGAGAAAATATAAAGTCAAATTTTCAAGAACTGAAGTCACTTAGAACTGTAAGGTCTCTTGAAAAGCAATTCTGTCAGCAAAGAAAAAGAGTTTCCTTTTGTGTTTTGGAGTTGTGATATTCATTTGGGATGAAAAGGGGAAGAAATTATGGGTGAGATTTTGGGGACAGCTGCTAAGACTGAGAGTTAGTTGAAACTATGAAATAAGGAAATAATGAGCGAAAAGTAGTATGAGCTCAAAACAAAGCAATAGTTTGTTGAGGGGAGGGGTGGTGGTGTCACATTAAATTAACTTAAGCCTGCTTTATAAGTAAAAAAGAGTGCTACTGAGAATGTAGTCCCTTTCCAGGGCAGTGTATAATTTATCCTGAGTACCTTCAACACCTGAAGTCTGACGAGCAGGGATTTAGTAAGAGCGTAAAAGAAGCAAATGTAATATTCAAAACATGAAGTGATTAGGATGGGGAGAGGAAAACACAGGGGAAGGACAGATTCAGACAGCTTTCTAGAGGTACCAATGGGGTTTTTCATACAGAAGCTCTGGTTGTTTGGGATATTTTTTTTATACCTCTTTATTATTTTTTTTTTAATTTGTTGGCAGTTTCCTTTTTAATTTATCTTCTCACTGGAGGCCTCTCGACTAATAACATATAAACCAAAGTTTCTTGGGAAGCAGTGTCAGCAGCTCAATACATTTAGCTAATTCTCGTCCTGAAGTGTTACATGCTGTTGCAGTATGCTGTGAAACATGTACTGCAGTCCCCTGTGAGTTAATTGCATTTGGTTTCGGTGATGATTATCCACATATTGGGGAGATCTGTGTATCGTGCTTCAGAATTACAAGATAAAATAAATCTTCTTGCATCTTTACCATTTTGTCAAAAGAATCTCTAATCAAGCTTCTGTGCAATCATGAGAAATCCTAAACATCTACTTTTGTTTTTTGTAAGGCACAAATCTAAAATTGATTCCCCTTAACAGGGAACCTTCCTACCTTGCAGGAAGGTTAATGATTAGTCTGGGACAGGCAGGGTGTTTGGGAATCAATAATAACTAATTTACTACTATTAGAAGGAACTTCTTGTTGCAGGAAAAAAGTTGCTCACTGGCACATTTTAGCATCACTGCCTCATGCTTGGATGTCCCAGTGTATGGGTTGTAAAAGCGAGGCGTGTTTGATTGATGATGACTGGGTTGAGTTCATCTGATGGCTCTCAAAGCTTACAATCTACCTATTATCTCCTGAATAATGACAGACATGAAATTTGCAGTTGCTAACTATGACTGTCTATGCCAGACTTTGTGCTGTGAGATGCAGGAAGTGCTATTGGTCCCATTTAGATTGTATCAGCCCGCAGTGAGAAATATAGTGAGGTGATCAACTACCATGTGAACATTTTAACAGCTCTTGTGGATATTCTGGTTGGAATGTCTAAAAGTTATGCGCCCAAGTTTGAGCAAGTCACCTAAGGCTCCCTTAATAGTCACAGAAATACAATACATATCTCCAGAGTGTGATTTTTCTGACCTATTTTAGACAGCCCCATCTCGGGATAAGATAAATTGCTCTCTAGAGATGCCTGTTTCTCTCTGCTGATAATAAAGAGAACTGAGGGTACCTGCCTCAGACCTTGGGCAGATGGTGCCTAAATTAGAGCAGATGGATCACACCTTTGCTATCATTCAGGAAGAGTAAAACAGGATTAGCCTCTTCATTTGGGTGACAGGGGGGAAGGAAAGAAAATAAGAGCAGGGAATTAACATACCTCCATACACAATGAAAGGGCTCCAGTGCTGTCAAATAAAAAGGTGAGTGGTTTATTTCACTTATGAGTCTGGTTAATATTTCCAGATCAGCATTATCTTCATCAGAAAATGAAAAAGTAAGGAGAAGCTGAGTGTGTAATTAAAGACAGAAAAGGTAACGAAACACAGAATCTTGCCCGAAGACTTTGTTTGCTACCCAAGGCAACCATCAGTCACGTGAGAAGGGAGTCCCTTAAGCTCTCTAATAATCCAAGTTGATGATGATGATTGTGCTTACCTGGTGGTTTTTGTACAAAACTTTCAAACCTCTTCAGAAATGGGGGTGTGTATTATTGCCTCAATACATAGAGGGAAAAGCTGAGGCACAGGCTGACTATAACATGTTGGAGATGACAAGATTAATAAGTACTGAAGTTGAAATGGGAGTTCAAAGATTTTACTCCTCATCATCTGGTCCAAACACCAGCTCTTGCTGCTTTTAAATCTCTCTTCTCTCTCCATTGTCAAGTGCACAATATGGACTTGTGGATTTTTAAAGAACATTCCAAAATTACTCCCAAACTTTGTAGAGGCTCACCTATTTTTTTTTGTGAAGGCCATGAAAGGAATTCAGCTTCTATTGCCAATAGGAACTGCTAGCTGAAGACAATCTGAGTATAAAACTGACTACTGAGAAAGCAGTGTAGAGCCGCTCTGAAGTGGAGCTTCATAGTGTAAAGGGAGAAAAAGTGTCTGAAAAATTATATTTGAGGTTTCTCTAATTGCTAACCTCAGCATCTGATTGAGATCAGTAGTCACAGACATGATTTTCTCTTTGTTTACTTTTGCTTCACCAAAAGATACTGAGTCTGTGGTCCTAAAGGCAATAAGAAGCAAATGAAAATTGAAGTCAGGGTATATTGCAGCAGCAGAACTCTTTAATATGTGTGATTCCTATAGCTGGTGAGAGACCACACCAAGACAAAGCATGTGAGAGCCTGACTTTTGTTATGCAGCTTGTTCTAGCACTAGTATTTTGTTGAAGCTGTTTGAAAGTACTTAAAGATACATCTGCAGCTCAAAATAAAATGTTGAAGTATGTTAGAAACATGAAATTACACTAGAAACATTAGATCTTAATTGAAACATAATTAATTAGAAGAGCCAGAACTTTAAAAATAAGATACGGGAACTGCAAGCACTGCTGTCTTTAATTTCTTAAGGAAATACTTTAATTACAAACTCTAGCTATGAAAGTTGGTAGAACTATTAGACATTTTGGAAAGGAGTCTGTATGAAGTGACACTTACCTGATGATTACTTTGGGGCAGGAGGATTTTTCTGTGGTAGTAAGTGCTCCAGAAAGAAATTAATGAAATGTCACTTTAAAATTAGAATTTTATGTGGATTCTACGAAATCTGACAGACTGAGGTCCTAAACAGAGACCTGACATGGCATGTGAGCAGAAATACTACGATAAGGTTTATGAATTGACTCCTGCAGAGCATCAGTGACTTCAGTTGCGTACTAGAGGCTGAGAGGTCTGACAATGAGCAATTGCAGTGCAAGATGAGCAGGGTCACCAGGACTTCCAGATCATCATAGAACAAGCTTTCATGCTTGGTGGTAATACGTGGATGGTCTGAGGTCTTGCTGATATGTTTTGGAGGAGAAGATGTCAAATCAAATAAGGTTTTCTTTAAGTCAGAAATAATTCCATTTTTTTACAGTTCTTGAAGTCCCTGTTGAGTCACTTTCTAAGCCAATGAACTGATTATCCCCAAATACATTAGTAGAAATGGTATTCTGTGTTCTTAATCCTTGAGATCCTGAGTGCCTTTCCACTCCTGTTGAAATCATTAAGTATGTTCAACCTTTTCTTAAAAGGATTAAGCCTTTTATTTTGTTATTTTCTGTTTTATTTTTAGCTGGCATTATCTTCATAGAGAAAATTCTTAAAAACATTATAGTTTCCCTTGTGATAGTGGGGAAAACTTTTTTAAAGAGTTTGATTTTCATTCTAAATTAAACATCAAAATGAGGGGGGGAAAAAAGGATCATGTTTTTATTTTTTTAAATAGACAGATGAAAGATTTTGTTATTAATAATTGACATGAAAGCCTTTCGTCTTGAACACTGGTGTATGTAAACCTCAATAAAATCCTAAAAGTGCTTTTGTAGAACAAGAACAGTCACAAAAATCTGAATAAAGCCACCTTTTCAAAGAACACGATGAGAAAAGGGAAAACTCTTAGATGTGCAGAGCAACACATTTTACATTCATGCCCTAGTTATTAGGAAGCTTTGAAGTATTCACTGTTATTGAATACAGTGTATACTGTAATTCATTTAGTGCCTTCATGTGGAGCTAAAAAGTTCTAGCCAAAGTGCCTTGGATATTTTTGTGAGCATGAGAATTAGGAGGCAGGGATAAAAACGGTGTTACAGTCTAAATCTTAGGTAGTCCTTAAAGTTTGACTATAGAAATTAGTATAGCAAAGCTTACATAAAACTGAAATAATAAACACTTAGATGGGGGCCAGGAGGTGAACTGTTTTGATCTTTGTGTTATGTTCTTAGTCATTTATTGCAAAGGGCAAGAAAATAACAGTTTACAGTGTGAAGTTAGCTTCCAGCAGATGTTAGAAATTGTTTCATTTTGTAGACAGACAGGATCTTCAAAATCATATTCTAATCTAGTGCAACTCCACTGAAACACAACAAATTACCTTTGCTCAGGACAATTCTAGGGGCACATTCCAAGCAAAACCCAGACCATAAACCAATTCTGCCTTCATCTAAGTAACATGGTGTCTCTTAAATAACTTGATTATTCCCCCAAGGGGAAGTAGGGATGCTGTTTTGTTGTAGTTGAGAAAACAACAATAAGAAACTTATTACTCACCCGAAACTGCTGTTTTATTGTGTTCAGTGGACCCCTGTGAAACTACCCACTGGAACTCGGTAACCGTTTAATAACTCTCCATTAGATGAACATTACATAGAGTTAGTCTCTACCCTTTATCTGGTAGCTTGCTTCTTCAAACCCATTTCCATACTATCCTCTAATGTATCCCAGACATCATCTGCTTCAAGAGCTGACAGCAGTTATTTACTGCTCTGTCTCTGTCAATCTCTTTATCTCTGCAGAAACCCTCTCCCTGTCAGGTGTTACAGTGCTTGCGAATATACAGTTGAAGCGCACATGTGTTTGTGCAGACATACTTTCTGTGTGCTGAGGTGATTGCATGTATATTTTCCAAGGCACTGAGTAAATGTCATAAGATAAAAACTCCTGGTGATATTTTTTCCTTGATTCCAAATGGTGTCACCAAGTAGAAATGTGCATAGCCCATAAGCTCTTTAGATCTACTGGTCAGTATGGCTTCTGTTCTTTCTGGGTTTCTCTTCTGCAGATTGTTTATGGTTAATTTGATACCAGTCTCTGTGTACTGGACTGTAAGCAGTTTCTATGGAAGTGACCATCATGGAGCAACCATTTGACTTAAGGGGAACTGCAAGTAGCATCAGGTTAACACACAATGGAAATATTATTCCTAAACATAGGAGGACCATTCATGACTCTCATTGTTTCTAACTTCTTAAACATAGTCTCCTGTTTCCTGTCTTCCCTCCCGCAGAGAGAGCATAAAAGTCTCTTTCCACAGAATACTTTATATCTCTAGTAGTGTAGAAGAAAACCAGCATATTCTTGTGGCTCTATCTCTTTACCCTTGGACAGCAGCATGGAAGGATTCACTCACAGTTTGCTTTACCAGAATTTACCATTGTCATGTTCAAGCTCCTACTGTAGAAATAGAAATACATTATTCCCTCACTCTGGGATGGCCCCAGTTTATTCAAAATAATGCACAAACAGCTAAATTGTAGGGTGCAGCAATGGAGTATTTCTTTTTTTAATTGGTTTATATATGTATTCTTTTAGACATAGTAAAATACCTTTTTAATAATTTCCTAGCTGCTAGTTCCCTAGTTTTCCATAGTCATTTTTCAGGCAATGGCCTCTGATTTGTTGCAAGCCTGAAGGGAAAGAAAGGGACCTTTCAGCTTTGTAAGTTTTTTGTTTGTTTGTTTGTTTTTTCTGGGAATGGGGGATAATTTTTTTTTTCCTTGACTGTGGTCTTAAACATATTAAGCAAATGAAGCATGTGTTTTTAAAGTTGTTTGAATGGTTGTGATAAGTAAATGAAATAAGCATATTTCTTTTTAAGAGCATTGTAATTTCTAGACTGTTTGTTAGACTTCAAGCACAGGGAGTAACTGAATGTTCCTATAATACTATTATAAAGGCAATTTATTAGAAAAAATAAAGGATTTGTTTTTTACTGGCTGGGTGTGCCTGGCTCTATCATTCTGAAGATGTTTTCTGCCCAGGCCTTTAATTCTCAGCTGGCACTAAACTAAGAATAAACTTATGAGGAAGAGATTGTGTGGTTTGTACAACCTTGGTTAAATTCATTTATTTAGATGTTGAGTGTATATGGACATAACACAACATTTTAGCAGTGAACTCAATTTGAAAAGTACTTCTCTCCCATCCAGCCCTCCCCACCACTCACTCCTGCATCAACACTTAAGTTGGCTGATCCTGAAGGGTTGACTCAAGGATTGGGAATGCCCTTTCCCCTCTGACTTACTATTTTTAATTTATTTTATTTTTAAGGGCCCTTTCTTCCAGCCCAATCTCTTCCGTACAATACAGTAGAACCAACCAACTGCTTGTATCTACACAATTGAGCATATAAAGAGTGACAGCATGGGGCCAGGAACAAGCTGCCAAATGTTAAATTTGTAGGAAAGAAGTAACTTGCATCTGTTAGGAACACCTTAAAAAGACTACATATCCTATATTGTGAGGCATCTCTTTTAAGATACTAGCTGCAGAAGTCTTCCATATAGTCAACAAAAATAAGATTCTTCAGAGGGCAATTAAGATTCTTATATCAGCCAAGTGACCCTGTCAAAAAGACTGTGAAATAAAATTAAGCTAGGATAACTAGACTTCTCTGTCTCCGTTATATGCACATAAGCTTGGTGGCAAGCTGACATTCAGCAGCTAGAATTGCTTGCCACAGGAGCCATTCTGAAGTTTGCTTTCCAGACCTTCCACTCTCTAGGCAAAGAAGCGTCTTGAACAAATTCTATATTTCAAAATGCAGGATGAATTGAAGATACTTGTTTGTATTATTTATTTTTTTTAAACATTACCAGTCCTAACCATTACCTAACCATTACCTAAACATTACCAGTCCTAAGTAGCCAAAATGGACATGGGACAGCCAAAGTTCAGATAGGATGATGTCTATACCTTTCCTTGGATTGATCTCCCAAACAAGAGTTGATTTACTTCAACTGCAAGTAGAACAAGTGACTCTTTTCTTCTTAACAAAGATATCTGAAACCAGCTGTGAGAGATAAAATAGTAATAAAAAAGCCTGTAAACAGATCTTCTCCTGCCCACTGATCTTGCAGGTGTCACTTCATTCAGTCTTTCTCATAGATGAATGATATTTTTATCTACTTTAAGCTCTTCACGCTCCTCTTCAGGATCCAAGGAAAAGTGTTGCCTTTTGCTACCTCAGTAGTACTGTTTTTTCAGAAACCTCTAAACACCTACGCTATTATCCTGTCTCTGGGCTCTCCTAATCTCCCAGATATCCTTCTGCCTGTCTCACCCACATTCTGGAAGTATCTCCCTCAACTGCTACTAAAACAGAGGTAACATCCCCAATGTGATGTTCTGCCCAACGCTAGAATAGGACACATGAAGCAGCCCCACTGCTGCTCAACAGCCTTCAAAAGAAGCATGGCATGCATTTTATACCAAAAAGGAAAACAAGTTCTATCTGTCGGAAGTCTACTGTCATAAAATTATGAGACTGGCTTAAAAATTATGGAGTTTAAACTAACAAACAGCTGACATTTCTTTATTCATCTGCTGTCAGAGGTCAGCAGTTTTAAAGCTTATCTTGGCACCTACTAAAGTTGGAAGTGGTGGTGGGAAGAAATCTGAGACTTGCAATCACATACAAAATTTGGGTACTTAAGGGGTGGAGGAAGGAGAGGAAGAAGTAGGAAGATTTCAGCCAAAATAAGAGTCAACGCTCACCTCCAACTTGTGGGAGAACTTTCCAAAAGAAGAAAATTTAGGTGGATGGCTCTTTATATCTGGAACAGATAATCAATTATAATGAGTAGGTGCCTATTTTGCAACTTTTCTTTTGTAGACTATATGTGCCTTCCAAATAGTAAAAATTTTTAGTTCCTATTTTTGTCCTTATTTCAAAAGAGATTTAAAGATCTGAGGAAGCATGTTCATTTTCCATTATGCTGATTTAAAACCTATAATGAAGCTTGAAAACAGAGTTTGGCCCATAAAACATAGTTCTATATCTATGATACATATTACACAACCTCCCACCAAGGAACTTCAATAAATACACTTTTTGAACTACTGTAACACTAAGATATCCTGTTAAGCCCTTTGGATTCTTCTATTCTAGGATGTTTCTGAGAATTGTTGTTTACATCAGCATTAATCATTAATTTATAAAATGGCATCTGGAAGTCTTAATTTCTGATTGATCTAGCTCCCTTTGGATTTTCCATGTCATCCAGCACCATAGCTCTTGAGCATAATATAACTTAAGTAGGTTAATATCCCACAATTCAGGGCAGATTTCAGGGCGGTTTCCACCCTGCTAAATTCTTAACCAAGACTGAAGAATAAAAATTATTCCTACTTAAATATCATTCAAACATACCTAAAATACCAAAAATCTACCAGGTAAATTTTATTAGTTCATTATGCTCGCTTTGGATGGATTCCCTTTTTCAGACTGACTCCAGGGGCTCCAGATGAATAGAAGCTTTCTGTTGCTGCTGCTAATGGAGTATGTCCACTAGCTCAGAGACAAAGGCAGGGGAGGGGGATTTGGGAGATTGCCTATGCTGTCCCCGTTTAATTTGCACCTAATTTAACTGCTTTCCATTTCTCGTATACTCAGGCCTTTCCTCTCCACCCCAGCTCTCTGATGGGTTCAGGGCATAGCACTGCTATTTCACCTTGTGGCTACATCTATGTTGTACATTACATGGTGGTTTTTTTCCTTTGTTTTGTTTGTTATAAACCCAGACTCTATTACTGAACTTTAGCATGGTCTATCAGCCATTCCCAGGTGCCCAAATGCTGTCTCGGATGGAAGGCAGCAAATGCCAGCCTCTCTGAACTTAGGAGTTAAATGTAAGCAGTTAAATGTAAGCAAGAGAAGGTGGAGGTATGGGCTTTCTCTGTGGTAGTCTGCTCCAGCAGTCCCTCTCCTCACAGGAACACTTACCATGTTATATTTATGTTTAAAAATCATCTGATGAAGCAGTAACCTCTTTTCCCCTCTGGCATTTCCAAATATGAGGGGATTTTTTTTTCTCAGTCTTAGATATATGACCTGAAACTGTGTACATTACATAGCTTTTCTGTGACTAATGTCCTCAAGGATACCAGTGCTATGTCTGCATTAGCACATACCAACATTGTAACATGAGCAGATTCGCTGGGTGAAACAGTTTGTGCTGTTTTGTAAGCCTTTGAGATACGAACGCAGAGGAGAACTCACACTGGTCCTAGCCTGCTCCTGTGAAGCAGAGGCCCAGTATGAACTGGGCTGCTTCTCCAAAGGTTCACTTCAAGAGGGCAGTAACTGCTCCAAGTGAAAACACTAATGCAGATGCAGCCTCACCTCCTGTTCAGTGTTTTGATCTTCTTCTATGTTGACAATACTTTCTGAATGACATGGTTCTCAGGAAATTTCAACGGGCCCCTTTATTCTGTGTCAGGGTATTGAAATAAAACAAAGGTTGTTGCAGGGTCAGCTGCTGGGAAAGTATTTTCAGACATCCTTTTTGGCTTGGCAGTTACCCCTGCCACCCCTGTTAACTTTTGTATTTTAGCCGGTTCCTGTGTTATGCTAGCTGTAGAGCTACTAACTATTCAATTCAAATCCCTGTCTTCTCCCTTTTAAGTAGAAATGCCATATGTAACACAAAATCCAGTGCTTTTCTCAATATCAAATAGATTAGACTTGCTGTGTTGCCCTTGTCTAGAAAATCATATCAAAGAAGGATGTCAAGTTTGTCAACTACTAGCTTTAGTGAACCTGTGTTGCATTTTATCTTACTCTCTACTTATGTCACTATTTTTTTTTATTATTATTATGCATTTCTCTTGTCAAAATTCTTTACTTCAGATTTCTTACCCGAAGCTCCGTGTACTAGTAAGGTCAGATGATTCAGGAAGAGAAAGAGTTGCTCACTTCTTCCCCAGTTTTTAATACAGATATGATACTATAGTTCCTAATGGTGCATCATACTGCCTGAACTTCGATAAGTTTTTTAAACTCTCATGAAATAACTTGCTATTTCATGTTCTTTTTCTTTTCGTAATCTTTTGGCAGACATTAGCTGGTGTTTTGACACTTTGTTTTCCTCCTGCTTCAGCTCTCTGTTTACCATTTCTGTAGCCATTCTGCCTTTAACACCATGTTTGGCAACATGACTTTTACTGAAAGCCAAAGTTTAGCTTGTGAAATATATCTACATTATTTTCAGTTTCCACTCATCATTCTTTAGTAGCATTGGTTTAGTTCTTTTTTTTTTTATTTCATATGGGTAAAGAGTCATTTGTGCAAAATATAATTTATATCTAATTTGTGTGAGTTTTGTGAAACAAGTGGAGAAAGCTTAGGCTCTGTGTAATTTCTTACCTTCTCTGTCCAACTGATTTTTACTAACTAGTTCATCAACCTTCTCAGTCTTTTGAAACCTGAGACCTTAGTTACAGATCACGGAGGGAGGGAGGGGTGTTTGATGTTTCTTCCATTTAATTTAGGTTAAATCAAATTATTATCACTCAAGCCACACTTTTTCTAATTCATTTTGTAATTTCTAAAAAACGAAGTACAAATAGCATCACCTGCTGTTAGTTTTAGAGAATTTCTGGCTCAAGGTCTTCTGGAACTTTCTGTAATTACTGTAGTTTATTAAGCTAATCAGCACAATATTTTTTTATCTTTTCAGAAAAACTAGGAGGTGTAGCAGGCCCTCACAACCTTTTTTTTTTTTT
>VXBJ01005522.1:252992-295211 GCA_013400055.1 Nycticryphes semicollaris | reverse complement strand
TATCCTGAATGGTTTTGTGATTTGAAATAGCTTGCTATTACTGGTGTGAAGTTGCATAAATACATCCACATGCGATTAAAAAATGAAAAAAATAAAATTATATAAAAATTGTACTGTCCTTAAGGACAAATTGTAATTAAAACTTCCGTGTGTTTTAGAGGATTGCAAAGTGGACCTAATAGGGAAAAATGTGCAAACATGTTGCAAAGCTGAAAACTATTTTCATTTTAGATATAACTTGACGAGGAAAGCAAAAGTTAATTACACTGATATTTGCAGCAGTAGAAACATGGAAAAAAGACCTCTGAAAAATTATACATGTACATAATGGGCTATATTTCACCAGACCTGTAAAAACTGTTCAAGAAGTACACTTGACATAGTTGAGTAAGACATTTTGTTGTGCTTTAAACAGTATATGTGAAGTAACTATTAAAAACAAAAAAGCTGAATTTCTTAAGGGAGGCCTGAGTGAATCCGAGACAGTTAAATGGAAAACCCAAGGGCCTAAGTCTCCTAGACATGTTCTAGATTCACAGATTTAACATCTTGATGAGTTCTGTGACCTCTGGTTTTCATTCTAATCTCAAACCTGCACTAACATTCGTAAGTGAAAGAGAGCATCCATTCAGCACAGAGTGATGCAATTAGTGTGGTTTTTTTCCTTCTTGAATTATTGAAAAGGGTATAGTCCAAAAACTAGTAGCAACTACAAGATGACTACAGAGAAACTAGGAGGCGGTGGTTTGATAAAATGCAAACAAGGAGAGCTTTATTGTTATTTATACTGATTCTTATCCTGTCATTTTCTTATTGCATAAAGACAGAGCAAGTTAAAAAAATACGATGGGAAGTTATAGTGTTGGCAGTGGTACATGTATTTTCTAAAACAAACAATTTAAAGGCCCATTAAACAAACATCTCTCATTCTTGACATAAGATCACAGTGCTGCTATCTGCTTTTTAAAGCCTGATTTACGACAGAAGGTACAGGGTGGAATAAAAATGTGTGAGAAGCATCTGATTAGGGCAGTTGTAAACATTGCCTCTATCAAAGAGGGTTTGTTTTTTATCTGTAGGTAATAGACAGAGCCAAGTTGTCTGTATTTTTTTTTAGTGGTGTTATTCTATTCTGACCAGGCTCAAGTTAAAAAAATATAGTACTGTTGCATTGTTTTCCTGTGATTACTCTATGAATAACTCTTTCTGCAGACTTGCTGTCATCATTCCGGAGATAATATTGGCAATGATCTTATTTATGATGCAGGAAGACAGTGTACGTGTATGTATGTATTCCATTTCTATCTGTGACCCAACTGATCAGTCATGCCAATATTATAGTAGCTAAACTGTGGCAGAGACGTATTTATGAGTTTGGAATAAACTAATTTTAAGTGATCCTGGATTTGTTCCTAGAGGAAGGGGAATAAAAAGACTACCACTTCTGCTGGTAGTCTCAGGCAAAAGGTATCAAGGTTTCATTGGCTGAGTACCAGCAGGGTAGGCCCTTGGGGTTTCAGGCCATGCGAGTTAGAGGGTATGAGACATTCGGCAGGTTTTTTGGGATATCTGTATTACTTTTGCATCTCAGCTGCAACTGCATACCATAGGAAGGCCCTCAGGGCATGCTCTGTGGTCTCTTGACTCAACCGGAAGCCAAAATAAGTTCAGCACTTCAGAAGTTCAAGGCTGTAATAGATAGCAGGCATGGTTTAAGGGCATGCTCAACTCACCTACAGTAGGTTAGTCAGATACTTTCTCCAGACTCCTCTCTGGCCAAGAGAGGGCATGTTTACACTGCAAGCGAAGCACAGACAATCCCCATGTTTGAGGCCTGAACTGCTTCTTGTTGACTTTGTTAAAACCAGATTTCAGTGCTCCTCTGCTCTGAGATGTTCTGAAAATTGCTGTGCCCTAAAGGGTCAGCACAGTGAGGTGTCTATATGCAATGTAAATATACTTGAAAGGCTAGGTTTAGCCTTCCTCAGCCTTGGATAGCTTGGATCTTGGGTCATTACTGCTTTTGAATTTTCTCATTCCCTTGCTGCTACCGTGGGAATCGTGGCCTCAGCAGTCACCAGCTCCTACTTCATGAGTTGTCAGATGACTGCTCAAGCACTGGAAAAATCACAAGGTCCCTGTAGAGTTTTATTTATTGTTATCAGGTAGCTCAAATTAACCTGCCTGCAACTTTGCAAGACACAATGAGATGTTAACACTATTGTTTTGGGTTTTTTTTAACAAAAAAAAAAAAAAAAAAGATGGGGAAGAGAAGATGGCAACAGTCTCTGGGAGTTCTCATTAGTCTTTAAGAGAGAAATGCAGCACAAAAGTAACATTTCCTCCACCCTGCTGTAGCTGTGCTACTTCAATGAATTTGGCTTGTTGCTTTCCTTGTGCAGGAAGCCACCCCTGTAGCAGAGTCCTGGCAGGGATGAGGAGATTCCCATAAATTAATCCATAGATATCCTGCCACTAATCTCACCTTCTCTTTCTCCCTTTGTTTACTATAGAGGGGCTGACAGTTGTCAGTTGACTGAAAAACGTAATTTTGCCATTTGTTACCTTATGGGTATATGGGGTAATGCCAGCCCATAATGGAGGAGTCCTGACCTGCTCATCATGCCATTGGGCATGCTCTTCACTCCCCATCATACCACACCTGCTCTCCACTCCCCTTCATTCCTCCAACTCCTCCCAGCCCAGAGTGCACTCCCTTTGTTTGCACTGCTACAAATGACCATGGGTATGTAGTGCAAGTTGGACAAGTTCACTGATCCAGGTTAAAATAAAATAAAAAAAAAATATGTAAAAGAATTTTAAATTGAAAATAAACAACCAGAAGAAAAATCAAAGGGAAAAAGAATTTAAGGCAAATTTTGCCTCAAACACTGGAGCATTCTGAAACTATAGGCTCATCAGCCTCATTGGTTAACACTGAAACCTACAGGTGACAAAAAGTTCTTTTTCTAACACTTGTAAGTGATTATGACTGTACAGAAGACAAGAGTTTCAAGTGTCTGGGTAGTCAATGAAACCATGATTCCTCTCCTCAGTTAAATAATTATTACTCCTTTATGTGTGGTCAGTGTCACTTAACCAGTTGTCATGGTTTCAGCTGGGAGGAAGTTAGCTTTTTTACTGGTAGTGCATATATTGTTATGCTTTGGATTTGGGATGAGTAATGGCACGAATGTCTACTAATTCTCTCCCCCATCCCAGCTGGGGAGAGTGAGCGAGGACTGTGTCATTCCAGCAATTGGTTGGGATAAACCATGACACCAGCATCAAACTTTTTCAGAATTGCAGTGTAGGGTAACTGTTAGGTAAAGATGTAGGTATCACATTCCTGTTTTGTGTACTTTTTTAGTAATTACCATTGACCTGAATATAAACCTTCAATTGTAAGTCATCAGTTACCCATAAAATCATAATGAGGAAATTGGCAGCTGTGGTTTTTTTGCTTTTTTTTTTTTCTTAGTTGGGGAAAAGATGCAGATACAGTCTCACAGTACATATTTGTAAACAATATGCAAGCCTGGATCTTCACTTACACTCAGACACTAAAAGCTTATTAATCAGCTTAATCTGCTTAATAATCAGAAATAAAATAGGCAGGTTGATAAAAGGTCTATCCTAAGACAAAAATGACATTTGCTTTCCCAGGATATTTTTTTTTTAACCTACATCTCCATACAAGCAAATGACTTCTTCTTGGAAATGTTAGGTTCTGTGTAGAAAGAAATAAACAGACTGACCTCCCCTTTTTATTTTCATTCAGAGAACTTTTGTATTAGTAACTACAGGTGCATCCAGCAAGAATATGTGAAGTACTTGTCAGAGGCAGCTCCTGTTCATGACAGACTAGATTCAACCACTAAAGCAGTCTAAAGTGGATTGATTGCTAAAGATAAATTGGGCTGATTTTTTTTTTCCTGATCTATTTTTTCATCCTATCACACAAAAGATTGTAGAACAACACTTATTTTGAACTGCTGCAAGCTTAGAGTGTAAGTTACTTAGGTCATGATAATTTCTGTCGTCGCTATTCCCCTTGTACTTTGGTCAGTCCAGTGCATTTTCTAGTGTTATAACTTCTTCTCTTTTCCCCTGTTCTAAGTCAATATAATTCAGGGAAGAGAACTTCTCCCCGTCTCTCACTCTAAGTTGTCTTGCTGTCAGGAATTTATATCCAATATCTATCTTCAGTGCACTTGTCTTAATGTGATCCCATTACTTACAGAGATAATCCAAGCAGTCATTTTCAATTTATTATTAATAGGAATAGAATTACAGTAATATTAGTAATTCAAGTCCTAGTTAAGGACTTCAGTGTGCTAGTAATTATGCAACCACCCTCACTCCAGTCCCCTAGTATCAATGTTACTAAAAAGAATTTAAGCCCATATAAACAAAAGGATGTTGAATTTTGTTCCTGGGGAGAGTAGGGGCGGACAGCAGAGGGAAGTAATGAATGTTAAGGGTGATATAAGGAATTGCAAAAGATAATTAGTGGCAAAACGGATAGCTAAGCAGGCAGTCTTATGTACAAATCTGTGGTCTTCAACTGTTTTAGTGTGTGGTTTATTATTACATTTTTAGTGGGAAAGGGTAGGAAATTGTCCAGATTTTCCATTTTCTTCTACATATGACTACACTGTTGGATAAGGCAAGGAAGATAACTTGTATACACTTGCTCCTAAAGTAAAAGCAAAATTCAAGGGACGTGGTTTGTGGGGTTTTGCTGGTTTTTTTCCATAGCGCTTGTTTAGATTGAAGCTCTAGAGAGTTGCATTGGCAAAGCTGAGTGGGTGGGAAATATGGGAAGAAAGTGGGGAGGAATAACCAGGTAGGACTTGCTGTATGACACTCAGAAATGACTCTATCTCCCATTAAGCCCTTCATCAATTTGTACCTTTTATATCCCCAGCATCTTAAGACAAATTGGTACTGATTTAAGCAAGACTTATTTTGCAGTACACCCCCACCCACAGTATTTTTCTGGAAAAGCGCACAGGAGAATGTGGTAGTGATGGTGTCTCCTAACCTCAAAGGGGAAAGGAAAACCTGAGGGATTAATTCTATTTCCTTTAATTTTGCAGCTTATTTTTCCCCATTCTACTAATCATTTCTTAAATCTGAAAGACAGAAGTTATTCTTCAAGGGGAAAAAATCCTAAGGTGTACAGGGCAGCATATGAGAAATAGGTTCTTCATGCTGATGGATTTTTTCTTCCTTTCTACCACTATATCCTCACAGACACTACAAAACTGAGGTCACTGTTTCTGATGTGTTTAGCCAAGTGATTAAAACAAAGTGGAAAGGTGTAGGAGAGTCCATAGCTGTTGTGATTCATAATATGTTTTTAAGCATTTTTATTTTTTTGTTTAAATGGCCTATTTTTTCAGCTATATTGTTCAGAGACCCTTGGCCACACTCTAGGTTTCAGTTCTTAATTTTGTGAAATTGCCCAAAGGTCATGTCTCTAATGAGGTGTGATGACCTATGAACAGTCATGTTATGCACCAGGACAGCATGAATGTCTTGAAAAGAGACTTCAAGTATACGTTCACTCCTGACTTAACAACTACTTCTGTCCCTTGAAAAATTGTAGCTGGTATGTAATGTTATAACACAGTGTCAACTGCTTATTTAAAGTGAGCATTGCACATACAAATGTTGTATGATGACTTTCAGACAGCTTAATACCTTTTTTACCTTTTAGTACATAGCTGCTCTGGAAATTTGAAGTAATTAAGAAAGCAAACAGAATGGTTATATTTTTATATCAGAGCATAATTATGGCTATAAGCTAGCTGTCTAGCTTATCTTGCTGTCACTGAAAGTTGATTGTAAGAATGATTATCATTGGGAACGTATTTGATGAAAACCCAGAATACATGAAAACTTCACTTAAGTGTTCTTCCTGTGTGCAGTGTTAACAGAAATGGTGCTGTTTCCAGACTTTTAATGCTTGTTCATCTGAACATTGGTTCATATTTTGTCACCAGATAGTCCAATATGTTTATTTAACCATTATTTTTAATGAAAAGTTGGGGGGAAAGCTTAACATCTAATGAAGGTTAAGTTCTAAGTGCTGAGCCTTAGTTGTCATATATACTTTAAGCCAATTAGTACATGTAATTTAAACTGAATAGTGAAATAATTCACCTATACAGGCTTCACCTATGATCTCTGTCATAGCAAATGACCATCTGCTGTGCTAATGCATTCTGCATTCTGAAGTTTGCCTTGAGAACATAGTGACGAGTTTGTAGGATTTAGGCACCACAGTGCCTGCCCTTTTGCTCTCTTTCCGACAATCTCATTTTAGATGCCCTACATGTTAAGGGAAATAAATTGAATAATCTACAAAAAGTACCTTTAATCCCTAACATTTCACTACAGCGATCATAAAGAGAGCAAAGATTGAGATATGAAAATGGGCAAGAATACAAGGTATCACAGGGCTTTACCTATGAGTCTGAATCTTGTCTGTCTGATTATAGGATCAAATCTTTGATTTTCTATATATCAGACTGGCTAGATCTTGACAGTAAAGTTTCTCATGAATTTGAAGTGGAAGAGGGTAGAAGTGGTGAGGATGTGGAATTATATTTTTCCATAGCATAATTTTAACTACATGCTAAAATATCTAGAGTAAAATTACATGCTATGTTTTAATAAGATTTCTAGACTTATATGGTGATCCAAAAGTTTGAAACTCTTCACAGGAATAACCCATTGGTGTTCTGTTAAATAGGGGCTGTACTAGACTACAGCATGTAATCATAAACCATCATATTCTAGGGGCTGTGCTTGCTTCATTTACACTGAAGTCATCAGACTACCTATGTGCACGTAAATGGAGTGTTTTGAAACTTGGTCTTTTCCCTTGTTCTCATCACATGCCCTATTGCATTGAAAATACTGCATCTGTTCCTTTAGTGTCATGGTCTTTGTAGTCCTACATCAACAATCATAGTCCCTTAAGAAGTTTAGCAAGGTTTTCAGTGTATTTTAGGTATACATCTGAGTCTGTTATTGCTCATTACAAGGTTAGATCAATACCAGTCAAAAGGACTCGATGGATATCAGGATAACCAAAGTTCAAAAAGCCCATATAGGGAGAGATCTGTCTGCTTCAAGTCTGCCATCACACACATACATCCTTATACCTTTTCTGTCTAGCTGTCTTGCGGCGGTGTGTGTGTGTGCATATGGTGGAATGGGGAGGACAGTGCAACTCTATTCAGCATTTGCCATCAGACAAAATAGGCAACAACCTGTGCCAGATTCTACAGCATGTCAGGAGGTTACAGGGCATGCACTTTCAAGTCTTTACCATTGGCTCACTCAGTGTAGGTTCTACTGGTCTTCCATGTAACTTTTCTAGATAAGTGTCTTGGCACATTGTCTTTTCCATAAGAAAAAGACTGTCTTGGAAATAGGGATTTCTTACAAAGCCTGAACCCTGAAAGTTAGCACACACTTAGCTGTCCTTGAGGAATTCTCTCCTGCTTTGAAGATCTGTGGGGTTTGGTTTGGTTTTGTTTTTATCAAAAAAAAAAAAAAAAGTAGAAAACAAACTCCTCATAGGAAGCTAGCAGCCGAGTCCACGGTTAAAGTAGTATCACCAGTTATGCCTTATGCTGCCATCTCCAAATACCCCTGTTATTCTGACCCTCTAGATACTTACAGTCAGTGTGGAACTTTTGCTGTGTGTTCTACCTTTCCCTAGGCATGGTTGGAAATCTTCTGCTACAACTGGAGGATCTAAATGTTTCTGAATTGGCTCTTCGTAGCCTAGCCTGCTGAAACGGGGGCATAGCACTCCTGCCAATCCTGCAGGTATAATCCACAGTGCCTTGATATTGCTGCTCCTTGCAGTGACTGAACAAACCATAAGATGAGGCTGTTCTCCTTGACATGCTGTTATGAGGCCACATGATGGTTCCAGACAAGTGACTGCTGGGCATGCAACTACAGATGTGAATTGATATCTGCGTGTAGGAGGCTAAAGTTGAGTGGCAGCCCTTCTGCAGAGGTCCAGATGCTTGTACAAGACTGGGAGCAAAAACTGATTTAAATGATGCATATCACAGTAATCCATGTCTCTGAGTTTTGTGCCTCAGTCACCTCTACAGATTACATTCTCATTCCTCATCCAGCTTTCTGTTCCCAAGGTATAAGAGAAAACTCATCAGCACTCAGCTCCTGCTCATCCCCATATGGTGGGTGATTGCTCTGATATCTCTGAATCAGTCCTGGAGCAGGTTGCTTGACAAGTTAACTCATGGCTCTCTGATGATATACTAAGGCAGATGGTGGTTTACCTTAGCCTACAGCAAGAAGGAAACTTTTCTAAGTACCTTTACTGCAGGTCTTTCTAGAAATATGTCTGTGAATGAAAGTTCAAGAATCTCTATCCAGTGAAGACATATTCTGCATGGGCATCATGCACTGTTTCCCAAAACATTTCTAGGGTGCCTTTTAGATAAAGAACAGTATTTCATTCCTCGGTAGTGCTCCAGTTCTGTTTTAATTTCTTTAGTGTAGTTGTCATAACAAAACATATCAAGATGTATATGTGTGAAGCTGTGATCCCCACACTCTCCCTCAGTGAGGTTGAGGATACAAGTCTACTTGTGGGGTGGCATGGAGGGCATATGACACTTTTAGACTCGCCTGAAGTGTCTGTATTTTCACATCAGTCTGCTCAACTGGCAGGAGAACACCTTAGGGTCAAGTCAAATGCAGAATTTCTTTGCAAAATGCAGAATGGCCAGTGGAATAAGGGAGATGGTTTCTTGGCCACATTGCCTTTGACAGAAGCCTTTTGGCTGTACCCAAGATTCTTAGTAGGAAAACAGATGATTAGGATGGAACTATTTGATCCATTACACATTCTAGTCTGTGGATTATAACCTTTATTGTATAACCTTTTATTTCTTGTCATCCTGGAAGGTAAGAGGGTCTGAAGGAAGAAAGGTTGTCTGGTTGGTCAACTGCCTCTCAGCTGGCTTTGTGATCTATCACATACAAAATCAGACACGATCTTTCTCTTGTTATAGAGAAAGCCAGGGGAGGGGGGGGTGGGGAAAGTATTTTCTTTGTTTGAAAACTGTAGCAGATGTCTGTGGCAATAAAAAGGCAATTATACTCGTATTATCATGAGAATTTCCAGCAGGAAATCTTGACAAACTCAAAGTTTACTTAACTGAGATAAATACAGTAGATAAATAGCAAACTGAATTTAGTTTACTCTTGTACACAGGTGTACTACACATTTCCTCAAGCCATGATTCACAGCCATAACCTTTCCTAATCACAGGCACAGCAAGATATGTCAGGAGTAGGAATGGGCTCATATTATAAAACACAGCTATAGATCCAAACTTTCTTCAAAGTTTTCATATATTTGGAGCTGATAAACAGGCTTAGGCTCATTTCTGTATCTCTAAAGGGGAGGAACCAAAGGGCCCAATTCATTTTTCACCCTAGACATTTTATGCTGCTCTGAGCATGCATTTCTTATTGAAAATATCTATAGGGTGTCTTCCACTGGCGCAGAGCCCATGGCACAGTTAAAAATTGATTTCTTCCCCCTCTTACAGCAGCCTGGGAAGCAACTACTCTCTATGGCTGCTCTGATTTATACCAGGAGCAAGTTAGACCCTGGCAACACTCAGAATCTGGAGGCTCACAGATAGCATCAGTACAGTAATATAAATAAGAGGTAATACTCTGGGAATTTGGAGAGTTCTGCTCTTGGAGTAAGGATGTCAAGCTATACCTCAAAATAAATTCTCTGTTCAATACTGTTTTCAGGCAGGTAAGCAAAAAAAAAAAAGTCAAAGCCATCTGTACCCTGTTTTACTAGTCACTTCAACTGGAAACACATTAGATATCTGTTTGATAACACACCAAATTCTTCTTACAATTTTAAATTTGTTGAATTAGTTCTTTTCACCTTGGTGATACTCCATTTGTATATCAATGGTAGCCTTAGCTGGAAAAATTAAATTTGAAGGAAGCTATTTGGGCTTTCCATTTTCTTATCAAACAGCAGCTTAGAAATGTGCAGCTGTTTACTCATTATGCTGCTGTACTTGTGATACAGATTTACCTTTTGAATACATAGACAGCAGAAAAGCCATTGACTTTAGGACCATTGCTGAATTATTGAATATTAGTAATAACCAACTGCAGTGGAATTATTACATTCACTGCAGATGAATATCCAACCTTCTTGTCTATCTTCTGATAGATCAAGTGGTATTCAAAAAGAAAAGTTTTGCTTAGGTGGGGGGAAAAAAACCAATCACCAACAAGAACATTTTATGGTAACTTAGAAGCTATAGCACTTCAATAAAATACACAGACTGTTGGAAGACTTGTTTTGTCAAAAACTTAATCTTGTTTGAAATATAGCGTGCTGTATCACCTTCAAAGACTACAGATCGTTACTGTCACAATAGATCATATTAGAAAGGATGGAGCAGTAAGACTGTCACCCAATACTTCTTTTTGCTGTTCAAAATGTGTGTGTCTGTAACTCCGTTCTTTGGATCCTCAGGTGCTGCCAAACTGCGTACAAGGATTTTAAACCACCTCAGTATCTGAAGATATTCAACCGAAGGTTTGAAGGGCTGATATAAAACCACAAATTCCAAATTAAGCTGTGAAAGTATTTAATGCATTCAGTCTTTCAGAGCTCTGTGTTGGAGTGGGTTTTTTATAACATTTATGCTTACCAACTCAGGGAAAGAGAGGTTACTTGTACAACTGCCATGTATGCAAGGAAACCCAGTTAATCAGAACAGTACAAGTAGTAACGTATGCTGTAATTATTATTAAAACCCAGCAATAGACTGGAAAATGCATATTAAACAAGCTTAAACAATGAATGTAGTTTAGGAAACTGACATTTATTTATTGACGTTCTGCGTGTAATAAGTAATGTATGATTACTATTCATACCCACTTATTCGTGTAGCTCTGCACAAAAAAAAACCAACAACAAAAACCAGACAGAACTTTAAAATGTCCCTCTCAACTTGTATGTGGTTGCTTCCATATTTTTCTTGTTATCACTAGACAGGATAAAAAGTGTCAGTCCTGGGACTGGTTGTCAAGGTCCACTTGCATGACTGAATTACATATTCTGCCCCTCTTATGGGGAAAAAGTTGTTGAACTTGCCATAAACCATGTGGACGGGAGAGAGAGCAGAGACACATAGAATATATTTCATGCTTTCAAATGGAATGAGCAAGAAGTGGGGACTAGGTAGAGAAAGCCAAAAAAAAAAAAAATAATTATGTTGTGGCAAAGGCCACAATTGTGTTACTGAAGCAGGAAAGATCAAGGTCACTATCAATATCAGTGAATAACAGTAGGCACTATAGTATGCTAAATAAGACAAATAGAATCCAACCAGACAAAAAAAATGAACTAACCCAAACAAAGCAAAAAAAAAAAAAAACCAAAACAAAAAACAAACAAACAAACAAAAAAAACCCCAAACATTTACATAGCACCTACCACTATGACCTGAAAAGGAAAACTTCCCTCTTCCCAGACTTCACAGTGGGATGTGAGATATGAAGGTTGCTTACTAACCAGGCACCTGAGGACTTGGATCCCCCAGGGACACTGGTGCCTCCTACTATCCTTCCTGCTGGGGTGGTCTTCATGACTTCAGTTTTGTCCCCTGTTAGAGTGCACATCCACTTACTGGGGCTGTTGATCAGTTTGTCATCTGCAAAAGAGTGAGAAAACTCTTCCACTTGTGTGAAAAAAGGCTATAGGGAAGTACAACGAACATTGGTCCAACTCCTTATCAACAGCACAGGTACGCAGAGGATTTAAGCTGCTTCTCCTCATCCTCTGAATTTCTGAGAGTCCCTAGCAGTTGCTCAAGTTCCCAGTCCAATGCAGAGCAACCTTAAAGTCCTTCTAAAACATTTTGGTTGCCTGTGAGAAGCTGCTGCTGTGCAGCCTGCAGAATGCTATGGTTTTGGCATCCCCATGCTGCGCTTAGGAAGTGGATACTGTGGATTCAGCTTTATGAGCTAACTGCTGAGGGCTGGATTTATGGTATCTGTTCTCCATGCAAACAACGCATGGCCCAAAATGTGATTTCAAATTTATGTCTGAGTTTACCCAGCATTACAACAAAGGAGTATCTCTTTCCAGCTTCCTAGCTATGGAGCCCAGCAGTGCTCAAAAGATGGGTGCACAGGTGTATTGCCTAAAGATCAAAACATGGCCCCCTACTTTTGTTGGTGTGAGGCAAAACAGAAGGAAAGCCAGGAAAATCATCAGGGAACAGATTGTAAAAACATGTTTAATTTTGTTTGCAAGAGAAATAATATGTACTAGCTAAAACCCTGCAAGTTGTAATTTCGAGTGTATTTCTGCTAATTAGTAAATGTATTATAGCCTAATTTGATCTCTCAGAGAAGGCACCTCTTAAGAAAAAGATACTTTCTGTGAAGTGATGAAACAGGCAGGAGGCTATTATCAGGGGCTTTTTTCTTCTTGCTGTTGAAGCACAGTGCTCTTATTTTATGTCCTTGGCATCTGTTACTTGCCTTTTTCCCTAGCTCTTTCCACTTTCTTCCTCCTTTCAGGAAGAGTTGGTCTCTGCTCCTCATCTTTTGGTCCTATTACTGTGCAGATAGCACATGCAGATGCCTATTAATTCTGCTCTATTGGAATATGCAGTGGATGATATCAGGAGTTTTGAGCCACATTGTAAGTGTGCTTATTCCGAGTTTCATAGTGCAGTACTGTTCACAAAGCTCCCTTGTCTCCCTTTCCATTCCTGCTGAGGTTGTGCCTGGCTGTGTGCTTGCATCTCATGGCTTGTGGGACTTTGCTGAATCAAGACAATCAAGTTCAATCTTGTCTCACTCCCAGACTAGTTTTCCCCTACAACTGCCTCAGTGAAGTCACCATCTACCCAAGTTTTACCTGTGCGTACCTTAATGTATATCCCTGTGTCATTCTTACTGTGCAATTCAGTGCTATTAATATAGTTTCTCTGTGTGTCTTCTGGACTTGAAAGATTTTCAAGTCTCTTCTCTGAATTGTTGTTAGTAAATGGCTGCTAAGCCAAGGGAGAAAGATTGCCTTGGTATTTTAAAAATGTTTTATTTTTGATCAGGTAGCTGTTTAAGATGTTTCCAGAGGCTTCATTTTTTGTTCTGCCTTTTGGTGGAGACAAACCCCTATCAATATGGGCTTTTTATGTATTGAAAAACGTGTTTTTCCTTCTTTATGTCTTAAGTGGTTTTTATCTGCACTTAAGAGACACAAATGTATGTATGTCTAGATACAAACAGCCCCAAGAAAAGCAAGAACAAAGACTATTAAACTACTGCATATTTATTTCACTAGTGGTAGATATTGGGAAACTTTTTCTTTGTGATTCAAGTATTTCTGAATTTAGTTGGATTACTCACAAATGTGACGTTACTGAGGGATGGAAGCTTTTACAGATCTGGAGCTTCAAATATGCTTTAATTAATTTTTTCCTGTGTAAAATACTGCTCAATTTTAAAAAGTATGTACTAACCTAAAATAACAGAAAAACAGCTTCACCTAATGGCATTGCTCTTACTTAGAAATTTTTTTCATTTATGCTTTTCAGCAGTATTGATTTATCTTCTGAAAGACTTCCTCTGATTTTAGACAGAACTAAAATCAAATCCCTCAGGCTTTAACTGCAAAGCTGGAGAAGCTTATTAGGATTTTTAACATTCCAAGTTGCTTTCTGAACAGATTGCACCAGCTAGTTGATGAAACTTGAGCTAATTACTCTAATGTTGACAAATGAACTAGCACAAAAAAAAGTCATGTTTTATAAAAAAAATAAAATACATAAAAAATTGCACCTCTTCAAGAAATGCTAAGTAGATTCAGTGATTTGTGGGTGTAATAGAGACATTTTTGCGGAGGTTTCTGTAGAAAGAGTAGAAAGGGGTGGGGTTGGGGAGGAAACCACTAAACCAACCCAAACTACTATTTATAAACTAAAAATGTGCCATCACTGATCATTTGAGAATTAATGAAAAATCTTTAGGATTTTAGAAAATTGAAATAAATCAATGTGATAATTGATACAGTGAGAAACTGCCTTCACAAAGTGGTCTTGCTATGTTAAGGGGATACTGAGAACCTCTACAGAGCCTCTTGGTCCATAGCATCATACCCAAGAGAACTGGATTATGATCACTGGGTACAGCCTCTAGCTCCTTAGGGCTCTCCTATCTGCTTAGTCAGCTGTTACTTCATCGAATTCCCTGGATTTTCATTGTCAGAGGTAGATGAGTTTAGCCTACAAAGCAGAGAGGAGCTGCTGTCACTGAAAACCTCTCTGCACTTTCTCCGCACATCAACTGTCAGGTCTATACATTTGGTTAAATCCACTCTTGGAATACTATAATAAAATCTAGAATCCAGAGAGATACATAACTCCTGAAATAAGGATAAATCTGGGCTGGTAATCATAAATATTGGATTGGGTTTTGTTTGTTTTTTTTTATTTTTTAATTTGTTCTTGACTATGTAAATACATGCTCATAAATGAAGGAGAATACATTAGTGAGGACATCATACTATTATACATTTATTTAAAAAAAAAATTGGGAAAAAAAAGTATAAATTTGAAAACATGAATATGCACTGAAAATAATCCAATTACCCTTAACACTGCCTAAATTTTGCTTGTCAAAGAACAACCAAAAATATTTAACTAACTGCTGAATTTTCAGTTCAGTATTCTTTAAACTTAAATGGAAGCAGTGTGGGTATGATGTAAAGGTTTCTTGCCATTTTAACTTAGTATGCCTCAGAGGGAAATGTACAGTCTTCTCTTTTCTTTTTTTTTTTCTTTTTACTATTTACTTAATAGTTTTGACCTTTCAGCCAATTGTCCTTATCTGTCATTACAGTGCATGATCAATCATTTCATGCCTTGTCATCTATGAAATACCAGCAAGAGGGAAGAGTTTTATGTTCTATTGCTTTTACTGGGGTGTTTTTTGGGGAGTTGGTTTGTTTTGATTTTAGTGTGGAGTATTTTTTTTCCTTTTACTAGAGTATCTTCCTGTTAGAAGGAAAAAAAAAAAGCCACCTCAAGTTACACTGGTTTAATCAGCTTCATGGGTGCAAATGGGTGAGTTCACTGGAAGCTTACCATTTTATTTGTTAATTATGGTATTGGTTCATGACCAGTACTTTTAAAATGCACTGAAGAAGCCTTGTTCTAGGTCACTTACTTGCTTCTGAGTCTTTGAGCAATGAACAGGCAGAAGTAATCAGTGACACTACATACCTGTGCATACATACACACACATGTGTACACATGTGCATAAACATCATCTGTCTGAGGATGGTTCTTCAGTTAGAACAGGGCTTCAAGTTTGTGGAGATTCAGGTAGCCTTTTCTGCATCCAACTTGTGCAAGGGTAAAATTTTCAGGAACGCTTGAGTTGCAGAAGCCTAAATGGGGTTTACCAATTCAAAGCATCACTTAGCAGGACTTGTCTGCAGCATAAAGCCAGAACAGTGCAAGGATCATAAGTTAGTAGGAATGCTGTAATACAGTGTGACACTCTACAAACATTTCAAATGGAGGCCTGAAACCTTTCAGCTGTTCTGAAAAAGGCCTTTTTGGTTTAGACGTAGTGATATGTAAACATGTCTAACATTTCTTTTTCCAGAAACAGCACGTAGGCTGCTCCCCAGAGGAGCACTATTCTCTGTTCCAGTGAGCCATATAGAAAAGGCTGCTGGGTTATCCGTACCATTACTGGAGAACAGCACAGCACTGCTTGTAATGAGGGTTAAGTGATTTAGGATCTGAAGTACTTTTGGAAAACATACTTTTTGCTTCTCTTCATTTTTCTGATTATAAACCAGAGATAATAGCACTTCTTGACTTCCCATGGGGTACTGGGAAGATGAATATATGAAAGATTAAGAGAATGGTGGCTACTGCATGATGACCCATTAATGGGGGCACCTAAAGTACCTCTAGGTAAACAACTTTATCAAAAATGTCCACTTGCAGCCCTAAACTCAAAAATGTCAAGTGTATGTTTAAAAACTTCTCAAATGGTTTATGAGTTGCTTTTGTGTGGAGCAGGGATTTCTTTTGTTTTGTTATTTCAGGGAGGCAGGGTAGTCATGCAAATGATTTGGAGAGAATGAGAGAACTTGGGGGAATACACATCAGACAAAGTAGGAAGGAAGGAAACCAAGCATGTAACAAACTTCAGGCATGTATTATTTGTGCGATTATTTGGCATTCCTTCTTAACTGAAACAACTTAGTCTCCCCAGTGCCTGTGCACACCAAGGACATCCTTCATTATCTGAACCTTTAAAGTATCTTGGTTTTATTTGGGATAATTGGGGTTGTTCCATCAACAGTCTTTCTGTGATCTTAACACAGAGCACGAAAAGGATAATATAAAGAAAAGTGAAGATACAAACATACTACTAAGGTTTGGGGCTTGTAACTCGAGTTTTGCACAGATCTAGTTGTAATTCTTTAAAATATACATATGTCCCTTTGATGTTGTATCGAAGAAGAAGACAGCCATAATACTAGCAACTTAGTTGCTGTTCACCGGTGAAGCCAATGAGCAGTGAAGAGAGAAGGGAGTTGTGCTTTGAAGTGCTTGGTATTACACTGAAAAATATGCACTTCAATAGGAATGTATCACGTGCAGGAGACTGCTGCTGAGATGAGCTTTAAAGTAAAAAGAAGGGCATGAGCCAAAAAGTTCACCTTCAGGTTTGTATTTGAACCTTCTTGAAACTTGTGGGGATATTTACATCCTCAGCCAGCCAACTGATAGAAGAGAGCAAAGTGTGAAGTTGAGGTCCAAATCAAAACTTTCATGGATGATGGATCTGTGTTTGCAGTTCTAGTCTGGTTTTGATCTCTAATGCCTTGCTCTTCAATGGATTTTCATGAGTACAGTTCAAAGGGCTCTGTAAAAATGAAGGGAGAAACATATAATTAACTTTATTTTGCATAATAGAAAGAGAGGCAGAAAGCAATGTTCCAGGGAGGTGTTGTGCATGCTCCCCTAGGCCTGTAGTGAGACAGGTAGGTCTGCACCCTTCTTGTTCTACTTAGAAAGGCAGAGTATGGCTAAAGTCATTGTCTTTTAATGGGGTTTGTTCTTTTCAGATGATTATATAATTAATGAAGTTTATATTAAAAAATCTATGCATATTGAACACAGGAAAGAATTAAGGTAAAGAATGCACAATGTCCACTGTTCACTCATCAAAAGATTTGTCATGGTTTAACCCTAGCCAGCAACTAAGTAGCACACAGCTCAATCCCTTGCCCCCGGTGGGATGGGGGAGAGAACTGAAAGAGTAAAAGTGAGAAAACTCATGGGTTGAGATAAGGACAGTTTAATAGGTAGAGCAAAAGCCACACATGCAAGCAAAGCAAAACAAACATGGGCTTACCCATAGCTTCAGTCCCTCAAAGAGTGTGGCTATTCTAGGTCAAAATCACTTTTTAACTTTCCTTAATATTTGATTTTTCCTTCTCCAAGAAAAGTCACCCTTCATAACATTGTTCTAACCTTTTATTAGTATTTCTGAACTCGTGTCTGATTCTCTGTATTGTATTGCACTTTCTACTTTTATTTACAGCACAGTAGCATGCTACCAAATAAGAACATCTTCTACAAGATATGTGATTTTCATGTGGCATGTCCCACATGCAGTGGAAGGTCTGAAAAACTTGATGTTCTTCTTTCTGGGAGGGTCTCCATCATTTTCCAATCTCTGTTATTAAATAAAACTTAACCCAGAAGACTCTTTCTCACTCTTCCTTTCCTACCTCTTCCAACCCCCAAGAAACATGAATACTTCATAGTGTTTGGCAGTCAAATATAATCTTGCTAATATGTGCATGTTTTCATGCAATCCATGTATTTGGCAACTTTCAGAAAATGTACATGAGTATTTGGGAATCTTATTCCTAGTGAAAAATGGAGGCTTGCCCAGTGTTCAGCCCATGGCAATGACCATGAATGACAAAGCACCTATGAATGTGTTCTCTGTTTTGTACTCTCAGCTGATTCAGGCATTTGTGAGCCTGAGGTTGTGCATCTTTGTTTCAATAGCCTCTGACAATGACAAAAACTTTAGAAAGGTTAGACAAATTAATGTAAGGAGGAGAAAAAAGAAAAACAAGAAAAGCAATGTCTTGTTCCAGGGAGTATCTTGTTTTGTGGGGAGGGGTGGGGAAAAAAAAAAAGGCGGGAGGGGGCAGGGAGAAGAGACCTGTTGTTTTTTGGGTTTCCTTAGGACAATTCAGTCTGTTTCAGTTCAAGGTGAGAAATTGTGAACGATCACTGCTTAGTCACTGGAACTGTGCCTTTCGTAATGTTTATTGCCTTCTCTCTGCCACCTCTTCCTTTATGAAGAATCCTGTTGAATCAGTCTCTGAACAGAAGCTGTGCAAATTTTGCTATTCCTAATTGCCTTCCTGCCATGATGTTTTTCTAATTCTGTTATATCCTTTTTGAGAGAAGACACCAGAACTGCACAGGTGATTTGAGATGTGCATGCACAGTAGATGTATACAGTGTCTTGAGAATGTTTTTTTATGGTTTGTTCACCATTTCTCTCCTAGTTATTCTTAACATTGCTTGTTTGATCATTATTAATATAGCTAAAATAGCTCCAAGATCCTGATCCATAATGGTAATAGATAGCATACCATCACTGTGAGATCACAGAATCTTCATGGTTGGAAAGGACCTCTAAGATCACCAAGTCTAACCAGACACACACAAAAAAATAATCCCTACAATCTTGGCCACTAGAGCATGCCCTGAAGTGCCACATCTACATGTTTCTTAAATACCTTCAGGGATGGTGACTCAACCATCTCCCTGGGCAGACCATTCCAGTGCCTGACCACCCTCTCAGTAAAGTAATTCTTTCTAATATCCAGTCTAGACCTCCCCTGCTGCAGCTTCAGACAACTTTCTCTGGTCCTGTCATTATTCACTTGGGAGAAGAGGCCAACACCCACCTCTCTACAGCTTCCTTTCAGTTTGTTGTAGAGGGCAATGAGGTCTCCTCTCAGCCTCCTCCAAACTTAACATGCCCAGTTCTTTCAGCCTCTCCTCATATGACTTGTTCTCTAGACCCCTCACCAGCTTGGTAGCTCTCCTGGACATGCTCCAGCACTTCAATGTCCTTCTTGTAGTGGGGGGCCCAGAACTGAACACAGTACTTGAGATGAGCCCTCACCAGTGCTGAGTACAGAGGCACAATCACTTTCCTGCTCCTGCTGGCCATGCTATTCCTGATACAGGCCAGGATGCTGTTGGCTTCCTTGGCCACCTGGGCACGCTGCTGGCTTATGTTCAGCTGGCTGTCCACCAATACCCCCAGGTCCTTTTCTGGACTGGACAGCTTTCCAGCCACTCTTCCCCAAGCCTGTAGTGTTGTTTGGGTAGTTGTGATAGAAATGCAGGATCCAGCACTTGGCCTTATTCAATCTCATACAATTGGCCTTGGCCCATTGATCCAACCTTTCCAGGTCCCTCTGTAGAGCCTTCCAGCTCAGGCAGATCAACACTCCCACCTAGTTTGGTGTGACCTGCAAACTTACTGAGGGTGTGCTCAATCCCCTCATCCAGATCATCGATAAAGATATTAAACAAAACTGGCCCTAAAACAGCTATCCAGCCAATTTTTTACTCAGTGAAGAGTACACTTGTCTATGCCATGATTTGCCAGCTTCTCCAGGAAAATGCTGTGGGGGATGGTGTCAAAGGCCTTACCAAAATCTAGGTAGACAATGTTCACATCCTTTCCCCACATCCAGATGAGGAGGTGGCTTATTTTGCATCATGTGCACTGAATTTAATTTGCTATTTTATTATATGTTACCTTTATGAAAAGATTTCACAAATCTTTACAAATGAATACTGGTTTTGCTACCTCCTCAATTCAGTACTGCCAGCAAGTTGGTTTTGTGATGAACCCTTTGTCACTACTATTTACCTACACCTCCAACTCTCTTATGTATGAGCCAAGAAGCCAGACCTGCTATGTCAGTGATGAATTTCTGCCCTGTTCTCTCTATATTGCACATAGCTGAACTCATCCCACAGTGGTACAAAGGAAAAAAAAAACAACTTTAAAAATGCAATTCATTTGAACTTTTAATCATATAAACTTGAAGCAAAGAAGCTGAGTTTAAAAGACCGTGCTTTAATAGGAACCTATTGGAAAAGGAAAAGAGGTACATGACCATGAGGAGTTCATCCTACCCTTCTGTTGTGTGCTTAACACTCTTTTGTGGTACTATGATGCTCTGAAACAACATATCTGCTCAGAACCCCAGGTAGACTTAAGTTTTGCCTACCCCTTTAAAAATCTTATGAATATCGCTCCTTAGACTAAAATTCCCAGTCATGTGAGGTCTCCAGAAGTGGGGTTTTAGGGTAGGGTTTTTTATGTTGTTGGTACATTGGTTGTTTTTTGTTTAGGATTTTTTTTTTAAGTGTCTTTGAAATGACACTTTGAAATGGTATTTGGCAGCTGCCCAAACACCTAACTCTTCATTGGGATTTAATTTTAGTATAAAGCTATTGATATAGATACACTGCTGAGATGAGTTTGAGTGGCAAAAGGAAAAGAATCTGCTCATGCAGATGAGCAAATTGGAAGAGACAGGGCAGGGGAGGGGAAGCAGTGACAGAGAAAGATTTGAATGGTACAGCTGAACTATGTCTGCTTGGCACAGGGAAAGGAGATAAAAATAATTTCTTTCCCTAATTAGCAATAACACAGTTCACTGTTACAAGCAGGAAAACTTTAACTCCTTATTAGTACAGAGTACTGTTTGGTTTCTTTCTGGGTTTTCTCACCTATTGTGTTAGAATTCGAAACACCCAACCAGATTTCACAAACAACAACTGTTCCGATTGCTTGATGTTACAACAGAGTTTCAGGCCTTTGATGCTTATTCCTTTTCTGATTAGGACCACCTATTCCTGCTCACTCAGTCTCTGAACAGTCACCACCAAGTTAATTGAAATTTTAGCACAAATGAAAGCAAGGAAGTTTCTGATGGGAGACTGGGAAACAATAATGATCCTCTTCAGATCAGTTACTTCTTGTGCTTTTAAAGAAAGATTTACATCTCTAGATGGGAAGGATTAGTTGCTTTCACTTCTTGTTAAGTTGTTTCGTTTTCATGCACCAGCAAAATGCTATGATTGGTTTTCAAAAGCTTCCATAGAAATGTATTCATGCATAAATCCACTATAGACACCTTTTTGGGGAAGGAAATAAAATAATAAAGAAACAATAGATCTTGAGTTTGAAAGGATTTTGGGGGGGACTAATTTACAGTTCTACTTGTTAATCTATGTAAATAATAAACACAGATATTGGAAGAACTATATAAAGACAATGGATAAACTAGCAAGGGGAGAGGGTCTACTTTAAAAGAAAAAGCAGCCTTAACATTTGTATCTAATTGATATTGAAGTTATAAGTCAGCTAAGCCTTATGTCCCTAGCCAAATGACTGAGCATAAGTGTATTTCTGTATGACATTTTAAAATTAAGTGACAAGGAAAGGCAGCCACTTAAAAGTATTTGACATTCATAAGCATGCAAAAGACTTTCTGTCGTCTTCTATTTATTCACTCACTAGATTAGAAAAGGCTATATTGCTTTGTTTTTTTCCCTTTCTTTCAGAGCAGCAGTCGATGCATCTGTGTCAAACCTTAGCTCTTCTCATCTGTGCTTCATGGTGTCCATATCCCTTGATGCTTTTGCTTTACTGTCACCAAACAGCTTCTGTGTGCCTATTAACTGTAAGGACTTCTGCATCTGGAATTTCCAGCTCCTTATCTGAAAGGATTAAAGGGAGACTGAGTGTGCTCGTGCCCCTCCTGAAGTCAGTACCACAACCCTTTTCAGCGGAAGCAGAATCAGTTTGAGTGTCAATCAATTTTTAAGTTAGGTATTTTTTACAGGAATTTTTTTAAAGCTTTATTTTATACATTTGCTTTAAGAGTATGCTTTTCACACAACACAGGAAAATTTTAATCCAGAAAATATCGATTGCGTTCTTCAACATCTTGGATTGTAACTTCTATGCACTTCCTTTGTATATTCAGCTTTTTGTGATATTCAGACTAGAGTATGAGAATGGAGTTCTCTTGAAAATAAAGGAAACTGTCCTCTTTCCTAGAAGTGTTTAATATAATTACTTCTGATGTTTAGTTCAGTCTGTCCAAGAGCATTTAGGCAGCAAAACTACTGAGCTAATTCTTTTGGAAGAATTTGAAGATTTTGCCATAAGAAACTAAAAATATGGTATTTTGAAATAGAGAGGGGTTTAGTTTTGTTGTTTGTTGGGGCTTTTTTGGGTTTGTTTGTTATTGTTGTTGTTGTTGTTTTAAAAAAAAAGCTTCCAGGAAAAGCAGCAAAGAACTTTCTGAAGTATCCTAAATAGTGTAACTGGCACACTAAATGAGAAAAGCCTTTGTGCTGTTACCCAAAACCAAATAAAAAGGCTTCTGCAAGCCAGTACATTTTGACCCTTTTTAAATTGATCTGAAAATTTTAAGCTTTTGACTTCCTATCTCTTTGTCCCTGCTAATAACAGTTGAGTACATTGTCTAATTTTAAACTTGTTACAGACAAGAACTGTTTTAAGGGCGCTTTTTGAATGTGAAAGTTTCAGGCAAGTGGACAGAGTTCCACAAGCCTCCCTCTCATGGAAAGACTGCAGTGGGAACTTCAGTTTTATTAGCCCTTAGAGAATTAATACTGAAATTGTTCAAGGAATGAGTCAACCACAAGAAAAAAAAATTAAATTTCCTTTGTACCTTTCTAGATTAAAGAATGCAAGCACAGAACACAAACCCATAAAAAAAGGGTTTGTCCTGTGCTACTGCTCTTGTGAGGGTATTTTCCTATTTGGGGTTTTAATTTTTTTTTTTATTATTATTTATTTTATTTTTTATTTTTATTTCAGCAGTTTACTAGCTGGCAGTAGAGAAAGAGCAGCCAGATGATGTCATCTGTTCTCTAGCATGGCACTTTTTCCTCTTATGTCAGGAGAAGCGAAAATAGAAGTCAGTGCCTGTGGAGGACAGTGTGGTTTTACTACTTTTCTTGCTGTCCTACAGGTTGTCATAATAGAAATTTTCTCTTTCTTTGGAAGAAAAAGAAAGCACAGCCAGGCCTATTCAACTGCAGGATTGCACAAGCAGGCGACACTGATCAAGGATGCAGGGGAGAGGGATATTCAAGTAATCTATGGGTATCCCCTGTCATACTAACAGTTAGAGGGTCTCAGGAATTGCTGTGCAATAATACATTTAAGTGGCTCGCTCCTGAGGTGGACAGGAGCTAATGCTTCAAGAGAAAGAAAAGATGTTCTTCCAGCTCATGCAATAGAAGTCAGAAAAATTCTTGTGTATAAATGATGCTTCCTTTGGAACGACTCATGTTAGTGTTTCAACTGTCAGGTCAGGTTAATATTACAAGCAACATACTAACAGCCAGAATCACACTTTCTTACTAACCTCTGCATTTCAGTATTTACAGTGTGCGTGACACCAGCATTTTGAAACACATAAAGCATAATTTAGCAACATGCAGTAGGTTAGTTAAGACCCAAGACCCACATAACCAAATTGTGTGATAAAACAGAGTTTGCTTATCTAGAAAGCTTACATGCTTGCAGTTAAATTCTGCCTTGTATATTTAATTTCAACTTCAGTCTAAACATAGTGCTTTGGACCTGGGAGAAACAGGAGCTTAACAATGGAAGTGCTACTGATGACACTGCTGCACTTGCAAATGATGCCATTTTAATACTTAGCTGATATTCAGGAGCTTTCAGTCTTGGTTTTGAAGAGATCTGATTGAAAATCAGATACAGGCATACATGGAGAATTCCAGGTTCCCCAGTTGCCTTGAAGTTAAGTGGAGTGGGCACTTGATTATTATGAAGGCTAGAATTGGATTGAAGAATCATACTTAAAGGTGTAATAGAGCTCAGAAAGTGTCAGACCTTGGAAGTACCTAGCCCTTGATTGTAGCAGCTGGAAGTGATTTAACAAGTACTTGAGGTGACAGAATCAAATGCTTTATGTGATGAATGGGCTGTTTCAATATAGCAAATGATTTTGCTCTTTAAAAATCAGAATTAAACAGTTTGTTTTTTTCGTGAGATGTGAGATCACAGAGCAATGAAGTATACGTGTGCACGTGCCCAGAGATATAGTGTTTCATGTTAATCTTGTCTTCATAATAATAATATGTTCACTTATTTTTGGATTTACCGCTATGCACTGGTCCTTCTCATGGTTGAGGGGGGAGGGTGAGTGTGTATTTCGTGTGTGATGTTTGTCCTAAGACACTGAAATAGAATGACCTAAGTAGAAACATCTTTTTCCTTATTGACTTATAAGATGAAAAATGTATTTGCTGAATAATGTTATCAGCCAAATTCAAGCGGCAAATAACTTGAAATATCTGACACATAATGATATTTAGTAATTTGGTATCTGGATGAACATATACAGAACTGGATGCAGAGTTGAGAGGAGATTCCTCAGATTCATGGTTTTGTCCATGTAGTGCCCCATCTTTGATTCTATCATACGGCTCGCTTAACACAGTTGCACCTATAATTCAGGCATCCTCTCTTAAAAGAAGTCCCACTCCTCTTGACACTCCCACAACATGGCAGAAAGATTTGTTTTTCAAGTCCCTGTGGCCAAGGCTTCAGTCCGTATCTTCCCTATTTCAGAAAAAGAAAATCCCACACAGCCAAACCTTCCTTAAAAATGAAGTCAAACTTGAACCTCATCCTGTAGCTGTTCAGTGAGCAGAATAGTTAATTACAATGTTAAGCTGTCTTGTATTTTTATATAGGAAAGGAAATGTACAGAGAGAAAATGAAATGTTTATTTTTGATCTTGGTGCTAATTAGAATTACTTGGGCTGTTCATGAGGTTTAGTTTTGAATGGGCTGAGTAATGACCATAACCAGTCTCAAGGGACAAACAGAGGAGAAACTGCATTTTTATGATCGATGCTTTAACATAACAATTCCGGGAACACCTTTGGATGTCAAGGATGACTTTGTATTGAAGTGGAACCACACATGCATGATTTCTTTACTGTCCATTTTGATTTGTGATTCTATGTAGGATCTAAAAGGCCTGTAGGAGGCTGGAGGTTCTTGAAGGGCACATGACTGATTGCTTTAGGGATAACCAGTTGACAGTAAATGATCTTTGTGTCTCCTTTTGCTTCCCCTAGTCAGCTATGTGATGGACACTGATCTTTGAGCAGACTCTGAGCTCCAGCATTTAGATGGATCCAGCCAGGGCTCACAAATGCTTGATGCCATTGATGTCACCACTCTCACCCACATCTTATGGATTGTGTATAGAATGCTGATTTGTGTATCAGCGAGCACAGACAGCAAGTTTCTGCAGGTTCAAATTTTCCGAATCAGTTCTGAAATGCCTCCAACTTGACTATTCTCCAAATCAAGTACACAGAGAAATAATGTTGTTTAAGTAATTCAATACCTCTCGATCCCTGGTCTACTGTGCTCAGAACTCTCAAGTGCTTTCTTCTTTTTTACATAAGACAGCACCGTATCTGTGTACAGAAAAGTCTGGCACATCAGGTGGCTTGGTAGGGCAAAGCCTTTAGTCCTGCACTGGAGGACATGTCCATACACCATCTTCCTCTTTCTCCAAAAGAAGACAGCACCACAGCTTCTCTTTTGTTATTTGGCTTCACATCCCAAATATGCCTGGTACATTGAGGAAAGGCTGTACATTTACAAATAGAAAGCCAGTTTCAGTTTCCAAAACTGGAGATTCAGCTACAGCAGAATATCTCCTAAGCAATCAGATATCATAGACAAATCAAGGATAGAAGGAATTTCACCAGGTTCAACCCCTGTCCTCAGGGAAGAGTGAACTTCAGCATTAGGTCAAAGTTAGATTCAGGTATAGAAAAAGGTTGAGCCACACTGATGATAGGAAACTGTTCAGTTTAAGTTAATGAAATGCCATTACTTGTGGTATATTCATAGGTGGTACTTTTCAGGATCTGAGAAACGTATGTTGTTACACTTCTCCAGTACTAAAAACAGATTTGAAATGAACTTTTTTTTTCTTCAGATATTTGCATAATTACACAGAGTGTAATGAAAAAACAGAGTGTTAATGAAGAGCTAGTAATAAAACTGGATGAATTAGCATGACTGAGTGACTTAACGCAATCCTGTTGATCATAGAGTTAGGGGTGGCTTGCATTTTTCCAGACCTTTTTTTTTTTTTTAGTAATTTCTTGCAATTGCACATTTGAATTTGAACTTTCATTAATTATAGCTTTATTTCATGAACATGAAACTTCATTGACTTAAGTGTTTACATCAGTAGAACACCTATTCTAAAATATGTGCACCTGACAAAACTGTTAACGAACACCTCAGCACCACCCATAACATGAGTCATTCCAGTAAAAGGAAGCTACATTTTCCTTTTTTAAATACTTAGTACAATTTTGTATGCCTTTAAATGGCAGGCTAATTTTTTATTTTTTTTTTAAATTAGAAACAGCAAAGCATAACATCTCTGGAAGAGAAAAATAGCTGTAGAAGCAGGATACCCCTTCAATAACAGCATTATCCCTCTTCCATCTCTTTGTGTTTCAGACTTGTTTGTTACTGGACTGCAGCTGAGTTGGTTACCTCACCTCTGATACGGTCAGGTAGATGAGATGTGCAAGAACATGTAAGAACAGCTGAAAAAGAGGAGTTGTAGCTAAGGCAAATCACTTTCTATTGATGAACTTGTGGGTTTTGTACTTCTGACTCTATTTGGAAAGTAATGACTGGAAGGTAATAAACAGCAGATTTAGGGAGAAGTAACGTTTAAACAACCTCAGCACAAATATGGCTGCAAAATCAGTAAGGTACCTACAGTTTTAGTTCTTCAGTACACTTAAATCCCATTGTTTTCAGTGAAGATTTGATCATGGGGCCCATAATCTCACCAAAAGTCAATATTGTGTCCCTTTGGCTTCTTAAACATGACTGTAAATGTTACAAAGCTCCAGTGTGCATGTTTAGATGATGAAATACCTTAGGTAATTATTTTTTTTTCCTCCCTTTTGGCCAATCTCAGTAACATACCTTAAGCTAATAATGGCAACTGGGAGAGGGGAAAAAGGTGATTTTGTCATGATGTTTGAAATTTCTGCTTTTATAATCATTTGAAACAGAAAGGCTAGAAGTTTCAGTTCAAGTTTGTTTGAAGGACGTCTTTGCTCAGAAATTTTGCACATGGTATTTGTCAGAAATTAGGTTTTCTGATGCAGTTTTATCACTCTACAGTTTTTTTATATTCATCATATTGTCCCGTTCATAGGACTAGAACACTAAAATCATCAGTCCCTGAAGCTAACAGCTAAATATTGAAGTACAAGCAAAAGTGCCTAAACTTAAAGATTGAAAGCATTCCTTACCTATTCCTGCTCTGCCTCCAAAGATGGCAAAGGCAAGGAAGAGATTTGTAGCAGCTTTGGCATTTATTAAATTAAGTGACAATGATAATTTAACACTGTGCACCTCTGTGTGTGTGTATAAATATATATATACATGTATATAAAATTCTTCAGAAGAACAGAAGACAGAGACTTGGGGTAAGCAATCTGACCCGGTATATGATTTCAATAATGAATATGGAAGGCAAGCTTATAGCTCGTGGGTGATTTCAGGTGAAAACCTTCACAAGTGTATAGGAAGAAAATTGGAATTGCATCCTGAGTTTAACATCCAGAAATATGTATATTATAGTACATACAGCCTGTGAGATTAATACTGTCAGAAAGTCATATGCAAGAGTAAAGCCTCTTTGAAGTGAAGTTGAAATAAAGTTGGCAGGCCATACATTTTTTTGACAGCAAAATAAATAAAACATTTTGTATGGTTAATGCACTGTAAAATAGCCAAGTCCATACTGAATACCAGGAATTAAGAGATTCGCTTCTGACTAGTCAAGTGTATCTGAGCACTCATAAAGTGTTATTTGTAGAAACAGATGAGCCAAGCTGGTTTAGGAATACTCTGGTCTCTAAGAAAATAGATGAAGAACATCCCAATCAAAGCAGGGAATCCTCATTTAAAGTTCTTCAAATCAACTATACAAGAAAAATTCTGCCCCAAAGTGGACACAGAGCTCTCTACATTAAAAATCAGGACTTTCCTGGTATTTTCTTCTGGGTTTTTGAGCCAAACATTTTGTCATTTCTCACCTATGATAAATCTATGCCAATAAATTTCCTAATATTGCAATTCTTGAAGATGCTTATGTCAAACACACATATGAAAATGACAGGGTGAAGAGAGAGAGAGAATGAGGTTTAAGTTTAGGAATTTATCCAAATAAAATAGGTCTGTTTTAACAATGGAAAACCTAGGAGTCACTTTTTTTTTCTTCCTGTGAATCTGTGCCTATCTTGAGTTTATCAGTCATTTCTACAAAGTACTTTTGTTTATTAACATGTAGCTATATCCTCACAGATTTTTCAACTATTACTGCTTTCACTAAAGATTATTTACTTGAATATTTTTATTTCTGTTCAGTCTTTTTCTTACTCTTTTGTTGTTTAACTAGCAATACTCTTTTGGCTTGTATCATTAAATATATATAAGTGGTAAGAAGTCACTGCATACAACTGAAAAAAAATCTTAAAATTTTTCTCTCTTGAAATGACTTGCCCAGCAAAATTTGAAGAGTACTAAGGAAAGTCAGCATGGCATTTCTATAGATGCTCCCTCCCATTAAGGACCAGGAATTTTGCCTCTCATTCTTAGCCCAGCCTTGCTCCCTCTCGCAAGATGGAGACTTCCACTGAAATCTTACAAAGATCATACTAGCCAAAGAAAGCTTACAGAAGCAGACAGTGACATTTTACAATGTTCTTTGCATGAGACTAGGTCAGCTTGTAAAAAACCATCATTGACATATCTGTGACAAAACAACAACAGAAAAAATAGGAAAAAAAAAGAGGGTTTTTTAAGGTAATAGGGGAATAGGATAGGACATAATTGGCAATAAATGAAAATGTTAAATTTTAGAGGATGGAATAGGCTCTGAGTGATGAAGAGATTTGGCATCTAGGTGTATTTATTAATTTTCTCACAGCTTCATGAAATTCAGGTTGAGAATTTCAGTTCAGGTACATCTATAGAGAACTGTTCAGCAGAAAGCAATACACTGCAAGACGCTTCAGTTTCTTCTGTGCAAGAAAAACTCCTTTGCTGCTTAGAGCTCTCCCTAAAAGCATTTCAAGCTCTTAACCTTTGAATCTAGTCTTTCCATTTGTCCTCTATTGGTCAAATTATAGCCCTCCAGTTTATGGCTGGCAGGGATGCTGTATACCACTCATTTGTCTCCTGCAGCTAGGCGTATCTAGTGCAGGAGTGAAGTGGTAGGAAACATTGGTACTCTAAAGCACAGTTCCACAAGGGATGCCCTGAGAGATGGGCTAAGAGCAGCTATGGTTATCTGTGCAAAAATGGTGTGCTAGTTTCTCTGGCTCTTGCTGCTTTGATCTTGCTTATCAGTCTGTGAATGAAACGCATGTACCTGCAGTGCTCTCCTCTCCTATTGTGTTTCCTGGTATTTGCCTTAAACTAGTTGCCTCTTGCTGATTAGGATATTACCTGTCTCAGTTTATACAGGGACAACCATGGTTTATGGCATCTTGACTTCTGCTTTTCCGTTTGAGAATTCAGCAGCCGTCATATTTGGTTTTTCCCCTTTAACAAAGCCAACATTGATCTTGCAGATCATGCACACTGCACTGTCAAGACAAGATAGATAATGACTTGAACTGCAGCAAATGGGACTATATGACATCACACTTTTGTGAGCAGACAAATCTGTAATCTTATTTAGTTTGACAGGTATAAAGGGCATTTCAAAAACTGATTATATCTGCTGTGATTTTAAGAAGGTCTGGGATAAGACTGGAAAATCTTCACTCAACCTATTCCCCAGGGAACAAACTCTTCAAAAGAATAATGCAATACCACTTATTTAGAACATTACAATGCACATTTAGTTTTTTTTTTTTTTCATGTTGTGGAAAATACATAATATTATCCCTGTGAAGACTTAAAGGGTGAGAGTGGGGTGCTAGAGCTGAATCTCCATAAAATCTGGAAAGTTGTCTGCAACCAAGTTTTGCAGATCAATGTGAAAGAAAAAGCTGAACATGGAAAACATCTGAACTGTTTAATGAAAATGTAGATCTGTGCTGACTTTGCATACCCACCTCTTATTTTGAAAGCCCCATCACCAGCTGGGGATAAGATTCATAAGCATTTTCTGAAGTTTCTATTAATAGTCCTACTAAAACCAGCTGTGACAGCCTTGCAGTGCAGCATCAATCAAAGTCAGTGTATGAAACAGCACCTACCTGCAGAGTCCCACCTTTGGGAATGGGATGCACAGACCTCGGCCTGATCCTTGATCTCACAGAAAAAGGGTTTTAGTAGCACCTGTCATGGCCACACCATTGGGAAAGGCTGGTGAAAGGAAATGCTGAAATCCGAGCCAGTTTACCTGGTACATGGATGTCTCTCTAAAATACAGAGTTAGCAGCTGTGGGATTGGGGTTCACAAATCCGCTTCTGCACTCAGATCTTGAGATAGTAATTTCGCATGCAGATGGCATGTTATCTCTTAAGGCATATCTGGCTAGTACTTACCATTTACACAGGGACTCATATTTAGGGAACTCAAAGAAGCAGCAGAGCTTTGTTATAAGGAGGAGTAGGTTGGCTGCTGCCCTTACCCCACAATGTGTCCTAAGCAACTGGCCACAGGCACCTTGGCCTTTCTCCCCAGAGATGTACCTCTGCAAGGCAAGCTGGCAGACAGAAAGGTCCTCAGTTGAGGAATGAGGGACTCCTAAGGACTGCCTTGGAACACAGATCCAAACTCCAGTTTGGGTAGGATTTGAGGCTGATCTCAGTCTTGCTTTTTAATCTTGTCATTGAGCCACCCAAATACTTTTCATTTTGTCCAGCCGTAAGATGCTAAGACATGATGCTCTGTTGGAAAATGAAAAAGTTTCATTTCTCACTCTATCTGCATCACAACACAGTTTTCTGAAGAGTAATGCTGAGATAATCTCTCAATGAATTGAGAATGGCTTGCATGTTTCACCCTCATGAGTATTTTGTCATGGGAAGGTGAAATATTTTTTAAATAAGTCATAAACTATTAGAAAGTGTGATCTATCATACTGATAAATTTCTCAAAGGGTCTCTATGGCTGAAATTTCAATCCTTTATTCTTTGGTTTCTAGTCTAATCTTTACAAAGGCAACTGTATTGTAAATATTTTTGTTAATTTCTCCCTCCTGGCTTTTGGTATTAACTATGCACCCACTTCTGCTCTTGCTGTGATGACTGGAAATACTTTGCTGCTTATCTCAGTGAGGATGGAATTGTGTATATGGGTATGGCTTTCTGTTATGTCCTGCTGCAAAATAATGATTTTGCTATTTGTCATGATATAAACTTTAACTCTGTATAGCATGAATATTAGTGGACTGATAAACTTCCTATACAAGAGATGCATCTTTTCTATGTAATGTAACTTGAGGTACTCATGCAGGGTGGAATTAGTCTTGGTTTCACAGAATTTTAGGATTTGTCCCATAAACTCAACCTTTTATTTCTCCTTTTGTTCTGTGCAGTAGGGAGTGTTCCTTGGGTGGGTCAGGTCCCTATCGGTAAACATACTGTATTGAAGAGCACTGCCACTTAGCAGTCACTTCTCATCTGAACAGCCTGGAAGCAAAGGAAAAGCAGAGCAACTGTCACCTCTCTGCAGCAAAAGAACAGTCAGTGCTGCCAGAGTCCTGGCACCACATGTCTTTGACAGAAGGATGTGATTCAGTTGCTGACAGAAACAATCTTGACAAGTAAGCTCCTAAGTCTGCCTGTGCGTATGACTGAGATTGAAATACCAGTCCTTGAAGAGCTGGACATGTGTTTTATTGGCCCAGTGCTTATTCTTATGTGTTAGAATTGCTTTTAACAGAGAAGAGAGGAGANCCTCCCCCCCGCCCCCCAGCTATGCAGAATATATATAATGCTTGTAAAAAATCACACCTCTGAAGAAAATGTTTATTACTGAAAGCTGTTCCCTGCAACTTGGCTTCTTATCTTCATTATTTTGTAAGCTCTGAACAGGGGACAGCTTTGAATGCCAAATCATATAGCATTTACTGTATTGTATGAAACATTCTCAGGCACTTGATAATTGTAGAAGGACAAACAAAGAACCGATTGGAAGTGGAAAATCCCATTTCATTACCACCAGATTTTTTTAGTGCCTGCTTATTTTGGATATGAGAAAGAGACTATATATCAGTATTGTGACCAGTGCTGTTAAACGTCTGTCAGCAACATGGATAGTGGGACTGAGTGAATCCTCAGCGAGTTTGCCGTTGACATCAAGTTGTGTGGTGCAATCAACACGCTGGAGGGAAGGGATGTCATCCAGAGGCACCTGGACAGGCTTGAGAGGTAGGCCCATGTGAAATTCATGAAGTTCAACAAGGTCAAAAACAAAGTCTTGTACTTGGGTCAGGAAAATTGCAAGCTCAAATACAGGCTGGGTGGAGAATGGCTTGAGAGCAGCCCTGAGGAGAACAACTTGGGGGCATTGGTTGATGAGAAGTTCAACATGGGCCAGCAATGTGTGCTGGCAGCCCAGAAAGCCAATAGCATCCTGATCTGCATTGAAAGAAGCACGTCCAACAGGTCAAGGGAGTTGATTCTGCCTGTCTGCTCTGCTCTCAAGAGTCCCCAGATAGAATACTGCATCCAACTCTGGAGCCCTCAACATAAGAAGGACATGGACCTTTTGAAGAGAGTCCAGAGGAGATGAAGATGATCAGAGGGCTGGCACACCTCTCCTATGAGGACAGGCTGAGAGAGTTGGGGTTGTTCAGTCTGAAGAAGGGAAGGCTCTGGGGAGATTTTAGAGTCCCTTTCAATACATAAGAGGGTCTACGTGAAAGATGGGTGTGGACTTTTTATCAGGGAGTGGAACAATAGGATGAGGGGTAATGGTTTTTAACTGAAATAATTTTAATTTAGAGTAGATATTAGGGAGACATCCTTTACTCTGAAGGTGATGCGACACAGGAGCAGGTTGCCCACAGAAATTGTGGATGCCCCATCCCTGAAGTGTTCAAGATCAGGCTAGATTGTGCTTTGAGTGACCTGGTCTGTTAGAAAGTGTCCCTGCCAATGGCAGGGGGTTGGAACTTCTGCCCTTTAAGAAAAAAAATCCCAATTAAGGGCGAAAAAAAAAAAGACAACATCACCTGATGTTCCAAAAGGAAGTCTATAAAATGGGTAAAATGGTGTAAAATCTAACCAACAAAATAGCCTTAAACATTAGTAACATCCCTTCTTTTGGGGAAGATAACCTGTTACCTTCCATATTCATACACGTTCTCTTCAATCTTATTCTGGTAATAAACTCTTGATTCCAGTAAGAATTGTCATTTGGAGGGGAATTTAAGCACAATCTAAATTATTTTACTGATCGGGTCTCAGGTATCATAGACAGGCAGAAGAGACAAAAATTTGCCTTACCTGGGTATGAATACAACTCAATAATGTTTTCTAGCATTCATTTGTATTACGTGCATTTTATTTCAAACACTGAAATAGGTGATAGCTAGTAAACCAGACAATAAAAGGTCTTTAGAAGATTGTTCCCAAGTACTCCAGTAAGTTTTGTAAATAATTTCTTCTTCTTCTATTCCATGGTTTTCATAACTGAAGTTCATGTCCAGGTGCAAAATCCTGAACACCAGCCACACTATTATTCTTTGTGGAGATGAGGTTATTTTTTTTACTCTTTTTTTTTTTTTTTTTATGTTGGGGCAGTCTAGTCCTTGTGTTGTATAAGCATCTAATCTAACTGATGGGCTTAGCAAGGAGCTTCTGAACTCTGTTTTGGTTTTTTTTGCTTTTTGGATTTCTTTAAAGAAAAAAAACAAACCCAGACATTGAGGGGAAGATGTGCATGCCGTAGGCCATCCCTCAACTCAGCCTATTTTACCCCTTAAAAAAATTACTTTGGTTTTCCAGAGATTTCCTGGAAGGGACTGAATTTCCACCAAAGAATGTTAATTTCCCTCACAGCCTGTCAAGTGACACACTGTACTTTTTGCTTCTGTGCCTCATCTTTCCAAGTGTTAATGAAATACTCCCCATGAGAAAGTCTCTGTTGCTTAACAGGCTTACAATGAAAAGATTTTCATGTAAGTCTGTAGTCAAGCATGAATTACTTTTTAAAGTATATCAACATTTTGATCCGAAATAAGACAAACAACTGCCCTACTTGTCTTATTTTCCCCATCACTTCCTTGGCTCAGAAACTGAGAATTAATTTTTTGTTCAGATTTACAAATCACTTTGCAAGTCAACAGTACCAGCATCTTCCTAATTCTATATGAAACTGGTTGTTTCTGGTTCTAGGGGAGGGATTAACACAGTAAAAATGTTTGTTCTGTAATATAAGGTTCTAAACATATTTCTCTGTGAAGCTTCTGATTCAAAACTATGGCATGCTTCTGATTTTGTATTCTCTGAATAACTTGAAGTCCTTGTGATATTTCTCTATCTTTGAGCAGAAAGTCACTGAAGTCACTATATGTCAGAAACCAAAATGTATGATTAATTTTGCTTAATTACCATGCACATTGTTCCAGTAATCATGGGTATACTTGCCCAAACCTTCACAGGTTCTGAGCCACAAAAGGAGTTTCTTCTAACAATTAAGGATGAAAACAACAAAATTTTAGAGAAAGACTGGAACAAATTGATATGAGTCAAAAACCTTAGCAGCTGGGACTCTGATACTCCTTACCTGGTTGAAAAGAAAGGAAAACAAAAGTTCTCGCTTTTATTGAGGGTTGTGAGGACAGTGAAAGTTACTTTGTAGAAGGCACTTTCCAACTTGCTTTCTGCAAAAGTTTATAAAGTCTCTTTGGAGCACCTGTCTGTTGTGAAAATAATTCATTTTGTCATGCCCAGTAACACACTTGTGGTTGTTTTATGAAAGCTTATGTAGCAGTTTCACCTCTAGCTTTACCCTCTGTTATACTACATCACAAACTCATTTAAATAGTGATATTAATGTTTTTAGAGATCACTACAAACGGTTGGCAGCATCATTGCAGTTAATGTCTCATGGGAGCTATACAAGGGAATTTTATCAGCTTGAGGCTGAGGTATTTGATGAAGTAATAACAAACTAGCTTTGAATTGTCTTTCATTACCCTTTATCTCTCCTAGAGAGAATATAATCTTATTCAAATTATAATGGCCTCTGTTATCAATGTGGTTTACTATTTATTTACCTGCACATGGACATGCAAATGCACATGCATTCTCCTCTTTTTACCGTACCTGTAATGAAATTTCTTCACTATCAGAATCATGCGTGATCACAAATTACAAACTAGTTACTCAGAAGTGTAATTTCCTTAGCATTAAAAGCATTAAGAATAAAATTAAAATCCAACTTTTTTTAAGGGAAAAAAAAAACCCAACCAGTACCTTGATAAGGAGTAAAATCCAATCATTAGACTTGAAATGTACCTTCATTTATCTTCAAGACAAACATGATATTCTACCTCTGAAATAGATAGTCTACCTTATGTCTGGGCACAGAAAGAGACAGGAAGAAATGTTTAAGTAACACTACAGGGGGAGGGCAGTCTTGGGACTGGAGCAATGAAAGAGATTCAAATGGCAGAGCTTTGGCTCTTCTTGACCAAATCATCTAAACTTTTCTGAGGCCAAACTTATATCATCCAAGCAGGTAAGACTGTGAGACATGCAACAGAGTTCTAGGTTATTTTTCTTAATTACTTGGTGTTTGTCCAATGCTCAACAGAGAAAAGGAATATATAGGTGCAGAGGTAGGTGCTAGTTGTGAAGACTGATAAGGGAAAGTATTTTTTTGTTAAATGACCAGGGAGCAAAACAACTAGAGATATACTGGTACACATCTGCTCTGTTTAGCTTAAGTGTATACTGAAAAAAAACCCCAATGCCTACAACCTTGCTCCAGTGGCTATAAGAGCTGCAAATCAGACCACAGATATCAAAACACTTTGTACTCATTCTTCTTTTGAAAGTCTACTAGTGTAAAAGCAGGCAGGCAGACTTGTTAGGATTAACTTTTTCTCTATTATCAGTTCATCTAATTCATCCTCTGAATCAGGGTCATCTTCTCCTTTTTGTTAGTGTTACAGGATCTAAATTCATCCTTTCCTGGCACAGGAACAATTTCAGAACAACCTGAAAACTGGGTGTTTGGGCTGATTTTGACTAACGCACTAGATTTTTCTCCACCAGTTTGCCATAAGGCCATTGATTCTGACTGATTTCTAGTCAGTGTTTACTTCCTGTCACTTTAATTAAAACCAGGCAAGGAAAAGTGATTATTTAAGCCTGCCTTATCAGACCAGTGCTCAGAGTGAGGACAAACACTGCTGCAAATGACAGATATTTTTTACCATACAGTCTTCAGGCTTATGTCACCAGCAACTGTTAAATATGATTTCTATTATTTCTTTTCAACAGAACTAGATAGAAACCAGGCATGTAACTATAAACAAAACCCAATAATATTTATAGCAGTATTTATATTAAGCTTTCTTTGTAACATGAATAATTTGTTGTTGTGATGTGTCTGAAACAACCAGGTGTACATAAATACTGCATAGACAAAAGGGATATTCAATCCTGAACAGATAAAAGGTTTGCAGAGAAAAGTGGAACCAGAAGTTAAGAACAATACACATACATTTAAGTAGATTTAAAATAAGAAATGCAGTTCAAAGTTTACTGAATGACAGAGAAGCAAACATGCTCAGCAGAAAGTATAGAGACATCAAATGTGTAAAAGCTGATCAAGCCAGATTTTTACTTCAAATTCAAACTGGAAATAATCTGGAATTGAGAGGTAGAGCTCATAAATTCTAATCATTTTGCCAGAAGATTTTGTGGGTGTGTGTGTTTCTTAATAACAAAACAGTTTTTTGATATGGAAGCTAAGGTAAAGCTGGCTACCAGACTACCTTAGAGGATAATTCTTTTCAGTTTTGAAAGTAGATCGAATTTGTCAAAAAATTGTTTACCAGATCAGTAAGTCAAATATGTCCAGGAATGCCTAGGTTAAAGCCTGAATGAAAGAAGAAAGAAATGGTGATCTCCCACAGTCAACAAAACAAGCACACTTAAAAGCTATGAGATATTTCATGCAGCTCTTGATAATCTGGCATTCACTTCCCACCCTGAGTTGGTAGGAAAGATATCCTCACAGCAATGAAGTATACTAGCTGGTACATTTTGCAGATGGAAGCAGATTCTAGAATATGTCAATTTCCTCCAGAATGCCTGGGATGCTGGAGCACTGGACTAGAAGTCAATGCAAAAAGGGATTGGGATCTGTGGTGTTAGAATTTTTGGAACCAGGCATAAATCTGGGCCTTCAATGGTACAAAGAGGTCTAAAGTGCTCCTTTTTACTACATTAAACAAAAACTTGAAATCCTGTTGACCTTTCAAGATTGCTTAGAGGCTTATGAATATACTCAGAGGTTTTGAGGGTTAAAGAATATAGGATTTTGTCTTTTAGCCTCTCTTGGCATTTGTGAATTCTGAATATTGTATGCATTCTTTTCCAAATTGTTTACCTACTTACACATTTAAGAAGAAATATCTCTCAGAAATCAGAGAGTAAGCAAATAACCATCTAGGTAGCCATAACACAAAGGAATTACAGTCAGTATGTCCCTAAACCAGTGTGTTTCCAAAATATTTTCTCCTAGTTCGATCTTCCTGTCTTTTTTTTTTTTTTTTCTTTTTTCCTTCAGACTTCCTTCTGTACCAAAAGAAGGTATGATCCCTTTTTATTAATTAGTTATGATTACTTAGCTCAATTACTAGGTGAAGAACAAAAACCATCACAACTTCCAGAAGATAAAGTAGTTCAAAGATCAGTCTGATTGCCAATAGGGACTAACAGAGTGAGAGGAGGACTCTTTCCTTAGGTAGAACAGGTTTGGGGTAAGGTTCATAATTTACATCCAGTCTTTAACTAAACTGACCGCTATCTCTACCAGTGGGAATGTACCCTATCAACCGTACTGTTCTACCTAGTGGCTCTGTTGGTAGGTCTATCCATAACAGATGCATTTAATGGATATTACAAATGTTCCCAATCATTCTGGCAATGTTGTTATTGTCAAGCAATACAGTACAGAAATACATTTGGATCTACCATGAAGGTCAGCCCAATCCATAAAGGTCAAAGATGAGTTCAGATATGAAGCTACATGAAATTTGGAGGATACATAAGCAAGAGGTTTGATTGGTTTTTTGCAGAGACAACATCCAGTCAGGAAGTTCTGCTGTTTGTGCGACCATACAATATCCAAATTTTGTGATGGACAATATGAAAGGTTTTTACAGATAGTGCACGTCTTCCCCATTAATTAGGGAGGACTAGTTTTGCTAGTTAAGGACAAGCAAAAATCCCTCGATTCAAAAGGCATCATATTGTGAATAATGGAAAATAACTGATCACTTTCAGGATTGACTGAAGTTTCAGTTCTTTTCTTCCAGACATAGTTGCCTCCCAACACCTTTCACAGATAGACTTTTATTTTTGAAATTATTCTTTTATAAAGATCTATCATTATGTATCTAATACAGTCAGTGAGTTCTTGCTCAAAAGAGCATGTAGGGGTTCTGGGATTCAGCACTAAACCCCAGTCAAGGGTCTCAGCAAAAGTAGGTCAGTAATTTGGTATTTCATTTTCTCTGTCTGCATCTGGTCATCTGACAACACTGGAACTCCTCTACTTCCTGGCTATTAGATCTCTGTGATACCTAGCCTGTGACAACTTAATGATGTTATCCATTTAATTAGCAGTCGGGTTCTAGCTCATGCTATGAAGAATGCAAAGAAAATTGGTTTGGCCTCAGCTAATCTGGAATCTTCATGGCCAATGTGCATGCTTTGACGCTCTTCTTCCTCTTCGTGTGAATTCAGTTCTCTGTGACCAACATTGTTAGCTGAAGGTTATGGGAACTCCACTTCTTTTTCCACATATCTGAACCAAAATGTCTCCATAAGCCCACACATGCACAAGGTCTGTAACCCTTCACACCAATTTATCTTCTCCATACCAGCATCTTAGCTGAGATCTCTGGGAGGAGAAAATTACTCACCCAGTGATGGCTACCCTCCTCATACTTCCTCTGGCCCCATTAAAATCACTGCTGCAGATAAAGCTTTCACTGTGAGCCCACCTGGCAATAACATACCCTAATACCATCTATTTTTTATTGCAGATTTTCATACATGACATTATAGAATTAGCCAGTACTCATTCATTAGCATAGGTAGCTAATTCTGTCACTACATATCCTATGTCAGCAGCATATTGTTTGTCACAGCAACAGTCAGTGGAATCGGTGCTGAGTCCCAGCTGCATATCTCTAAGGGAACTGGTGATTTCATACCAAGTACCCTCATTTTCTCTTACAGCACTGAAATAAACCCACATAAAGCAAAGGACTGCTTGAGGATGCAACACGAGTGGGTTATCTTCCAGCAGGTGTTTCTTATCAAAGCTTGAATATTCTGGCATTCCATGTGCCCACCTAATTCCGAACAAGCCAATCCTATGGGGCATTTGCTGAGAAAGGTGAAATGTCTGTATAGTGTCTGCAGTTGTAACTTGCAAAACTTCTGTGTTAACTATGTGGTTTAAGCCAGGCATCAGATCTCTGCTCAAGCTGTGTCACAGCTAAGATGGGAATGACTATGTTATTTTTAAATAGTCCAGTGTCTGATCTCAGTTTCTGCTGTAAACTGGGCTTCTTTCTTCTTTGCTCAAAAGGAAGAGAATTGGTAGAGTATCTCTGTTTTATCATCCACCTCAAACCATTCCTAGGGAAAAAGGACACTTCAATGTACTTCTGTAAAGGGAATTAAAGGGTCAGTAAAGCCATTATACTTGAATTGAAAAATTAACCCTGGAAATTTTCTAGTCATCCCTGCTAGAGTTTCCACAATATTTGAATGGGCCTTGGAATACATCAGAATAACAATACTAGGATCAGAAATCAATAGTTTTCCTTTAGGCCTTCACAAACCAGGGGAGAGGGGGAAAGTGTAATACGGATTGGGCAAATCCATTGTTCTGATACTAAAGTAAGTAGACATAAATTCTGATGCTAAAGTGGGTAAAGAGTAATACTAGTTCTGTCATTTAGAAAAATTGTATTGCTTTCAAATGACCCTATTGTTTCCAGTCTTCTAAAAGACAGTAAGTTGCCCATACCATTATGAACAAAGAAAATTTCTCTAGAGTATACTACCACAATGCAAAGAGACCACAAGCATATAACACAGCTCTTCCTGTATGTTTCCAGGGACATTGTTGCCTATTTTAATAACATAAATATTTCATTCTATCTTCCCTTCAGGATCCACTCACCTGGGGGGAGAGCATGAGGCAGATAGTAACTTTTCTTCTTACTTCTCATCAACAACAAAATTGGTTATTTCCAATCAATTATTATCTAGAAAACTGTTTACAGTAAGGTACTTACCCACATGTTACACAAGACATTATTTTGTCAGGAGAACTTTTATTATTTGTGTTGCTAGTTGTCACTTAATATTTAGCAATAGTAATCCTTAACATTTCAGAATTTGTTTTATAAATTAAATAGGATCTTGCGTGTATTACAAACTGTTTCATTAAAGGGCAAGTGTGCTTGCTAACCACCAAGATATACGACTCAGACTGAATTGTGAGATGTATTTGGCAAATTCTATTGCTTTGTAACTATAAATGGGAAGCCCAACAATTGCCAAGGGTGTTTATTAGAGGTAATATTTATAACTTCACCCATTTCAAAACAGTAGGAACATTGTGGAATATAATCTAACCAGCGGCATAGCACAAAAATCAGTGTCTCAATCAGGAATTTCTACAGTAAGTCCATAAGTGCTGCATATCTATATAACGTTAATGCTTCCAACGTTCAGGGAGAACCCTCCAGTGGAATGCAAAAAGTTTAAGAAATATTTTACAATATGATTTAATGAATATTGCATTATGGCAAATCAAGTACTCAATGAGAGAGCAGATAAAACCAGTGTTGTTGTGTAATTTAGTATGGAAATAAGTGTTTAATGTCATAAAAAATATTATTTTCCTCTTATCAACAAGGAGAAAAAGAACATACTGTAACATCCTGGGCGCCCAAACTTAACAGGCTCTATAATGTGATGGTAAATGACACAGAGCACTTTCTGCTTTTGACCATCAGAATTTGTAAGCACCTTCCATCTCTACAGCCAGTGCAAGTATATACTGGAAACTGATTTTCACTGGAAAATCTGATGCATATTTAAAAGCATCCTAAAAAAAAAAAAAAAGAACAAAACAAACTAAAAAAACCCCAATATTAGTACAGTATGAAATACCTAGAATCTGCTAGCTATTAAAAAGAGCCACTTACTCAGTTTGTTACTGATATTATATTCACTTCATTGAAACTTTTGGTTTTTCAGTGCTCTTGGAGGGTAGCAGTGCACGACAATTCAGTGCTGTACTCTTTAGGACCCTCAGGCCTTAAAACATCCACATATTCAAGCTGTTCTGTCTTTTTCCATCCAGGATCCCACTAAAAGACACTAAACCAAGAATTCCTGTGTACAGAGCTGAAGTCTTTTTCATTAACTCTTCTAAAGGCCTGGAGAAGACTTGGGAAGACAAAAGTGAAGTAGTCAAAGAATATTTTTATTTTTTTTTGTTGTTACTGTTATTATTAGATAGTATTACACAACCAGTACATGCTTTATTGATCTTATCTCATCCTGCAGCAAGCTATCAGCCTAGCAATCATGCAATGGAGATTGTCTAGCATGCAAATGAAAATCGTTTAATGATGCAGAGAAAAACAATAAGAACCATTGTTTCCAGGTAATTTATACAGATAGTGAAGCATTCTTTTTCTTTTTCTT
>VXBJ01005522.1:190977-252979 GCA_013400055.1 Nycticryphes semicollaris | reverse complement strand
TTGGTTTTTTTTTTTTTTTTTTTTTATGAATTGAATTCACAGGAGATTTGTGAAAGTTGTCTGTCAGGTCAAAGGCTAGTGCTTTATCCACTTAATCATTCATCCCTGCTTGATTAATAGACTTTTTAAACAGAGTCATATATTAATAATGTAGGCTTTAACTGGGCATCTCGATCAAAGAGCAGATTTTAGAAGTTGATTGGTTTGTATCCTCTAGGCCTGTGATAAATGCCTAGAGATTTCTTGTAGCCATTTTTTTCATGTCATTTTTTCATTCTGATATTCATTTCTCTCTTCAACATTGTCACATGAATATTTAAAATAAGAAATATAATCAGTCCAGTGCTTTTTCTCCAGTGCTAGGATCATAAAGAGAATAACTGTCATTCAATACAAAATCTCTTTATTACAATATTTAAGTACTGTCTGTTTTACCTTGGTTGTTGGAAAGAATGAGCTGAAAATCTTACATGCATCAACAGGATTATCAATTGAATATGGGACTAAGTGCAATTAAGAAGAAGAAAACTTCTCAAAGATAAAAAGACTATGGAGTTAATAATTGGAAGGGGGGTTAGAAAATTTTCAACAAAACAGTTTTTGTTGTAAGATGATATCTTATCCAAATTGAACTGTTTTCCAGGAATAGGTCAGTGTTTTGGAAATTCAGATTTATTCAGTTAAATTAAATCTGAATGCAGTCTTTTGTTTGTTTTGAGATTACTTTTCATTTCTAATTCTTACTTGCTTCAGAAATTAAAATCTGAGGTCAGATTACTTCAACTGAAAGGGTATAGTGTAACTGAGCTAAGTATTTTTGAAAACTTTTAATGAATATTTTAATTTTTTTTTAATTTTTTTTACGACTTGGAACAAAATCAGTACTCCAAGTGAAAGAGTAATCCCAGTTCCAAGCTTCCTTAGCATTCCTTTTAGCAACAGTTAGACACCTATTTAAGATTAAAAACTACATATCTTAACAAAGGCCTAAACAAAAAAGATCACTTTCATGATGCCCTGAGCTTCAAAGATCAATGAAGACTCCCACTTTGGAGCAAAGTCAGCTGATTTACCTGGTATTGCTCACATGTGAATAATCACCTCTCATTTCCAATTCATATTGTGTATCTCTGCTGCCAGTTCTATACTTTTGTATACAATTCTTTCCCAAGTAAGGCAAGGATTTACAGAACTCACCATGCCTTATTTTGCAGTTTGTTTTTTTCTGATTCAGCTCCACCATCCACATGCACTAGGTGCTGCTGATGGGTCAGCTGTCCAGATCCATCCTCACCATGACATCACAGAGCAGGATGAAACGGTACCTTGCTTCTAGCTATACTCTTTCTGTATGGGATACAGAAAGAATCCTTGTTGCACAGCTTCTGCCTCTACACCATTCCTAGGAGAGAACTGGGAGTAATTCAAAGCCCAAAACTACCCAATGAATGAAACTAAAAATGAAAATATTTGGTAGTCCTTTGATCTGGACTAGAAACTGGATTCTTCAGAACTGTATGGGTGTGATCTCCAGGAGCAATATTTCTCTTTGCCATCTTTTAGGCCCTGAGAGCTTGGAGATCCTTGCACTCACTGGTGTGAAGGACTTCCCGGAGGATCCCATTAAATAGCTACAAATCTTGGTTGTTATCTGGAGAAAGCATCTCCAACTTGAATTTAGCATAATGAAAGTGTGAGATGTTGTAGCAGATACTTTGTGTTGTTGCAAGTGTCATAGTGTCACTGATTTCAGTAGGGGGGGATGTTGTCATCACCTTGCATAGTCTTTTTTCCTCATTCCCTCTGTCTGCAGGTGGTAGTTGTTGTAGCGCAAACTATGAGATGTGTGACTCCCTGAAGGACCATGATATCTGAGGATTTTGGCATGCAGAAAGATGTAAGGGTTTAAAGCTTGTCTACAAGTTATATGTAGCTAAGAAGCAAAAGAGTACCTCTTAGGAGTCCAGCACCGATGTGTGGCATGGTAGCATTCTTGTAAGCACACCTCAGCTGTGACACAATGCAGATGGGGATAAGGTACTTCAGACTGAGACAGCATCATGGAGTACATCCATGAGTGCTAAAAGCCTCATCTAAATATCACCACTGTTTCTTTATTGACACAGTATGATGAAGAAATAGCAGAAGGAGAGCAGTCCTTTTCTTCAAAGCACCCGTGTGGTGATGGCAACTAGGGGTTGCTTGACAGTTGCAATATACCCGGTGGATGAGCTATGCCGTCTCAATTGTTCTGGTCTTGTCATAACAGCTTCTGCTCTTTGTGTGCTATTAGAAGGGGGATCAGACTAAAAACTGACCCTCAGGGTCATCAACTTAAGCGGGAGGGTTTAAGACATGTGTGATTTGTTGTTTTAAAAGTCCTCTTCACAGGTTGGAAAGGCTCAGTGCAGGTGTTTATAGATATGTAAAAATAATACGTAATAATGCCAAGATTCACTACCCTTCAGGAAACATAGGGCCAGATTTCCTGTGGCTTAATCAGGACCTGTGTATATATAAATGGACCTTAATGACAACTTATACTATAAATTTTTTACCACCATAAATGTGGGTTGACTACATTGTTTCCTGGCTTCTTTTTTCATTTTAAATTCATTGAACGTAATGTTACAGGCGTGCAGTTATCCCATTTAATAATGTTCACAAAATTATCCATTCCTTTTCTATGTTGATCCACCGATTTCTGGTATGATCCTTCATCTGAACCTTGCAGAGTTCAGTTTGTTTAATTGTTTCTGAGGTTTTGGTTATTTTAATGAGTTGGTTTATGCTTAATAAAAATTAAATTTGTGGGATGAAATGCACCAGCTATCCTTCTACACTTTTCCTTATCTAAGTCATGATTGCAACAGTAAGGTAATATATTTTTCCAACAATTCCATTACAATCTATTCCAAGAATAGATTTCCAAATGATTTTTAATTGTCCCCCATTTTTTCTCTTCTTCTTTTCTGCTCTTTCCTTTCTTTTGGGTGTTTCTCTTCTGTGGAAAATGGATTTTTCATGTCTCCTCAAGCAAATAAGTGGCTTTTCTTTTCACCCTCAATGAATGTTTTATCCAGTCTTATGCCACACCGAGGACTGCCCTTTCTGTCCCATGCTGGTTTCTCTTCTGATAACGTCTTAGGGAGCGTGGTCTGTCTGTTCCATGAGATCTTTTTGTCCCATTAAATTCATCTTCCTTCCCTCAAGCTAGCTGCTTGGCAGCTGTGCTGCGAGAAACACGTAAATTGTTAAGATGGATGGTATTGACGTCTTCTCCTTTCTTAGGGAATACAGCAAGCCTACCTTTCAATGATCCATAGTTAGCTTTGGTTCCTCTACTAATGCAATCCTGCGTGACTGAGAGCGCCACAGGCAGATGCTGTGGAGAGCTAAGTTTTGAAAGCCAAAGGGGCCATACCAGACCTTATCCCCGATACAGAACGTGCTTCTGCCAGAGGAAAAACTGAGGAAAGTATTAAGTAAAGTCACATGAGTCCTATCAAATCTACAAAGTCTGCAGAAATAGTGAGAAGGGAGCCTGGGGCAAGGTGTGAGAGAGAACACACAAAGCGCTGGCTACTGTCTGTTTGGGCTTCTTGGCTACTAGTGCTGTTGAAGTTGCTGCTAATCTGGCAGCATTAGGATTTCTTTCAGATATTGCTAGAAGCAACAGAGCTGACATGTTAACTTCCTTAGTGTAACAGCTCTAACTGCAAAACAATTTCTGCCAAAACAGTGGATGGTGGGTGACCCACTGTGTTTAGCACTTCGGCCAGAAATATCCAAGGTGATATCTCAGCTAGACTGTTTTTTTTAGTTTCAGTTTTTGTCACATATGATAATGAGTTTAAAAAAAAAACCAACAAGACCAGCTAAGTGAGCGCATGCATATGTGTGTGTGAGAGCTGGAAAGATGTGTTTTCAATTTTGCTTCTGGTCTGACTATAATGCAAAAGAGAACAGCCTTCCCATGACTCTATCAAGCTGTTAGGTATTAGCTATGCATCAAAAGTTAACTGTTGAAAGGCAGACTGGAAAGGCTTCTCCTTTCAGAGAGATGAGAGATACTTCTAGTCAGTGACTATTACAGTGTCAGTACAGCATTTTCCAGGTAATGGGATGGAGCATGAAGTTGATTTTAGTCCACGCTAACACCAATAAGCCTTTCTTTCTTTAAACTTCACTATGAAAAAAAAAAAAAAGTTTAAATTTTATTGACCTAAAGAAAGAAACAAAAAAAAAAAATTATTTTCAGATTTTTGGAAATTCCAGGGACCTTTTGGCGAAATTATCTTTTGGGGGGTTTGCCTAATGCTGCAATTACAGGAACATGAGCAGGCGATATGGGTGGTAGAAGAACTTCCAACTCCTTGACAATGATTCTTATGTGGACCAGAGGATGGGGAAACTGGTGTTGTCTCAGAACTGGAAGTAAAACCCATTAAAAATCCACATGCAGCTGTTGGGGACCATTTTTTTCTATCAGGCAAATACTTGCCAAACTGAGATGTTTAAAAAATTAAATTAAGTTAAATTTTTAAAAAAGAATTGGGGATTCAAAAGGCAGTTTTCAATTAGTGTGCCTTTAATAAAATGACTTTGTCCCCACAAAAGATTTCAGGACTGTCTCTTAAGGCAATGTAAAACAAAGTTCCAATTCAAAAATTGAATGTACTTTGCAGAGAACTTATACACTTCAGCTAAATATACTGTCTCGTGCTAAATTATTAAGGTGATAATCTTCCAAGTTTCTTCCCTATCCTTATCCATGGGTAAGCCTCTTGACCTAAGGCAGAACACACAGGGCTTGGAGGGAGAGGAGAAACTAGTTGTTTTGTCTTCCTGTTTCAATTTAGATTTGTCTGTTCCCCTTCTTTCCACTTCTAGATGACCAAGAATATTGAATTATCTTCCTTCTTTTTGTTCACCTTGCGCAAAGCCAGAACAAAGCTTAATCGTGCCAACTTCATTTGTAACTTGGAAAAATAATTTACAAGAAAAGCTGTCTGGTTGCATAATCAAGTTTAAAAAAAATATTAGGTAGCTAAAAATTCAATTAGAAGGATTTTGAGGCTTGTCAGAGCTCCTTAATGGTAGTCATTGCTATTTAGATGGATAGGTATAACATGAGTTAAGCTATTGGGCACATTCCATGGCCTTTGGAGTAGAAAGCAAAAGCCATAATAAGAAAGTTGTCAGAGATGAAGGTGCTGCAAATGGAAAATTCCCTGTATTAAGAAAAATAAGACTTAAAGAGCTGTGAATGGTCTTCAGAAAAAAAAAATTGCCTGGTCTTACAGAGGAGCTTGAAGGATTTTTGCTTTTCACAGGAATTGAGAAAGCTCAGGTTCAGATAGTCTTAGGCTGTGCAAAGTCTCTATACTGAATTTAGTAACTCTCTTTCTCTTTATAGAAAGGTGGTATTTTCAAGATTTCATTTTGGCCAGAAGAGGGGAACTCTATAAATTGTGTGAAACAATGTAGTTATAGATTATTTGTTTTTCAGCTAAAAGAAGTGGTTTTATTGTTTTAAATGAGATGGGTGCACGTGTGCACAATGTGATAATATTTCTGAAGAGCTGAGCAGACATAACAAAGCAAGTGGTAGCTCATTTCCCAGATGATCTCCTCAGCTGTGGTGCTGCTGTTGGCAGCAGAGGAGCAAAGTGGAGGTTCAGTGAGCTCCTCCCTGGTGGTAGAACTGACAGTTGCTGTTTTGTTGGTTCTGTGATGGAAAGGATTTTCAGAGGCCACATGAGACCTAGTACCTCATGCAGAGAGACGTCAGCAGGGTGGCTCCAGTGCACATAAGTATCAGTATGTTGACACATTGAAGAAGCAGACTGCTGGTGGTTTTTTGCTGAAAAGTGGCATAAGATCAATACTTGAATAACCTAAGTAACCAAAGTTTTGTATAGCCTTGGTAGACGTGGTCATTTTTGTTATTGTTACAGTAGCATCTCTAAATAGTAAACTGGAAGGATGTGGCCAAGTGAGAAAGGTTTGCCTTGGATCATATTCTATTAAACTTGTTTGATTATATAGGTGTGATTAGATTAATGCATGTCCTTTGAATTTAGGAGAGCACTGTTTTGTATGCAATATATATTTTCCATCGCAAACAGTATCTCCACCAGTAAAGCCGTAGTTACTGAGAGTATAATTCTACAAGGATGTTATATATAGTATATTTTTATTACCAACATGTGACTCTTTTGCATTATCTACTATACCTTTCAGATCTGACAGCTTGTGCCTTGGTATCTGTTGAGAAAATAAGAACAGCTTCATTCAAGGAGATATCAGTCCAGCTTCTGACTCTATTGAGTCCAGAATGTAGAAAGATTCTATTTAATTCTAAAGGGTCCCAAAGCTGAATTTTGCAAATAGCAGTGATGTGTGTGAGATCTTTCTGAAGCACAATTATGCAGCCATCAGAGAGAATTTCAATTAATTTTGAGAATAAGTTTGTAATCATTAGTGGATGCTGTGTAATGCTCAGAATTACAAGAATATATTTAAAATTAAATTTAAAAGAATGAAGAATTAAAATTACCAGTTAAAATATGGAGGTGTAATCTTTCTATAGCATATATGCCAACAGGTGTGTATGGGTGTATACAAATTACTCAGTATGTATCCTTCTTTCACTCTGTATGTCAATATATCCATTAATCAATTTTTCTACCATGTTTCCATTTGGAAAGTGACATGATGCTATCAAAATCAGTTTTCCTCTGCTCTCTGTCTTTTATTGACAAAGAGTGAATCAAGGTCATCTTTTTAAAGTTCAGCAATTTGTTAAATATTCCAAAGATTCAAGTATCTGCAGCTGCACCTTCCACTACCCCTTATTTTCCTTTTAGATAGTAAATAATGAAACACTTCCTGAAGTTTTGAAGTGGCTGACTATGATTCATAAGTTAAATGTTATGTGAAATCTATATAGTTATATCTATATGTCCTTAATTCTTATATCCGTATACTCTTAATATCTATACCTATATACCCTTAATATCCAGTTGCATAGAAATATAAATTGAAAAATCTTGTGGTAGGTCTTTCATATATTTTTCGTAAGCATCCCCCAGCATCAAAAACCATGGCTTTAGCTTCACAGTGTTTCATATCTATAAAACTCACAGTTATTAATATTTTTATGTGCTGACAGCAGATAATTGATATTAGTACTTAGTATGCCGGGAATCAAACTCGTGCATGGATATCTAGAGGAAAGACCCTATCCTTTGAGTTAATGCAAATGTACATATGATTTTTGTTGATCTTGCAGAAAAATATATCTATGTGAGTACTCAAAATTACCTCAGTCCTATGCATCAATCAGTAAAATCAGTATTAATGAGAGAACTAAATTAGAATAGTAAAGTTCTGAAGTGCTGCAGAGTATCAGAAAAGTTACCTAATTTCCATCAGAAGCCACCCAGAGGTTTTTGTTTTCACCATTTGACCCTTAAAGTGTCTTTTGAGCTCCCATCTTGAAACAAGTGGGGTTTTTTTTCTACTATTACCCAAATATGCAATGCACAGTTCGTTTCACATGACTGCTAACAGGAAAGAAAATAAAATATGACATTTTGGCCACAAGTCACCAAAAGGTCATCAGCCTTTTAAAGCTTTAATATAAGGTTCAATTACCAATGGTGCTGTTTATGAGGCCTCATGATCAGGGAAATGTGTGAAAGCTAAACATAGCATCCAATATGAGTAAGGATCAAGCAGTTATACAGGTGATGGATTCTTTTACCTAAATAACAGGGAGCTTTTGAGTAATTTGAATCAGAGTAGAAAACATTGTAACAATTTTTTTTTTAAGCATATTAGTGGTTTTTCATCGCTAGAAACGAAAAATGGGATTTGATCAGGAGACTATTTTGGATGGGCAGCAAACTTTCACCTTGAAACCTGTCAGAATTGAGGCAGAAGAGCAGCTATGCAAAACTCTGGAAGTTAGGAAAATTGTGAGACAGGTTGTTGGAGTTTCAGATCACTGAAATGGGAGAAGAGATTGGGTAGACATTTTTTAGCCTACAACTGGCCTGAAAGTTCTCTTTAGGATGAAATTTAGGAGAAATGGCATCTTATAAACTAAAAATAGCTGTGATAACAGTAAGTCTTGCTTACCCAATAAGATAAGCAAGCAAGTTATCCCACCAGTGTTTCACTTCATTTCAAAAGTAATATACATTAGGTGACAGGAAAACCTGTTGTGAAGTATGAGAGAGATTACAGACAATTAAAATAAATTTGGGAAATCCCATCTGGTTTAAAATGAATTTTTTTTAATTCAAATTGTAAAAAAGATAACATTTTTTCATGAAGAGTTAATGAAAAATTGTTAGAAGTTAAACTCATTTCCATAAAATTTCCGCCCTGTTTTAAATTAAACCCCAGTAACTTGAAATGTATGTGGTGCGTTGCTATGCTTTCTTAACTTTGTGGTTTGATTTCTCCATCTGAAGTAGTATTTTTGTGCATAGAAAAACCACACAAAGAAAATCAAACTCTAATCCAAAAATAAGAGTCCCATATAGCCAACCATCAAGCTGCTTGGTTGCATTTTTTCTTCCTTTAAGACCATCTTTCTTAATTCATGATTACTGGCTAATGCAGAAAAACCCTCCATGAAGCCTTTTTTTAAAAAACAAACCAAAACAAAACAAAAACAAACTAACAGAACAACTGGATACTTTTCAGGCTAACTCCTGACTGCTGAATACTAGGCAAATGATGTGGGCTGGCTTCTGAAAATTAGGTGCTACTGATGTCATTGGGAGCAAAAGGAAGAGATTAAATCTACTACAGTAGCATTTTGTTAGCTTGTTTGTTTACCTCTGGAAATTCAGTAGCTGGAGATAAATAGATGGCTGCTGTCTTTACTGTGACCTCCAAATATCCACAGATGCACAAAACTGAGTGGCACAGGCAGTTTACAGTCCTTCTGCTTGGAATGGGCAAATGGCCAATATTGCAGCACTGAAGAGAAAAGCTGAAGTTGACCCAAAGACATGTCCATAGTATAAACGAACCGAGTTGCCCTAAAATCAGTGGAGTCTGGTGAGTTTAATCCATCTACAAATCCAATTCCATGCAGAAGAATTTAGTTTCTAATTTTTCTTAAATCCTTGCATGAAGGGCCAAATTGAAACTTTAGCCTGTTTTTTTTTCTGAGAGACCAAAACATAATTGATGTTTCTACCATAAGATAGATGCCTTAATTAAGAAAATTATGTCACACTTTTGAATGTTGAGTTTTTAAGTATAGTAGTAATACTACTGAGTAGGCAATTGTATGACCTTAATTCACAGAGTACCAGTAATTTTACTGCCAACCCCAGAAAAGCAATGTTAAGTAGGAATCAGGATTGGGCTATGATAGGAGTGCTAGGTTTTTGAATAGAGAGCTTTGTAAGAGATGTCAATTATTATTATTAGGGTATCTTTATACTGTATGAAGTTTTGCTCTGTAAAACATGGGACAAAAATTTTGAAAAATGGCATCTGCTGTCATAAATCTTGGGAATTCCTGTAAGAGATGCTACTATAAAAAAAAATAAGAAGCTCACCTTACAAAGTCATCATATCAAGAAAGAAAATGATCAAAGTTCTTCTTGACGTTCAATCACTGTTTTATTTTCATATGGCAGAACAAGAAGCAGTGATGACTTATAATTTCTATAATAATTCTTAATAATTCCAAGAGGCAGAAGAACGGATAATAACCATATGTATTCTTTTGCTAAGCTGCTCTTTCTCCCTTGCTTTTTAGATTTGGCCATTGTGCTCTGTCTGTTGCAGATAATCTGTCAGGTCAACAATATCAATAGTTTTTATTACAGAAAACAGATGTTATCAGCATTCTATCTGTCCATTTAATTAGAAATGTGGTACTGCTGTTGAGCTCAAGAAGTATTTGATGAAGGAAAAAGAAAAACAATACATTTCAGAGTTCTTAAAGACGCCTAGCATTTCCAAAAGGAGAAAGGTGATAATTTCTTTAGGAAACCATATACAAGTTAAGCATATGGTTAATGGCAAACTATAATAATAGCTTAATGGCTATTACATTCTAGTGTGAGGTGACTTCAAACTGGTGTAGCTCAATTTACTTTGGAAAGAGTACATATATTTTCAGCATCTGAAATCTGTCTCTTATTGGTCTGTTATAAAGACCACTCATGACAGCTAGAGTTTGCAGGGTGTTATAAAGGGTGGATGAGGGGAAAACAGCTAAACTTCAGACCTTGGGAAGAGAGATTACAGAAGGGGACAGAAGTGAGGATTTTTCCCTCGCTCCTCTATTTGGACCAGCACCCATCCCACTGGCTGCCAAAGGCCAATGGCTGGGTTGCGTTTGCTGCTCTCCACCCTGCCTTCTCTACATTGCCTCTTGTCACTAAATTGGCTGAGGCCTTAATACTGCACTTCTTTCTCTTAGTGCCTCTTATGTTTACTAAGTTGTTATGGTGGACTTCTTGCAACAGTGTGGCTTTTAGTCGTGTTGATTTACACCAAGTTGCATGGATTCTAATTTTTTTCCTTTCTGTTTGCTCTATTGAATGCTGTATCCCAGTTATTAAGCTTCTTAACTAGTACATTATCTCCTCTCTTCTCCTCTCCTCTTTTGTGCATATACATCTTATAGCCTATGTGCATTTTGTGAACACAGGTGGAATCTCTCTCCAACTCACAAGGAAGAGTCTTATTAGAGAAACACACTGTGCTGTGAACAGAATTATCCTGTGGCTATCTTCTTGTGCTGAACAGCAGCCCCAGAAGGGCACAGTGAAGAAATCAGGTGACTTAAAATCTAATGTGCATTTAGATGCAAAGAGAATATATTCCACGGATTTTAACTTAAATAGTCAACACCCACAAATAAATGCCTAGGAGAAAACCATTTGAGCTGATGGGCAGACTTGATTGCCTGTGCTAAAAGCGTATAAACTAACCGTGAACAAAATTGTCTTGAAGACAAGGGGAATCAAGCTGTAGAACAAACTTCAACTGGATGGGAGGCAAGAAATCTCTGAACAAAGTACTTTTATGATAGCGTGAACAATTACCATACAGGATTTTTTCACCCTTTTTGTTAAGTAAGAGGAAATAGATTCAGTGACCTAGGGAATCGCTTGTCTTGTCTTTTGAGGTGTTAGCTTTTTTGTTTAAATATTGCCTGAAACCTAGCAGTGTCACTGAGCTGCAGATATGAAGACTTTTAGTATTTTGTTTGATAGGTTGAAATAAACCCAGTCTCAGTTGCAACACTTTGTATTAGGTTTGACTGGTTTAGAAACAGTGCTGGTAATTTTGAGGCTTGTAGGTTTGAGTGTGTTTCAAGTACTGGTAAATTAACTTGAAAGTATCCCAGATATTTAAAAGACACCGTAAAGTTTTTCACCAAATCAGGGACATAAAATGAAAAGTTCAGTTTTTTCCTTAAGGTTATGGGGTGAGAAGAATGATTTTGGGTATGCCATTTTGGTCAGTGCAGGGCTGGGCTTGGTCAGTCTGCAGGCTTGAATACGAGCTGGATACAAACTAAGCCCTGTCCAGAGGGCAACTCTCACTAAAGCACACTCAAGCCAACATTATTTATGCTATCTTTGTTAGCAGCTGAATGTGTTAACAGTGAAACTGTGGTTGAGCTATGGTATGTGCTACCGATGCACCTATTTCTCCAAGTTATATTTTCTTGTGATGTGAACATATACTGAGCATCAGAAGAATGTAGACGAAATCCCAGATCTGCTGATTTCTATGGGAGCTTGGCTTTTGCCTTTAAAAATTGTGATTTTTCTCACTTCTGTTGTGCAATATACCTTTCGTTTTAGTTGTGTGTGGTTGTGTGCAGTGACATCTTTGAAAAAGCGGTAACCCGACCAACATTTTTTTGCCTTGGTCTGGACTGGAATCAGTTCTTGAGGCAAAGCTGTCCCTCTTATTGGCATTAACACTGTGCTGGGACTGCAAACAGAAGGAATTTCACTGCATGGTATCTGGTAACATCAGATCTAGAATACTGAATGTGGTTGTCCAGGCTGTGAGCTACTGATTCTTCCTGCAGAAGGAGAGAACCCAGCCAGAGGGGTGGGTATCACCACTCAGAGAGGAAAAAGTGGGAGTGCATCCATGTTGCACATGGACAGATGCACTTCAGCACTCATGCAGAAACATTATTTTCAGATATTAAAAAAACCCCATAATACAGTACTACAATAAAAAGGTTAAACCATTTCTAGCTCTTAGCAAGCTGACAAGTGCAGTTATTCCCCCGGGCCCTCACCATTGGTTTGTCTCTTAAAGGTAAGTGTTTCCTTTGGTTTATGACCCCAGGGGAAGGATTCGACCAATTTTATAGAGACTTCTAAATCTCTCTAAAGAGAGAAAGAGAGAAAAGATGTCTTAGGTATTGCTTCATGAACAGTCTTTGTGGAACCCCAAAGTGGGGTTTAAGTGGAAATCAAGTATGCTGCCAGGTGATTGCAGTCTACATTAAAAAAAATATCTTTTTTTGTATACCTTATTACGCAGGTATTTACATTCTGAAAGTCATACCACCCCCTTCTATTTTTTTACAGCATAAATTCTCAGGTACAATGTTCATTATGTTGCTGTTGTCAACATCAAATGCTCCAAAGGTGTCAGAAGAAATTCTTCATTGTCTAGCGAAACTGAGAGGCAGTGCTTTCATCATTTCTGTTTACAAATATAAAATAAAATAATTTATTAACAAAAAGAAAAAAAACCTCATCTTGGGAAAAATGCTTGCTGCTTAAAAAGAAAATACAAACCCAGAAAAGTCTCAAATATTTCTTAGAAAAATTGACAATTCCTTGTATTATTTCCCAAAAAAAACCCCAAACAGACTCCAAAACAAAACAAAAACAAACAAACCAACAAACAAAAACTTCTGCAATGTGTTATGACTGAATAGAGTTCTGCTATAGTGAATATTTGCTCTCATCTTTCCGCAGCTTTTAATATGGTTAAGGTTTAGCTATGGCATACCTTTTCGATGACTGCCATATGTGTGCCTCTTGAAAACTACATTAACACAGTGGTCTTTCAAGACCCTATCTCAAGACCACAAAAGCAAAGAAAACTCAGTTCCTGTAAAATTGTCACTCTGTCCATAACTCATCTTGTTACTCCAAGGTATGGGCAGAATTTGCAGAACAGTGTGTCATCCTGCATGGCATATGCATTGTATGATATCCAAGCACACCGGGTGGTTTTTACAGCTGATGGAGAAAAGAAATGAAAAGCAAAGCAGACTGTCAGTTTCTGTGTTTATTCTGGAAAAAAAAAAAAAAAATTAGAGAAATCAAATTATTTGTTGTTTGACATTACCATGCACAGATAACATCGCTCTGGTTTTGTTCATAGTCATGTGTATCTGTGGCTGCCCACTGGAAACAGAAAGCTGAAGAGCATCAGCCATTCATTTCAGTGGCTCGGAATTAACATGCTTTTTAAGTGATCATAGTCATTTTAAATGCAGCTTGATCAAAATACTGCTATTAATTTACAGTCTCAAAACAGAGCCTGAACTCATCTGGCATGTCTTTGAAGGAGGCAAACTGGGAAAAAAAGCCAGTGTTTTCGGTGCTAACAGCAGAAATGGGACTAATTAGTGAAATAATGACACTAGTTCTGTTGCGCTAGTAAAATCTACTTCAGATTTAATATCAGAGGACAAGAGCAGAAAAATTTCAAACAATCTGCACATCTCAGGCAAAATATTTTTAGACACTTGAGAATAAATATGTATTCTTATCTTTTCATTTAAGTGTCCTCTCATCTTCAAAATCTTTCACATTAAAATATGTATGTTCTATCTGATATTTATCAGAATTAATTCCAGTTACAAACTGTTGGGCTTCAAGGGCAGCTAAGGAACACTTAACGCTCCTTGTGCAGAGGCACAGATCTGGTAAGAGTCCCTGGCAGGTTTCTAACCCCTTTTCTGATCCTTCAGTCACCCTCCACTGGTGTCAGCTCCCCACCATGCATGGAAGCAGATTGCAGGCTGTTCATGTTTACCCTAGCTGCTAGTGAGCACAGACGACTTTTCTCGCAGCAAGAATACAAGGACTGTTTTCTTACACTTTCCATCAGCTAGAAGAGCTCCATAATAAAGACTACTAAAACTTATTAACTGTTGGTTTGGGGGGTTATTTTGAAAGTCAACTTTCGATCAGTATATCTCCTATGTAACTAGGTTCCTTCTTGTGAGGGACTTGTCAAAGGCTCTGGGAAAGCCAAGTTGATTATTTCAGTGCATACCTTCACTGCCATTCTGCTGATCCATTCATTCTCAAATATTTGAGGGACATGACTTTCTTGCACAGAATTGTACAGAGTATTGGCAAGCAGTCTTACAATTTTTTCCAGGTGGGTTCCTTTGTAATTCTCTATCATTATTTCATCTAGCTTGGCTGATGTTAAAAATAATGATTGACTATTTGTTGCTCCTAAATTCACAGCTCAAAAAACTTTATGGAGTGGAAACGAAAATATAGAATTCCCAAGTCTAAGAATATTATTGGAAATACTCAGTTGTGTCCTTTTGAAGCTGTCAAAAATAAAAGATGCAGAGCTGGTAATCATGATTCTAAAGTAAATTAAATATTGCTGAACCAACTAGATTTTACTTTTTCCTGAGCTTGTCACGTCAATAATGCCATGCATTTTCAATGCTTTTAAGATTTTATAATCTGGCTCTGTAAAATTTAGGAAATTATATTAATCTTCTTTCTGAAACATTTTTTTGAGTTCTTTTATGAAAATGGCTATATCACTGACAATCCATATTTGAGCTTGTTCCTTCCATTAAGTACACAAAATGTTGCTAACTGAATAAAACTTTTTGGCATTTTCAACATCTGAAGAGGTATTAATATTTAACTATCAAATAAAATGGATTCTGGGTTACATTCACAATATCCTTAGCTTAAATACATTTTTGTATCAAAAAAACCAAAACACCGGGTACAAGATTATCTTTTGTGTGTGAGGCACAGAAGGGAAAATTGGTGGACGAGAGGCTGGACATTAGCAGGCAGTGTGCACTTGCAGCCCAGAAGGCCAATCACATCCTGGGCTGCATCAAAAGATGTGTTGCTAGCAGATCCAGAGAGGTGATTCTGCCACTTTGCTCTGCTCTGGTGAGATCTCACCTGGAGTGCTGTGTGCAGGTCTGGAGCCCTCAACGTAGGAAGGACATGGACCTGATGGAGCAGGACCAGAGGAGGGCCACAAAAATGATCAAGGGGTTGGAGCACCTCTGCTACGAGGACAGGCTGAGGGAGCTGGGGTTGTTCAGCCTGGAGAAGAGGAGGCTCCGGGGAGATCTAATAGCAACCTTCCGGTACCTGAAGGGGGCCTACAGCAAGGCTGGGGAGGGTCTGTTTAAAAAGGCCTGTAGTGACAGGATGAGGGGCAATGGGTTTAAACTGAAGAAAAGCAGATTTAGATTGGATATTAAGAATAAGTTCTTTACAATGAGGGTAGTGGAGCACTGCAACAGCTTGCCCAGGGAGGTGGTTGAAGCCCCTTCCCTGGAGATATTCAAGGGGAGACTCGATGAGGTCCTGGGCAGCCTGGTCTAGTTGAGGGCGTCCCTGCTGACTGCAGGGGGGTCAGACTGGATGACCTTTGAAGGTCCGTTCGGGCCCAGATGATTCTATGGTTCTATGAAATGCTAAAACAGTATTTGTGTCAAGACAGAAAGCCTCTCTGGTTCTGGAATCAGTGTACGAATGAGTCACACAACCACTTCTGTGGGGTGGAGGGCAATCCTGGGGGCATGGCACTTCAGTGAGTGGGCCTATGTGTTGATGTAGTGGGTTGGAGTAGTGGCCATGAGACTTCATCTGTTTTGGTTTCTTCATCATCACATTTTGCTGGGCACTCCTACAACCCAATACTTGGACAATCCAAGGTACTCTCAGGAATGCAAAGAGAAAGTCGTTGTATCTCGCCTTTCTAGCAGACTGGAGTATGGATTTCACTTTCCCAGTTCATTCTCCTTCTCATGTAAAATTCAGTTAGTTTAGCTTCATGAAGTTTAAATTAATTTCTTTCCATTGGTATAAATAATGTCAGGGCAATATTATAGCATACATCTGTGTCTTTGCAGCCTGGGAATGTTGTAGGGTAGCAGTTCTCAGAGCATCTGGATGCATTCTGCAAAGGGACTGTTTTATACAGTTATCCCAAATTGTCCTTCAAGACATCTCTAGGATCTCTTTCAGCTGAACAAGAACTGAGGTGAATAACCAGGATGGGTGGGTGAAGAGAAGAAGAAAGAGAAAATGGAAATAAAGGGATAAATCTGCCAAAGAATAAGGGCTCGAAGGTCCAGGCATACAATTCTCCAAGGAATTGTAAAGGCTCATAGAGCTTTTCTAGTTTAAAGCACAATAGCATGCCTACTATTTTATTCCTTGCTCTTAGTTCACACCAGAAGCTACAAGAACACCTCTTTGAGAGGCCCTGAGGAGGTGATGGTCATCTCAAGGCAACTCATGTTGCAATCACAGGACATAGAAATATTTGTTGGTAGAATTATTTTTTTATGGATCATTTGTTCTGAAGTATGACCCACTAACACTACATCCATGGATAAAATTTTAGGAATCCCTGTGCTTTAAATTAGCCCCTCTTATTACTGATTCCTTTTACATTTTTTTTTACAATAAAACCAATCTTATGTTCATGTTCAAAATAATATTTGTATACTGACAGAATATTTTTGTTAGCTTCATTTCATACAATTTTCATGATTTTTAAGACTATAAAATAATTTATTGTTTGTTTCCACATCTGTTAAAAACTGTCAGACCATACTGTGCTTAGATAAATAGACACATAGAGACAGTCTAATGAATGAGGAATAATTTTCTAATCTTTCAAATTATTTCACATTTTCATCTTGTAAAGTGCAGATATAATTGGGATTTTGAGGGCGAGGAGGAGAGTATGAATGAGTGACTTTCATGAACTATGCACAGTTTGGTAGTCACAGCTGAACCTAGTGCTAGCTCTAGCTCCTCCGAAGCTCATGGGCTTTAAATTTGAATTCTATGTTAGAAAAGCAAATCTAGTTGTGAAATTCAGAAATAGATTTGGAAATGGTCTCTTTCTCTCTTCTATCTGGGTTTGGATTACAAATTATGTCTAGAATAAATGAGGAATGAAGAAAGGCAAACAAATGCTGGTCAACATATAGAATTAGAACATGGTTAGATATAAGTACAGTTATAGTGTGTCTCTTCAGGTGGTAATTGGGGTTCAGATCAGAACCTAAGCATATCTTGGGTTTGTGAGGTTTTTAAATCATTACCTACCTGAAGCCATTGACTATCATCGATCTCAACACAGGTAGTAACTCGTCTCAAGTCATCTAAATATTCTTGGTAGTTGTGAAGAAATTCTTCTGAATGTGTCCTGAGAATGACCAATATAGTCTTGTCAGCCTGAGCCTTTTCACACAGAAGTGAAAATGGTTATAATGTAGTGTTAACTTTATGACCAAGAAAAGCCAGCAGGGTTATTGCCACTAGTGCTTTTACCTGTGGTGACAGGAGGATCATAGCCTGGCCATTTGCTTTCCAGTTGGGATGGGGTAGGATCATAGCATAACAGGATATAATATATCATTACATGTCTTGAGGTTTTAATTGCTTTAATCTACTTTCTGATGAAAGATAGATGTCTCTGAAGAAGTTAATAGAGTTGGCGCGAGATGAATATGCTCTGAAACATTTATAGGAAATGCTTGTGTACCAAGTACTACAATGTGACTCTAAACCAGTCGTGCTTTGAATTCAGAGGAGGCAGTGCAAGGCCCTATCCATTGAGATGCTGAGATGCAAAGCTCTTTTTTATGTTACAGTTCAAGGCCCTAGTTACTGGATAGTCACAGGATATTTGTCATAAATTAGAATACCAATTACATCCATGTACACTTCATATCTGTGAAAGTAGATTACTTTCAATATATTTATTATTCTATGTATGCTGTATTAGGACATAGCAATTCTCTGCAACACTTCCAGAGTATTTGCTCAATAGGCATTGAGTTGTAGAGGTTATTGAAAACATTGTTGAAACATAAATCAGACAAGAGCAGCGAGATTTGTGATGGCCTTGGGACAAAAAATTTAGAGGAGAAATAATATTTTCATAGGTGTGGCCCTTTGATGTTCTTGGTATTACAGGATGAAAGACTTGGACTTTGTTCTCAGGTTTGATTTCGTACTCCATAAGTTTTTCAGGTGAATATGCACAATTTTTCCCTCTAGATCAGATACATAAAACAAGGATAAAAAAGCAGGTTTGGATTGAAGATGCAAAAGAGATAGCATGTTTTTGCTCTAAAACAATTACTTAATTACAAAGTAGTTAGTAATTTCTGTGTGTATTATTTCTACAGTGAATTACTTGATGGAAACGCAATGGAAAGACATCAAAGAATGTTTGGGGAATTCCTTATCTGTTGCATATCAGTGCACATTATACCTTAATGTAGCATCAGATAAAAGTTTCAATATCCTCTTAGGTGAATGGAAAAGGGAAGTGAATGCATGTATTCCCTTAGATCATATTGCTATATGTATCCATTAAGTTTATCCAGACGGTTTTCAAAAAGCATGATGGTTGTTTGCTTACATCTTCAGTTGTTCACTGATGATTATGGTCAGACCAATTAATTTTAATAGTTGTTTACTGTTGCATAGCAAAGTTTTACTTTTCCTAAATCAAGTTTCAGTTTCATGAATAAAGACCATGAAATATGAATCTCTATTTCTCATGATGTGAAAGTAAGGCATATTTTTAAATTTTTAAAAGCACGAAGGTGGCAAATAGTCTTATTTTTACACTACCCAATATGTATGTTAGAAATTACAAGCTGGCTCTGAATTGGCTGGTGAGACTGTATCAGCAAATGCATTACCACACAAAACCTACTGGAAGTAGTACCAAGAGCGAATTTACAAGGGGAAGAACTAAAAGGCTTGTACTTTCTTTGACCCCTTCACACTGTCTGGTGGTGTGCTTACATTGCTGTTCACATAATGCAATAACACGTGTGTGCCTGAGCATGGCCACAAAGCAATTCCATGCAGTTGGCACAATGTCTAGTTTTCTTGTGTGCAGGTTAGCATGAAACCATGCTCAGATAAATTAACCTTGCCTCACAGCACAGCAAAATAACATGCTGCTGTCCCAGTTAGTGTTGCCAGTTCCAGAGCTCGTTAGGTCAAATCTCTCTCAGATATCACCTCTGATTCTGCACAGTCCTCCACTGCATACTATAGGTACTCTTAACATTCTGTCATGTGGATCTGGGCTCTTAAATCACTGTGCAGAATCTAAAAAGTTTTGTCAAGACAACCAAATCTTTATGAAATATCATGATTTATTTTTGCATTATTACTTTTTTATTTCTAATTATTGACAACCAATTAAAATTTCTGGAAAACTTAAGGACCAGTCCCATCCTCTTCCCTCTTGAAGGCTTTCTTCAAGAAGGCTTTCTTTTAGAGGGCTTTCTTTTTATTTTTCCCCATAAAGGTCCCTCACATCTACAAGTAGATCATGATAAATTCAAAGTAGCTTAGGTTTGCTGTAAAGCTAAGCATGTGCGTGGTACTTCCTAAACAGGATTTCCAACCATCTGATCTTCCATCGCTTTGTACGTCCTGTTTAATTTTCTATATTTATGTTACTCTGAATGGTACAGAGCTATGACAGGAGCAAGGTTTTCCTTTCTATTTTCTCAGTGAGGAACTGAGATTTCTGATAATTTAAAAAGCATTGCATCAGCTTAACAAATCTTAATGAATTTGGACAAGTCACAGGAAACTACACAAAGTTGTCCTTTAGTGCTTGACCAGTTTGAGGGAAGGACAGGTAGAATACTGTCTACCAGTTTCTGTGAAAGCCAGAGGAAGCTGAGCATAGTTTAGGCCACGCTTGACAAAATAAATCTATGATAAATCTATGAAGTTTAATTTAAAAGCCCGCAATGACTGACTCTCTTAGGATCAGAAAAGTTTATTGTAGATAACGAGAGAAAGTGCCTCCAGCACAATTCTTTTTTTGAATAATGCTGGAAAATAGAGGCAATATTTCAAATATAAGAATGTTTTTTTGATAATTCTTATTTTTTAATCCCTAAGTACAATTCTCTTCCAATTTGTGCAGTATATTCTTGCATTTCATTATCCACAATTACAATATTTAGGTAAAATGAGCAAGGGCAGAAGGAGGACATTGGAGAGAGGTTGGTGTTGGTCTCTTCACACAGGGAATTAGCGAAGGAACAGGAGGGAGTGGCTTCAAGCTTCAACAGGGTAGGTTTAGGCTGAACATTAGGAAAGAATTCTTCCCAGAAAAAGTGGTCAGAGACTGGAATAGGCTGCCCAGAGAGGTGATGGATTCCCCATCCCTGAATGTATTTCAGAGTCATTTAGATGTGATGTTGGGGGATATAGTGTAGGAGAGAACTCCATAAATTAGGGCTGATGGTTGGACTCAATGATCCCAAGGGTCTTTTCCAACCTGAATGATTCTATGATTCTATGACAGGTCTGAGCTCAGCTCGGGTTTAGCATTTAAAAAGCTCTAAATTGCCCAGCTATTCTCACTCTTGGTGACAGGTTAAACCAAATCTTCGTATCTTGACATACTTGGCAACGTAGGGAAATTCAGGTTCATGTGTTGAGAGCTTGTGTTCAGGTATTGAAGATTTGCATAGGGCTACTTCTTCCTTTACATTCATTGTACAAAACATCACAGTATTTTCAAACCCCTTTTACATTTATCTCTTTTTTTGCCGTCTTCTGTGAATTCATGAAGGAGAGTTGAGTGAGATCACTTTGAATGTTTGAGAGGCATAGTCATCCAAAATACAAGTAATTAGATCATATTTTATATGTCATGAATTAATTAATCTGGGAACTATATCTGAAATGAAACTCCTGCATAGCTCCAAAAAATGTTAACCTTGTTTTCAGCCTTCTTTGTGAGTTCTTTGCAGCCGTATGAATCATACATCAAAATCTCAGTGCAAAGTAGTCAGTATAACTTTAAAAGCATACAAACCCAAAATGTACTAAAACTTTCATTGAATTAAGTTATTTGCAGGCAGGACTGAGTGGTCTGTGCATCCAAGGGACAGCTACAGGTATTATCACACTCAACATATGTCCATGGAAAACGTCAGGCAAAGCTCAGTGAGTTAGCCACTGTTGTTCCACATGAGAAATAGCTGCACAGTCTGCAAAGATTCCCTGGCACATTTTACAAGAGCAAAATTGCATGTCTCAGGTCCCATCCCAGTTCTGCTTCAATGAGTGTACTGTAACACCTGACAGCCAGGAGGTTTGTACAGGGTGAGGTATTCATTCCCTCTCCCATGCTATTGTGTTTCATTACATTGCTATGTTTTCACAGGCTGTTTTACCACACTTTCATTTACGCAGCTGAAATTATTCCAGTTTTGCAGTTGGACTGATTAAGTTTTTCAAATGCAGTAGGTCCATAGGATAAAAGATATTTCATTAATATAGCAATAAAGATTAACAGAGAAATGTTGTTAACACGTCTGTCCAAGTTAATGATTTTAGAAGTTCTACAAACAGGGAGTTAAGTGCTCAGAGTTGAGCGTTGAGGTTTCTCACACTTCTTCGTGCATGTCAGCCCCTAGGAATAGACTCTTGCAACATTTATTTTCAGCTTCTGCATGGTGGTTAACTGAAGTGCCAAGTTCTGCAGGTCCTCCTGTGATAGCAGGAGCTAATGAAGCTGCTCTATTTTAAAGAGCTTCTTAATCTATGTTAATACAGTGAAGATTATTATAGAAGCAATAATAATCATAGAGAAATTGATAATGACTAGAAATCAATGTCTGGCCTGTTAATTATAAAGCTTTTACTATAAAAAGAAACCATTTAGCAACTGCAATTAACCAGTTAGGAAGAATTTTTATTAGAAACTACATTAAATGGGTCTTGTGGTTTTTAATGTGCTGGATGAAGCACTGCTATTTTTACTCTAAATCCCTTCTCTATTTTGATGGTCAGGATGCAAAACCCGGTGAAGGCAGAAACTCCCATACTTTCGTCCAAACAGAACAAAATATCTTTGTTTTCATGTGCAGCCACTCGCACAGAAAAATGGGTTGCCATCCTCCCTGCTTTGCAAAGGTACATGGATAGAGCTCAGGTACAACGGGTGTGCTTTCCTTCCCAAGTGGTAGGGTCAGTAACACTGAAGTTAAAGGGCAGCCAAGTTCTCCAGCCTCTCAAGAAATAATTCAAATAAAGTAAATGGAGGATGCAGCAGGGCCAGTTTGTTTAAAAGTGCTTAAATGAACCTCTGTGGGTTTTTCCTTGCTCTTTGGTGAAGCAAGAATAGGTTATTGTTTTGCTGCAGTCCCAAAGAAGGGCTGAGTGCCTACAAGTTGATATAGTTTTTTCCAGCTATGCTATTTGTACTCATAAAAGATACTCTCTGTCCCTAAGTTTTCTCTTAAAAAATATGTGACTGGTTCTACTATAAACGCATAATGATGATCAGATTTACTTGATTTCTGTAATTGTGCATATAGTTTTAATCACATCTAATTACTTTTCCAAACTTCTTTGAGTCTTTGAGTTTGTTTATATTGTCTAGCCTGGTATATTTAGGTTTTGACATGTCATTTACATAAAATAAGATGAAACACAGAAGTGTTGCTTTTGTTTTGGCTCTCTGAGTTTATTAAAGTCTCCAAGCTAACAAAACTGGCCTGGTAGCAGCCTTGTTGAGCTGGAAATGTTTAAATTAGTCTCAAGGAAACAAAGTTGGTATAGCATTGCTTTCATAAATTGAATTACTATTGTTCTTTTTCCTCCAACTCTGTATCTTGGGATAGTTAGGACCTGGATGCAAACTTGCATGAAGCTTTAGTTTGTTCCAGAATAATCTGTGAGAACTTGATGGAGATTGGAGCTGCACATGGAATGCCTGTCAGGCACTGACATTCAAGGCTTGGAAGCCCAGTCTCTCTAACAAACAACTGTGCTCTTGAGCAGAGGCTGAATGTATCATACTATAAACATTGCTAAATTGGGTACTATACTTGATAGATAGCATGCCCACAAAACATCCAGTTGCTATTACAGCTGCAAAGTTTTAGACTTCGTAGGCTTCACTTGAACTTCTGACTGCATTTCACAGTGGCAATAAAGAATGCTTCTGCTTTATTCCTGCAGATTCATGAAGGGGTACAACATCTTTTGCATTCTAACTGAAGCTATTCATGCAACCTTGTTATCTCTATAACTTAGAGTTTAAAGGTACAGTTTGACTGCACACCTTTGGGTTGATTGGTTCTGCTTGAAAACGTGCTGAATTTTGTAGCCTACTTCCTTAACTTCAAGGTTTAAAAATACCCTAGGTGTGCTTATATTAAGCCAGCAAATATGGGATTTGTATTGTATCCCCCTCAGGGCTCCCTGCATAATAGTATGAGTCATATTGCAACACCTAAAAATAAAGACAATCTGCACATGGAGCAAAGCTCTATTCACAAAAGCCCATGTATTTTATCTAAAATTTCCAGGTTTGGAAATTTTATGACTCATTAGTTTTGTTTTAATTTTTTTTTTTTTTTTTGTAACATCTAGTCACTCTTATTTACCCAAGGGATTCACATAAGGAATTGGCGTATGTGTCAGAACTTAGTTTTCTGATAAAGAAATGGGTGAGAGAATCTATGAGATTCCCACAGAAAAAGAAATTGCAATATGTGTGGAGGAGTCTGATTAAGAAAGCTAATGCTAAAGGGGTTCTTGCTTATCTACTGAAGCTATGAGAAATGTTTGTGATGAAACAAGAAGCTACATGAAACATGTCTGGGGTTTCTTTTTCATCTGTAATGTGAAATTCACATCAGGTCTGACAAAAGGTTCATGAGTCTCTCAAGGAAATCTGGTGTCAAGTTGCTGTTTGTTTTCTTTTTATTACTGACATTCTTTTAAAGAAAAAAAAATAAAAATCAAAAAGAAAGGCACTATTATCTAATGCATAAAAAGGGGGACAAATGTATGTCTATCGCTTTGGGCTCTTAGTTTTTGGTGCTCTGTTGGGTGTTTTAGTAATTAAGGACTGGCTGTATTATTGCAGGTACTTTCTTTGAATGATACTAATTAATACTTACTAATATATTCCTATTTGACTTATTTTCTCAAGTTAGAGCATATTTCTAAATATAAATATTTGTCCCTGCATGAATCAGTTATTTAGAATAAGTAGCTGAATTAAATCTTCTAGGTGAGTTAAAAAAACTATGTGTTTATATATTTCCTCAGTAAAGACATTTAGCTGTCAGAGAATAGGAAACTGTCATATCCTTATTTTATTTAAAATATGTGAAAGTATTGAGCTAATAGCTTTAATAAGCAGCCTGTTGTGGTTTAATCCCAGCCAGCAACTAAGCACCACACAGATGCTGGTTCACTTTCCAATCCTTCCATGGGTTGGGGGAGAGAATCAGAAGAGTAAAAGTGAGACAACTTGTGGGTTGAGGTGAGAAGAGTTTAATAATTGAATTAAAACAAAAAAAAAAATTCATTTTAATGAAGAGGAAAATTAGAAAAAGAGAGGGAAATAAGCCCCAAGGAGGACAAATGATGCAAATGAAAAACAGTTGCTCATTGCCAACCAACTGATGCTCAGCCTGTCCCCAACGCAATGACAACCATCCTTTGGCCAACTCTCCCTGGTTTATATGCTGAGTATGACATCATATTGTATGGAATATCCATTTGGCCAGTTTGGGTCAGCTGTCCTAGCTGTGTCACCTCCCACTTCTTGAGCATCTCCAGCCTTTTTGCTGGCAGGGCATGAGAAGCTGAAATGTCCTTGAGTTAGTGTAATCATTGCTTAGTAACAGCTAAACGTATTATCAATGTTATTCTCACACTAAATCCAAAATACAGCACTACACCACTTGCTAAAAAGACACTGAACTCTAGTCCAGCTGAAACAGTGACACAGCACCAAGATGAATTTTGGTTCCCTGTTAGATTTCCTTTTCAGATCATTATAATGTGCTATTTGATACTTCTTGATTTTTATTTCATTATATTTTTAATCTGAAAAATGAACCAACAGAAAACCAAATCCTAAATTATTGTGAAAGTGATTATAATGGCAGTATTTCTAACCTATAGTATTGTGAGTGAAAAAAAGCTTAGTGCTTGTGTCTTTTTTCTGCCATTGCTTCAAAGAAAGCGTTCAGATAGCCTAGTCTTTCTAATTAATTTGGACCTGTGATGGCATATACAAACTATATGACAGTGTGCTTATTGGGATGCCTACTATCAAAATATTCTGCAGGACCCTGCCTGGAAAAACAGGCAGGAAATATTAAATTCGTGCACCTTTCAGAAAACTCAGAAGCTTCTCTGGGTACATTTCAAAATCTTAGTGAGTGATTTGTATTGGTTTTCAGGGAGGATGCTGCTACAAAATATGGAGGCAAAAGCAAACTAACTACTGGGAATAAAGTCCTGAAACAAAAGTATATTGATCTGGTTTGGAAGCAAATAAGATAATATCAGGTATGGGGGACAAGATAATCTCCATCCCAAAATTGTACAGGAAACGGTGCATAACAAAGCAGATCCAGTAGAAAGAAGTTCTAATAACTTATTTGAGTCAACAGTGGTACCATCTGATTGGAAAACAGCAAAGTGATATTCATACTGGGAAGGATTATGAAGGGATAATGTCATCATTATTAGCTTTGAAGATTTTCCCTATCTCTGGCCAATCTACCAATCTGGTTTCGACCAGATCAGGAGAAAGCCTGCCAGCAGGGAAGAGCAGTAGACCCTAATGGGAGTAAAGGGACCATCCTTCAAAAGAGGAGTTGTTTGAGACCCAGATTCAGGGAGTAGGAATCTGAAAAAGGGCCATCAACCATCAAGATATGATTAAGTTTTACGAACTAGGTTTTTTTTTTTAAATTGCTTTTGATTTCCAAGTAAATTTATCACTATTACATTCATTTTTTGCAAGAAAAAAAAATCCTGAACCCCAACCATCTTAGATTTTGGAGGACTCCTTTGCCATTGTATATACATACTAAAACTCTTCAAAAGAAAAAAACATGAGTGTCCAGACTCTTTCAATCAGGCAGAATAACAACAACAAATCTGAGAGTGCAGTAGCCCAAGCCCTTTTCTTCACAGAGGAGAGCAGGGAGAACAGCTGCCCAAGACACACGTATAGAGACAGGAATTGAAGTAGCAGAGAAAGGATTTCTGCTGCCTCAACAGGACTGAAACACTCCAGCTTTCTACTGTGTTGTGGCAGGTAGCTTTAGAAGACATCCTGTGACACTGGCTTCATGGATATTACGATATACAAGAGGAAGGATGGATTAGGAGTTAGGCACTGAAAAAATGCCAGGCCAGAGCGTAGGAGGTTCTTCTCTATTGCTTCCCTTGGAATACTGTGGATGCTATGTTATTGAGGGAAATGGCTGCACTGAGGAATTTTCCAATATACTTACTCTGATATAATTCTCTCTGTGGATATCCTTATTCTGCTGTAGCAGTGTCTACCTGGAACCTTACCTGCTGATATAACTCCTAGACAGGACCATAGTCTGTAATGTGCCCCAGTTAACCATCTATGAAATGAAAATTATGGCACCTCCATCCCTCACAGAGATGTCATTAGGATTAAATGCATTATAGACTGTGAGGCACTCAGGTATTGTAATGTAGTCCTAGAAGTATGATAAGGTGCAGAGGAGAAAAAATGTGTGCCTTCGTAAATCATAGCTCTAGCAGTGGCATGTCAAGCTCACGGGATGCAATCGAGCTTGGATTGAGTCTTTGTCGTTAGTGGTCCAGTTTGTGTCAGATCTTTTCATTAGACTTTTTCCAACTTTGAATCCTTTTCCGGGTTTTGGAGGGTGGGGGAGTGGGGCAGAAATGAGTTTGGAATTGGCTTCCACTTGTATCTGATGCTTTGATTTTATATCATAAAGAGGGTGATGGAGAGAGCAGACAAATGTTAGATGGGTGGCCAGATGAGCTATAAGAAACTGTGAAAAACTGACCAAAGAGAGGGATACTTTACGGACAAACTGAAGTCTTAGTGATTGAAAGTGTTTCCAGTGCTGTGGGTGCTCTACTGAAAAACTTCACACAGGAATTCCAGTAATTCAAGATGCATAAGTTCAGAAGAGATACTATAGACCACAGAGATAATAGTGTGTATCCCTGGGGCCCTTGGCTGAGCAGGCCACGAACCAACAGATCCAAAAGATAGTGAATGCCACCATTCTGATGGTAACAACATTGAGAGAATGGGAAAATATTTTTTCATCTTTTGATGAGGTGAGACAACAGTTCAGGACCTCAGGATCTGAGGGGACAGACAAAGAATGAAGGAGGATTGAAAACAGGAAGAAATAGGACTGCAGAATAGAGAGAGTTCAAATGATTAACCTCATATATGCAGCTCTCCAAAAGAAAAGGAATGTTTGTTGCTATATGCAAAGCCCCCACTATGACATAAAACTTCATTTTCTCCCCGTTCAGAGACCTGAGTTTGGGAACTCAGTTTGGAGGCCAAGATGTTGGCTGACAGACACTGATTTTTGAGAAGCAGTTGTTCTATTCTGCCTTTATGCTACAGAATGAAGCAGCATGTGACAGGGCTTTTGTGCTGCCACTGTAGGGCATGTACTCCAGCAGCCCACTTATAACAATGGCTGCAAGAAAGGCTTCTTCCAAATGTGTAAGTCCTAGCTGTGAGGAGCTTGTGGCCCCTGTGGAAGATGATTGCACAGTTATAATCTGAAGTACAAAATTAAAACTGGAATTGTTAGAGACAGATGAGAAAGCAGTAGTATCACGTACAACTTTATTATAGTCGACTCTTCTCCACTAGTGTTAGTCCATGGGACTGGATTTGGGACTTTCACTCTGTTTTATGGTTTGGGGGTGGTTAAGAACGTGCTGATTGAGTTTGGTTTAAAGTGTTTTATTATGTTGAGCAAGAGCTATATCAGAAAAGAGAAATCTGTGAAGCACTAGCAAAACAGGAGAATGTAAATAATCTGTCCTTTGCTCCATCCAGCACTCTCAGTGGAGCAAAAGGTGTAAAAGATGCAAACTCACAGTGCAAAGGAGGCCTAAACCTTTACAATTTTCTGGTCTGTCCTTCAGGTCTTATTTTCTTCAGCTGCCTGTTCCTATTTAGATACCTTCTCATCTAGTTCTGACCAGTCTAAATAAAATTTCTGTCTCTGCCTTACTTCTCTTTATTGTTTCTATGAAAATGGAAAGTCCATTTTAATTCACNCCCCCCCCCCCCGCTGGGGAAGCTAAATTTTAGGGCTCAGTGCTCCTGCCTGCCTTGAGTGCTGTAGATAATCCTTTTAAATGGAGGTTTGAAGAGAAGGATTTACTTCTAAAGTGTCTACAAGGAAGCTGGAAAGCATCTCAGATTGAAAATAAAGGGACCTATTCATGGTTGGAAACAGTAGAAGGGTTTGGTGTTGCTCTCCATCCTCCTCCAACAGCATGACAATGGTCATTCTGTTTTATAGAGAGGTTTTTGGCCCTAAAGATTTTTGCCTGCTGAGATGTTCAACCAGAAAGATTCAGTTCAGATAAGTGGAGGAGAAAATAGTTCCCAGACTGGCACTTTTGGAAGAATTTGGGAGCGTGTAGCAGAGAGTCCATCAAGACCTGCTGCAGCACAATCGACCAGAGCATATACCCTCTCTTACCAGTCCTAAGCTTCTGTAGAAATAGGAACTGATGCTTTAAGCAGTTTGGCCTGTAGATAAGAAGGGGTTTCATTTCAGCTTATTGCAAAAAGATTTTAATAAATGCAGTGATACTCTTGAATTAAAACCAATGTATTTTTCTATGCTTATTGTAAATACTAGCTAGAATGGCAAGTAAGAGCCTGTTCAGAAAGGTGTTTATATGTGTGTGTGTATTTGTATATGTTTCTGTGATTGGACATTAGTGTGTGTACTGAAAACAGGAATATATTAGAACAGAAGATGTTTTAGCCTCTGTAGATTTGATGCAGAAATGTTAAGCTTGCTTTATAGGCTTCATTTATGAGTATGCTGAAAAATTAACTTTTATCCTGCTAAAACATACTCTCTGCAACTCTAAATTAGTAAAAGAGGCAGATTAATGAGGTGAATTATTAACTCTGGAGTGCAAGAATTACTACCCGTGGACATGTTTGTTCATTTAAAACCAATATTTTCATTCTATCAGCAGCAAAGAAACTCTCTGCCCTTATTGTACGGCTGAGGATGGAATATTTCATTCAAATTAAACACTGCTAGTTTTTAAACTGACAGGAGGGGACTAAGGCTGCTTTCTGAGTTTTCCAATTGCCATGTGAACAGCAGTAGCCGGAAAATGGCAGCTGTAGTTTTGACTGGGGGGCGGGAATGACACCCAAGACGTGTGTGGGGAGGAAGGCTGGACTGGCTCGCCATGGCCCCAGCTCTGCCAGGAGGAGCCCTGCAAATCCCGTTCATGCTGTGGGCAATGGCGGGCACTGGGGTATTGATGTTGCCCCTTCCCAGGGTGAAGGTTTCCACTCCCACCCATGGAACCCCCTCAGTTGTGGCCTGTGGAGACTTCATGGTTTGGGGTTTTTTTCCCCTGGTTTCACTGTCCAGTCCAAAATGTGCCCTTGAAATAATGATGACTCTCCCAATTGTGTGGTTCACAAAAGTGTTTGCATTGGGGGTTTCTGCACAAATACTAGTTTGCATTAAATTTGGGGGTTCTTGCCTTTAAGCTTGCATTTAAATCAGGCAGCCTGTCTTGGGCGAAAGGCCCACTTTCACCTGAAGTGCTTGCTAAGGTTCTCCAACAGCACCATGAAACTCCTAACCTGGGCAGAGTTTTGTGTGCCACTAGGCCTCTGAACCAGTGATTTTCATTACATCTTGCTTCTGTAAATGCTTAGGAAATTATTCTGCTGGTGTCTGTGGGTGTCTGTAGGGTTCTTCCAGCACACAGTTAGGTATGAGAGCAGAATCAGACCTCTGGTCTTTTACCTGTATGTTCAGAATCCACTATGGTTATACAATTTGTAGTAGCAGTGAGCATTTGCACCCATGAAAAGCGTTGGGTAAGATGTCTCATTATGTACCAGGTACTGTATAATTTTATTTATGTCATGGAATAATTTAAAATGTCAGTGACATGATGTACATAATGTAAGTAGCCAGGACATCTAAGGAATAACTTTTTATTTTTCTTAAAGATGTGCATTTTTTTTCAGTTAATCAGCCTAGGAAATGTGGATATGCCTCATTATTAATAGATGCCCTTCACTTTAATTCTTTTTTTCCTGTTACAGTATTTTTGTTTCTGTCAGTAGAGCTTTGATATACTTATGCCTTATATGTAGAAAAAATGTATATCAGCAGAGATGGAGTGTGTCTAAAAGTAATCAATATTTAGGTGCTTATATTTAAGAAGGAAGAAAAATATCCTTATCAGTTTTACCAATTCCCTCCTTCAAAATGAAAAATACAGATAAGAGGTTTTCAAAGTGGCCTGAAGGTGTTGTGCACACAGCTCCTCTTGCTGTCACTTTTAAAGTTTGTAAACCAAGTCAGGTGGGTTGCTCAGTATTTTTGTGTGCTTGGAGGGAACCACATCAAATGTTTGTGCGTTGCTGTCTTTTTGTCTGCATGGTTTGGTCCAAAATTTCACTGAGTAGAGAAACTATTGTTTTTAAAGGACTTAGAGATCTGTTTTCTACTGAGTTACACAAATTAGGTTTTGTGGGTTTTGAAAACAAAAGACTGAAAGGCAGTCTTTTGTTGAATTGAATTTTGTGTTGTTGATTTTAAGTCATGAACTCTTTGTACTCATGTTAATTTTGAAAAATAATTTTCTTTACAATGTGGAAGTGCATAACTCAAATTGAACAAAATTCAGTAAGTTATTAAAAAGACTAAAAAATATAAACATACAAAAGATATTTACCTAATTATTTGGATTAGTGTTCTGAGAAGCTGACAGCCCCCACGAACCGCACCAAGAATACGAGTTGTATAACTAGCATATTCCAACCTCCAAATGCCTTTCATGTCAATATGAGAGATACCATCAGGCACTTTGAAAGCACCAACCTATTTATAAAGATACCATCAAAAAACCTGCCTGATGCAGCTGACTTATGAATCAATTATCTGGACTTCACCAATGATATATCTGTTCTGAATTTTAGAGCCATATGTTTAGAGCAACACCATACACAGGTAGGCTATTCAACATCCCAACAGGGTTCTTATCCTCATGTATAGGCCTGTCAAAAAAAGGGAGAAAAATATCCTACCCGTAGGACCTGTTTCCCAGGAACAGTTTGTTAAGGGGGGAAAAAAGTTTGTGGATATCAACTTATATGTAACTGCAGGTAGAAGAAAAAGATTGATCAGGAGTAGCATGTATGGGATCGGTGCTGACAGCAGACAATAAATTTAATTCATTTGAAAACTATTGAAGATGGTCAGTCAGATTTGTATTTTTAAAAAAGCTTGTCTTAAATGTTTGAATAACTTAATAGCAAGACTTTTTTTTTTTTTTTTAACATAGATTTTAAGCTATTGTGGGAAAGCACTACTTGCACACTGAAGCAAGTAATTCTGCAGATATTTCTGTGGATGTTAAGGCCCAGTGAGGAATTCCACAAAGGCAACCATCTAAAGTGTTATGTCTTGGCTCTTTCCAGTTCAGGCACCTTCATTTCCTTGGTCCCAAATCCTCTTTCCATTTCTAGATATATTTGTAAATTCAGTGCTTTTGTGTTAGTGTGCTTATGCTCTGTTAGAGATTTGCTACTGCTTTGATAAAGCTGTCTTGAAAAGGTAGATAAAGGGTGTTTATGTGCAGGACATTATGGCAATTGTTAGTTCTTGCACTGTCCTTACAGGCAGAGGCAGAGAGCTTCAAAGCTACATCCACATTAACAGCTCAGCCTTTTGTCCCGGGCTGCCTGCAAAATAAGGGGTAAAGCAGCTGAGGTTGGGAGCACAAAGTGTCACAGGTTGCTGAAGCAACTTATCCAAGGTCACTCTCCGTTTCAGTTTAATTTGTTTACTTCTCTGAGGAGATTACGACTCTGAGCTGTGGACTGAGTATTAACATTTTCTGAGTCCTCATGGGAAGTCTAAGTTGTTACACACCGGCAACTAGAAGTGACAAAGCTGGCACATCGTACCAGCCCACAGGAGTCTGCTCGTCTTCCTTCCCATAAAAGTCATATCTGCACTTAATCAGTCAGAAAAATATTGCGTTACATGACACGACTGGTGTTCTTCACTAGCGAGTAGAGTAACTCAGAAGAAAATAGTGGGACTGTGTGGATAGTTGGCAAGTGAACTTATAAAAACATGACAAGTTTTAGATTGGAATTCCATATATGACACCAAGCTGTATTTTTCTAAAGTTACTGGAGATAATGATTATGCAGTTTGAGACAGATTTTTCAGAGGACGTTTGGTACTTTGGCAGATCAAGTCTCCTGAAAGGTGTAGCAAGTTGTGTATCAGCCTTCTCCCCCTGCTTCTACTCCCCCCTAAAAAAATGCAAACCCATGGAAGTTGTATCACCAGCTTTCTGAAGATCTGAGTTAGTAACTAGGTATAACTCGTGATTTTTTATGTATTTTCATGATTGGTAATTGCAGTTGAGATGGGAGAAGAGAACTACCTGAAAAAAGCTGTAAATCTAAATTTCTTTTGCTAATGTCACAAGTTGTTGCAAATTGTAAAATGGGCACGAGCTTACACTTGTGAATATGAGCACACTGGTAATTTCAGGCAATTGACATTTGGGTGTGGATTGGAAAATGTGGCTTAGGAAAAACTTGCTTTTTCTCATTACCTAAGCGGTGCCACTGTCCTGTAAGCTGTACTCATTCAATACTGGAGATAATACTGTCCCTAACCCCACAAAATAACTTAAAAGCAAGATGCCACATGACCCTACCCATGTAATTTAGTCACAGTTTCTGTTGCAAGTGCATATAACTTTCTACAGGCAGGAACTTTTATGATAACCTCTCTAAAGAAAGAAGAAAACAACCACTCAAAAACAAACAACAACAAAAAAGACTATAAAGGTTCTTGTGTAGTCCCCTTATCAGTAATTGGAATTCATCACTCAGGTAAAATCTTTTCTGTGGATAGAGATGGTCCACCACAAAATCTATGGAAATGGTGTCTATAAGTACACTCCCAGAAGAGATCTGAATCAGTCCCCAGATTATGTCTTAGGCCTTTCTACAAGGGGCTAATTCTGAAATTAATAATTTGTGATATATAAATGGTATATATATATATGGTATAAGACAGGTTGGGTGCCTTTCTTCTGCAAGGTGCTCTGTACCCAAGCTCCATCCAAAGTCAGTAGGAAGCTGCAAGGGCTTTTGAGCACCTCTGAATTCTGGCCATTTAAGCATTAATGGATTTGAGGAATTAAACAGCATCAAGCATAGCAAATATTGACCTCTCCTTAGAAAATATTTACCATCTCATTTATTGTTGTATGTCCCCTGCACTAGGATGATATGTTGACATTAGCAGCTATGATTTGCTAGGTGCACTAATGTTCTAAATTGACAAACTCAGCTATTTATTTAAAGGCCCCTTGAATTGATTGCTAGATGCTTTGCTCATTGTAAATGCGTCTGTTCCATGTTAAAATGTCACTTTGGTTTTAGGCATTTCTGGCTTTATAGCATAATTTTGAGCCTCATTTATTTTATATTAACAACTTGCCAATTTTGTGAGTAGTAATATGGCAAGTGTTCGTATACGTGAGGCACTTTTAAAGCTGAATATTTCCAAGCCTTGTTTAAAGAGACATTTCAAGTACCACACAAATTTTGAAAACTGGGAAACTGAGGCATAGAGCTGCAAGGGATTCACTGTAATATGTCTTCACAGCAGCTAATCCCTCTTTTACAAATAAATTTAAGGCCTTAGTCTCTTGGAAAATAGAGTGCTGGGCTTCCATGGACTCAGGAATTGTGAAACGTGGTTCTATACAGAATCTGTGTCCCCGATTTCCAGAATCTGGATCTACAGTCTAAAAGCTGGTACATATTTCCTGCATCTCTTCATCTGCCTGTTGCTAGAGCTCATAAGTATTTCTTCTGTAGAATAAGCAAAAAGAAGAAAAAAAATCTTTCTGTTGCAGTCCTGCTTTGTTCTGCAAGAGCCATTTTGTGCTTGAAATTAAGGTAAGCACGAAGTCCATCACTTAACATTCTTATGTTGTATTTTAGCTCACCTTTACCTACCCGTCTGTGACACTCAGGAAGTTGGAAGAAAGATTTAGGAAAAAGAGAAAGGGTCAGCTGACAGAACCTGATCAGGCCAATTACACGTTCCCTTTCTGTGAATTGAAATGAAATGTAGTGCAGATGCCAGATCTACCCCACATTTTCAATCTATCCAACTTTAAAAGCCTGTCATTTAAACTCAGTCTATAGAAACGCAAGAACTGGTCAAGATGACATTTATAAAATGCTTTATGCTTTGGTTCATAAAGATTGGCTGATAAAGAAAAATGCACAAGTCAGGGTTTAACACAGGTATTTTCAATGGGGAAATATTTAGACTTCTCTTCTGCTTCTGTCCTAAAGACGTGAACAGAAAAGGGTTCTTCCCTTAGACCTCACCCAACTGCCTAAGAGCTTTGAAAAAAGTGTTGAAGTGATTCACAGAGACAGAATCAAGCACAAGTTGGTACACAGTATAATTATGGAGAGTACATGTTTCAATGGTGATAGTCTATTAAGTTTTATACTCTGAAATCAGTGACATTTGCAATAATTATTATTAATAGCCCTGTTTCTTACTAGTCATATTTAAATGGAGCTTTATGGCTTAACTAACTAAAGTAATCAGTTTCCAATGGTGTATTACATTAGCCTAAATAATAGAATAGTTGGGTTTTAAGATGTGCGTTCAGTAGCTCTCTCTAACTACTTGTTATGCTGTAGATAAGGTAAAAATAGCTCTCAACACTATTTACCCTAAATTACTCCAAAGTCACTAATGGAAAACCCCATTGAAACCCAGATACAGTTTTCCATAGTGTAGAAGGAGAGACTCTGGCTGTTTGTGAACCTTCATTGAACCTGAGATTAAGTGAGCCAATGCACAGCACCTTGGCACCAGTCAAGAGGCTTTCAATGATTCCAGCATCTTAGGATAAGTCTCGCACCACCTAAACCTTGCATAACCCATTCTCTAGAAGCTGCGACACCGAGAAGATGTGTGTCATGGTTATTCCTAATTTCTTGAGTGCTGACATGTTTGCTGAGAAGACTGTTGCTATTCATCTGAGAAAATAAATGAGATTCAAAGCAACAAGAATAATGCTGGTGAACAGAGGCTTATGAAAAATGAGTACAGCAAAGGACAATTTGGAAGACCCCTTCAGAAACTAGTGGTAGGTTGAAGTGCCTGCCTGTGTCCTAGTCACCCCCACTGGGGACTTGAGAACTTTGTGTAGTTTTAAATTGTCTGAGGATCCTTCAAAGGCTCTTTTTGTGCAGGAAGGCTGATGTGCCTAATATGCCGCTGGGAACAGTTTTTCTGAATAGAAAGGTAACACTTCAAGCACCTTTTAGGTGCTTTGTTTTGTTTTTTTCCAGCTCTAATCATGTTTTTATCAAAGTCTTTCCTTAGAAAGTGTTTTATTTCTTAATACTCACACAGGTAGCATTAGCTGGTCTCTTTTAAATAGCTTAAATGTTAAAATCAAAGTAAAAAGTTTCCTATTCTTTGGGGGCGGTTATTCTTGAAGTTTGGGGTTATTTAAGGACACAAAATGTGCAAAACGCTTTTCCTAAAGCAGTACCTGAATTTTATATAAGCAGAGAATATCTGTTCAAAGAGATAGATCAGAACCTTTTGTAACAATAAGTGAAATAATTCTTAAGAGGTAAGAAACTAATTGACTCTTTAAAGTTGCTTTTCTCAAAGGAGTTAAAATCCACAGGATGCATGAAAACAGCTTATTTTTTTCTTCACCTTTCCTAACCTGGCATCTCTGCATCTCTTTCTTTTTAACTTACCTGTGTGTTTTGCACTAATTTTAAGTTAATTAAAGATGAAGAATTCACAGAATAAATGCATTTTCCATCGGGCCATTACCGCTTCTTTTCTCAGCATGTTCTGCAGTTCCATCTAGAGAATGGATCCTGTCAAAGCAAAAATCAATTGATGTTCAAGGTGGTCAGCATTTACCAACAACAGTTAGTTAGCACTACAATAAATATAGAGTATAAAGGAGGTACTCAAAATACGGTTTTGTTCATCTATTTTTTGGTCAGTTAAATGTTGCTTTGTGTAATAGGTGGTTGGTGAAAGTCAAGATTTGTATTCATTCTACATATTAATGCTACGTTAGTAGATGTGTACCTGGCACATATGTCATTTTTGTGTCTTGACCTCCAGGTTTGCTACACAGAACATGCTGTATGCCAGATGTAAGTGGAGTGGGACAAGGCTGTGTTTGGAAGACAAATGACAGAGCTGAAGTGAAGGTAGAGTTATCATATCACAATGGCGTTTGAATATTACGTAATAATTGTTATTATAGCTTTTCTTATTTGTGTACTTGTTAAGATATACCCTTTTAGATAACTTGCAGCTGGTCATATTAGCTTCCATTAAGAGCACACTGAAGTTCTTTATATCCTAGCAATAGGATATTGCAAGGAAGAGGAAGAAGTTTTTAGTTATCATATGACCAGACACATCTCCGTGATTGTTGGTATTGTCCCACCAGGTGGTCCACAAAAAGTATCTTTCTAGCTCACTGGCTTTATTTTAGACAGGCAGAAATTTCCCATTGGCTTGGAGCTTAGAAATTAAGTTATATCCATTGCAGCTCTGAGAGGTGAGCAAAGGAAGGATGTATGGGACAGAATCATATGGTTAGACAGGATAGCTGGTAGTCATCTAGTCCAGTCCCTGCTCCAGTCAAGGCTCCATTAGATCAAGTTGCTCAGAGCATTTTGCAATCAAGTTTTGAACACCTCCAAGTGCAGATGTCCTAGAACCTTTCTGGGAACCTTGCTTCAAGACTTAAACACTTGCACTGTTTATTTATTTCCTTATATCAAGTTGGAATTTCCCTTACTGCCACTTATATCTGTTGACTCATGTCCTTTTGCTGTACATTTCTGAGAAACAGGGCTCTCTATAGCCCCCTAGAAGGTAGGTGAAATGGGCAATTAAATCCCACCTTAACCTTCTCTTCCCCAGGCTAAACCGACCTGTTTCCCTTGGCCTCTGCTTGCACATCATGTGTCTTAACCACCTTTATAGCCCTGTATTAAACTAACTCCAACCTGTTTCTCTTGCACTGGAGGGCTGGAAACTGCACAGTCTTCCAGAAGCACCCACACAATTGCTGGCTAGAGGACAATCAGCTCTCTCCTTAATCTGCTGACTGTATTCTTACTAACGAAGTCCAGGATGCAGTTGGCCTTCATAGTGACAAGAGCACACTACTGACTCATGTCCAATTTCTCCCCTAGGACCACCAACTCATGCCCAATTTCTCCCCTAGGACCAACAACTCCTTCTCTGGAGAGCTGCTCTCTCACTTGTTCATTCCCCAGCCCATACTGTTGTATGGAGCTATTAACATCCCAGATGTAGGACTTCACATTTGTTTTGCTGAACTTCATGGGGCTCCTTGTTAGCTCAGTTGAGGTTGTCTCTATCTCTTTCCAGGGCATGTCCCTGAATAGCAGACTTTCAGGGTCTCATCCAATACCCCCAACTCAGTGTCATTCAGAAACCTGCTGAGTGTGGTTTCTCTCCTGTTGCTGGGGCTGTCAATGAAGATGCCACATAGTGTCAGTCACAGTATTGACCCCTGAAAAATGCCTGTAGAAACCAGGCCTGGTTAGACTCTGAATGACTATCATTTGAGCCTGATCATCCAGCCGGTTTTCCATAGTCCTCCTGTCTAGTCCATCTCTCCAACGTGCTTTTGACTGCATCAAAAGCCTTGCAAAATTCAAGGTAAATTACTCTCTCTGCATCCACATAGATATTAATTTCATCATTGAAAGTGATCAAGTTGGTCAGGAACAACTTTTTTCCTTAGGAAATATGTACTGCCTCTTCCTAGTCATGTACTTATCCTTTATGTGCCTGGAAATGTCTTCTAGGGAAACTTGCTACATAAACTTCATAGGGATTGAAGTGAAGATGGCCGCCTCAGCCAAGTTCCACCTCCTCTGCATAGCTCTTATTGAGGACAGCTGGGAGTTGGAGGAAGAAGGACTGGTGTCTTAAAGGAGAATCTTACCACTGCAGAGATTTGCCCCTAGTACAAGAAATTAATATGAAAGCACATGGGGTGAGCCAATCTGGTTCAAGTGTGCAGTTTCCTCATCAGTGAGAAGTCATCTTTATATAGCCATTTCAAATTCAAAAAGAAATATTCTCCAGGTTTACAGTCTATCTGATTTCTTTGATGACCTGTTTTCATGAACCTAGGGGAAAAGTGGAAAATCTTGGGCATCAAGAATTGCAAGTACAGTTCCAAACTTGGCTTTCCTTGCTTACAGAAGTATCTGTATAAAATGAAGATCATTTTGTAACAGTGAAATGGGAGAAGGCTACAAATTTTAATATTGGATAGTTAGAAAAATTGCCATCGATAACTGGTTATTTCAGTATAACATTTTTTTCATTGATATTGATTTCTGCTGTATTTTTTTCACCCTTTGGAAAGTACAGAGCCCTTAAATAATTTGAGTTTTCCCTTATTCCTCAGAATTGTGGCATATGACTGATAACTGCCTTTAGAACTCCTAATAGCTAAATTACAATTATTATGCAAAGACCTACAATAGACAGTTATATGGATTGTTAAATGACTTTGCCTTTTTTGCAAACCATAATCATTTTCCTTTATTAGCTGAAGGATTTCATAATTTAAGGAAGATGAGAACCTATAAGTCACACTTTCAAATAAGGAACATGGATATTGCAAACATTAAATTCTCCCATAAAAATGTTAAGGCATCATTAAACTAGGATCAGATTAATACAATTCAGTCAACTCTAGATAGATATCTCCTGTAATAGGCTGAAACAATACCTAGTGATATAGGATGTATAAGACTTTACTACAACCAATTTATAAACCTATAAAACATACAGGTATCACTCAAAACCATCATTAATTTTGCAGCCTTGTATTAAATCAAGTGAGTTTGGTAAGGAAAAACATTCCCCTCCCTTACTGTATCTCCTTCTCTATTGTTAGCTGCTATCTTAGCATCTTACTTCTACCGTAAGTCAGATGAGAGATTCCTTCTGGTAGAGGTTGACCTGAGAATCTGTGCGTGATTTATCCATCTGTTTAGGTGTCTGAAAGATTTTTAAATGAATTTTCAGGGCATAATTTAGTTCTTACTTGTACCACTGTAAATCTGGAGTCATTCTGGGTTTGTTCCAGAATAACAGCAAGCAGGATTTGACCCCAATTTTGGTCAAATTAAAAACAAAGGCTTGCCTCTCTTCTCCTCAGCTGGGCAAAGGAAGGAAGATAACTGGGGAAAAAGGGGGTTTGGACTAAAGACTCTGTGCATGTTCCTTCCAAAGGTACACAGTATCTCTGTGGATCTGGAGAAATAACAACATCAGAAAAGCAGTGTGGAACCTATAAGGCATGTGCTTTATTTATTAGCATGCCTTTTGAGTGCGTACCTACTGTGAAGAGTAAAGCTGAGACTGGGCTAACACGCTCCTTCAAACTTAGCTTAGATCAGTTTTCCCATGGTTCTCAACAGTGCCCACGTGGAATATGTCTGCGTCACCTGGATGGTAATTTTGGCCCAAACGTAAGCAATCAGTGATTAAACAGATTTGATGCAAACCAAATTCTTTCACTTGGGTAACAGGGAAAAAATACTGGTTAATAGCAGGGGAGAGCATTGCTGGCTATGGTATCCTCTTACAAGCAATCTTAGAACTTCTCTTAGATCAGTGTCTTCTCTCTCCCTTTCTGCATCCTGGTATATGTACTCTGTGGCCAAAGTGGAAATGCAGGTGTTCTGTTCTATGTTTATTCATCCTGTGATTTGTGCCTGAGAAGTGCTAGTATACATATTTAAAGTGTATCTTGCCCTACTCTGACCTCCATTTGGGTATAACTGTATTAGAATATGTTGGTACAGGTTTCCAAAAACAGGGCAGGTTTAGCACATATGCATTTGCGTGTGCATAAGGGAAGAGAAGAGAGAGGGCAATGTTTCTCCCACACCCCTGCTTCCCCAGACATGTGTCAGTGCATTACGTTAAAAATAGATCAGAGCATGCTAATAAGCTGTACTACACTGGTTTTGTGTCTTAGTAATCAGAGTGTACATACCCTCTGCTGCTGAATTCATTACAATAAGATCCAGAGGCTGAAGCTGGACTGAGAGGGAAACAACAGAAGGGAGAAAGAGTAATTTGCTAAGCTGAGCACAGCTGGTGTGGCTCCTCGGAGTGTTACAGCAGCAGTACAGAGAAAAGCTCTTTGAAGGCACGGTTTAGAGGCTAGATGGGAAGAAGTTAGTTTGAGTACTTCTGTCAAAGATTGAACCATTCAAGCCAGTTAACCTTGTGTATACTGGCCTTTTATAAAATACAGGCTAAACTGGGTGCACCCTGGAGGCTTAGAATCACCTACAAGCCCAATAGCGTTTGTTTGTAAATCTGTATTAATGATCAAAAATGCAATGCAAGCAAACAGAAAGGAGATTTCAAACATTGTAAAAGATTAGTATAGATTAGCTCTTTTGTAAAGCATTTGCTTCTAAGATAAGTTATGTGATTTACTTAGTATTTGCAGTATTCCCTAAGGTCCGCATAGGATAGATTCCAGACTACCTCAGTCATTTATTGAATCATCTAATGCAATTGAATTCTGAGTGACAGCCAAAATTATATGTAGTTAGTAAAAAATGTTGTTGCATTTAATCATATAATTGCGCATCCATTTAGATCAGCCCAGCAATCTTAAGAACCCTTACACACAAGTAGCTTTACCTATGTGACTTGTTGTTAGTATCACTTAGAGGGCATTCTCATGCAGAGACTTTGAAGAATGAGACCTATCTGTATACCAATAAGACACATTTCTAATAATCCTTTATTGTAGATGAGGATTGTGTTTAAATTAGGATTTTTGTATGCAGCCATATTGTTGCGAAGTGAAGGATACTGCCCTGGCAATATCTCAAATGGAAGAAACTATGAAAGAGTTTCTGTTTTATTTTACCATTTTAACTGTATAAGGGGGGGGAAAAGTGTAAAATAATGTTTCAGCCTAAATACCCATTGAACGTTTCCTGAACTGCCTTGTCAATATGTGAAAAAGGAAGTAAAGTTTCAAGATGCATTTTCTTCCCCTAAGATTCATGAAAAAAAGTCTCAGAATATAACATGGAGACTCAGACTAGTGTTCTCAGTGAGGGAAAGGCATTTGCACTTCAGCTGCTGCATATACTCTATGGCAGCAGCCACCTGGTCCATCAGCAACCTGCATATGTCTGAGCTTTTCATACCATCCTTTGGATACTCCAGTGCTGTAACAGCTGGAGATTTGATGAGAAATTGGTGTGACTGTGGCTTCACATCAGTGGTGTAAAGGAAATAGCTCACTAAACAACTTTGTTATTTGGTTAAACTTCCTGTTTAATTAAGTATTTTAAGCTTAAAGCCATTTGGTGCAAAGTCCTCCAGTTGCAAAGAGGAGGACATTCAACGGCAAATCAAGGCCTAAGTTATGCAGAGATTTTATGCTGTCCATTTGCAAGTAATGAGCTTGGTTCTTTCCATATGGCTGATAACTGCTATCAAAATAAGTCATAAAGTGAAGCTAGTATCTTTGCTCACGCACTAATTGGTTAAACATATTTTCCAAGTCAGAAAACAACCTATTAGTTGCATCTCTACCTTGGGAGTCAGGAGACCCAATTTAACTTCCTGGTCCACCTTAGGCTTTTGGAGTTACCATAGACAAGCATTTAAAGTACAGCTGTGCTGCAGACTGCAGTGAAGCATCAAGATCTGCTAGTTAGCTTTTAATGAGCTAGCTTAGAAGCAATCTGTGGCAGTACTCAGTTAACTTATCCTCGGCTTCATTTCCAGTTCATCCATTAATTTAACCTATGACGGCTGGATTTCAGGGTGTTTCCTGAAGTTCAGCAGGGATCAAATATAATCCAGCATCCTGATCAATCATATGGAATAAATTTAGCATTAAATGACCCAATGGTCAGCTCAAGTTAGATGTTAATTGTCTAACCATAGGGACTCAATTGACTTTGTAAAGTAGGACAGATGGGCTCTGTAGGGCTGAAAATAAAGGGCAAAATAGCTAGCAAAGAGGCCCAAGAGGCCATATCTGGAACATGATTCATCTCACCTAACTTTAGAGAACACCAACCCTAATTATCTTTATAGCTGGTGGAGAGTTGAATACCTTTTGGAGAGTTATTCATCTATGATATTTGAAGCATCACCTTGATGAGGTAAATTGTTCGCTAGAAAGGCATTTAGCTGAGATGACAATCTAGAAGCAGACCTCTTTATTAGGCCAGGTGACTCAACCTTGGGGTCTTTCCAGTACGCGACCTTGCTCGTTTAAAGACTGAAGTAGTGTATCTGTACTACAGCTTACAGATAAAAGAAGAAACACTCTTGCCTAACGCTGCCTTAGCTCCCTGCCATGTCTCCCTGTCATGTTCTGGGGATGGATATCTTCAGGAAGCTGTAGAAAGACAAGGTGGAGGTCAGACCTCTTATCAGACCAATAGGTATAGCTGGGAAAATGATAGAAGCTTCAAACCCTTCCCGAGGATATTAATATGCATGGACAGTATGTTAACAGGAAACCTTTCAGCATCTTAGATGAGATAGCTGAACTTTATTTCAGTGAAACAGCTGAGCTCAGAAGTGTCAGTCGTGAGAAAAACCTTATCAAAGTTTGCAGTTTTCTTAGTAAGGATGCTGTCAAATGAAGCCTATGAAATGTCATATTGTTAAGCTTAGCATAATCGATAGCAGAATGTTATAGTACTGGAAGGAAGGAAGGTTTTTACCTCTACTTCGTGATCAGAGTTCTTGGGTTTAATGGCACCGATGTTTCAACCTGAGAAGCTAAAAGGCTTCATTGCTCACCGAGGCGGTTGACGTGTGAGCAAAAAGCCACGAGAGGGAGCTGTTGGAAGCAGTAAAGCTGCCGGGCTCCTCCTCATTAAGCAGCGTGGTACTTTTAAAAGGCAGTCAGCAAAAGATTGTTAAACTTTCAGAGGCTCGCAGCATCTTTAAAATAAAGTTTCTTCGAGGAGCGAACTGGCCTGAAAAGTTACAAATCGCTTTTGAGGAAAAAACAAACAAACAAACAACCCACAAAGAAATAACTGTGTGAAACCTATTTTAAAAAGTTGTGTACGTTAAAAATGAGATCTTCACTAGATACCATATGCCTGTAATTTTTAGGTTAAGTGTTTTAACTTCTACTACCTTTATATTTATTTCAAGTAGTAAAATACATTATGTAGTATAGATATGATGCCATTTTGCTGCTGAATATGAACGTAGGTGTGCATGAGGGGACAGATCTGCTTAGATCATTTGGCTCAAGCCCCATAACAGCTCTGTTCTCTCTTGTCTTGCTTGTAGTACAGATTTCTCTGTACTGTCTGAGGCCTCCACTGGAAAAGCCCTGAATGTTTTACGGAGTTCAGCAGGAATTAAACACTTATCTGAACTCCTAGCCGGTCCTGAAAAATGAATGTAGCAGTAAATGGTTCAAGTCACATCAAATATATAGGGCTAAATGTGGATATTAATTATATAACTAGAGGGACTCAATTTACTTTGTAAAGCAATTAAAAGAAGACAGAAACTTACAGTCTGTTTCTCAAAAAGAGTAATGTCTGTTTAAAAATAACTCCCTACCCAGAATAGCCTGCCTGTCTCATATAATATCAATTGGGGAGGGAACCAAAACACTTTTGCGTTTACAGCACTGCTTCTTTATGGAAAAAACTAAAACCAAGTTTTAAAACAATAGAAGTTGGTGGTTAGGTGCCCAGATCCACCTTTAGGCACGTAAACAAAGGATTTGCTTTTCAAACTGGCCAAACAGCACATTCAAATTTAGCTTTCGCTTGTTTATTTCCCATGGGCAGGTTAAGTCAATGAAAGAGGCCTGGGCCTGCATTCCTGTGGACAGGTTTAAGGGAGTAGAGGGTTCGGGTTTTTAATATAGAGTACAGCTTAATCATGTACTGGATTTTTCAAGTAGTCTGATAGCCTGACTATTCTTCAATTTTTTTTAAATGTACTTCTTGCTTCAGAGTGGTAGGCAAGAATTCTTTAATTCGAACTGGATTTTGTTCCTATATCTGTAAGCAAAGTAGATCTGTAGGAAAAGTTCATTTACCTAAAGCACCTGCTCCAACAAGCATCCTGATGGAAAACTAGCGTATCCTTGGATACTTTACTGCATTTTAGTTTTGCTTTGAGTGGTATTTGTAATACTATCTTCTATACAGCATACCCTCTAAAAATACTATTGATTCACCTGGGCCCAGCTGTCAGTGACAGCATTGTACCTCTTCAGACCAACAGCTTCAACATCCATTGTCTCCCTCTCTGCCTCCAGGCTGGAAGCAATACCAGGACCAGACAGCTTCAAACATCTGCTGATGCAACATCCTTGAAGCAGTGTAGTAGACAGGCAGAAATGAAAGCAACAAAACTGTCCCTGCATGACTTGCAAGGTCTTTGTGCTTCAATGTTCACCCCTCATACCCACTTCAGAAATCAGCTTCTAGCAATAGGCTAAAAAAACCTAAAACACTACAGTACTTACTTTGGTTTTCAGGGTATAGCACAGCATCAAAATTTCTAATCTACCTTTTTTTTATTGTTATCCTAATGTATTAGAAAGAAACGGCGTGTTTGGTTGGTCTACTCAGTACTGCACTTTGTTATTCCTTTTCCAGAAGTATCACGCTTAAGGTTTTTCTGTGACGTTTTCCTCTCTGCCCTGTTGTGAATGTGACTATAGTGGGATTTACAAAAAGAACAAGTTTTATACATACAGACATGACAGCAGGAAAAGGAGCTGAGGTTGTGTTTGTCTTGATTGTTTATTTCAAAACTACAGTGAGAAAGAGCTTCAAAAATCACCTGAAAGCTCTCTGAGAGACAGCATTTGGGAGCCAGGGGCTATTACCTTTATACTTCAGTAGAATCTCTGTGCTTTTATGTCATTGTCTCAAAAATGAAAAAAGTTGAAGAGAGAGAAAGAATATAAATTCTGAGTGTCTTTCTCAGGCAAAAAATGTACTGAAACTAGAAAGTTGGTATAAACAAGGATTTCCAGATGTGACAGCAAGAAACTTTTAACTTTTATATGGCAATTTCAAAAATCTTTTGGTGAGAAAGGGTCCTGTGCTGAAGCAGTCTGTGGCAACACAAATAGCTCTGTTTCCACTCTCTTCAATGAGTTCAATGTGCTCTAGGTGATGTCACTGCCAAGAGTGAGAATCAAACGTCAGTTACTTCAGTTTGTTCATTTACTTTGTTATTCCAGCAGGGTTCTTGCTTGCATTTTCAAATGTGGCTGAGACAGTAAAATGTTACCTTCACTGTTAATACTCCAAGAAAAATTAGCAATATATAAAGTGGTCTTTTAGGTACTTCATTTTTCTTTGAAAGGCCTTAACTTAAAAATAAACACACTTAGAAAGGGAGAACATATATTGGCTTTACTGCTTTAAAATTGCATTCCTTCCCAAATTCCTCACTCTTGTTCTTCTGCACTTACCAGCAATGACAGACAAGTGAAATACTGATCCTGAAAGCATCAAATTACAACTATACTGGACACTTTAGCATGCTTAAATGCACTCTGCAGCTGTTTCAGATGAGCATAACCACTCTGTCTTCCAATATTTACCCCATCTGGACAGAAAGCGAAGGAAAACCATGTGGTATACTGCAGATTCCACCTATCTGGAACTCCACGTTCCCATTAACATGAGCAAATCAAAATAAATTAGCTTCTCTATGGCAATCTTGACAAATTTTTAAAGGATAAGGAATTTTTTTTTAATAAGTTCTCTACTGCTCACTGTATGAAGGTACATGAAGGCTTCTTCATTGTGTACAGGAAACACAGCTATAGGCTCTCTTTTGTGTAGCGCCTGATGCCCAGATTTACTTTTTCTTATCTGAATTCCAGATCTGCATGGTTTAAAACAAAAAAAAACAAAAAATTCTGTAACTTTATATCATAGTAAAAAAAAAAACCCCAAACAAAAAACATTGACACATTGACACATCCATCTTATATCCAGTTTATTTAATACCGTAACAGTAAGTACAAATAAATTTTCCAATCTGGCAGTGCTAGAGTTGGTGAGAGACAGCTACCTGGCAGATAAACAGTGTATTAGTAGTTCTGGAATTCCATGTGTGCTAGAAAGCTGAAGCATATACATAAGTAGTCCTCAAGTTCAGCCTTATAGATACAGACAATACAGTTAAATACACTACTGATCTGGCAGAGCAGTGTCTGCTTAGAAATAAAGCAACACTGTGCCTGTCAACACTGAGAACTATATTCCAATATTTGTAGTCTTAAAACAAGTAAAATAAACAGTGTCTTTTCCTTGTAAGAAGGAAGTGATCTTTGGTCAACAATTACTAAAAATTGTGCTTTAGTTTTATCTTGCAACAGTAATGCTAAGGCTATATAGCTTTTTTTATGTTCGGTTACAGAAGCAGACATTTTTAAAAAAAATCAGTATTCTGCTGTGACTGATAATCTTATTAGTTTCAATACAGGTAAAATTTCAGAGCAGAGGTAGGCTTCAACTAAGCAACTTGTAAGACTGAATCCCAGCTGTCCTCTGGAATGCATAGAAGGCAGTAATCTATCTTCAGCAACTTCTCTTCCCTTTCACAGTTTCTGTATGAGCACAGTGCTTTTCAATGTGCTGGTCTAAACCTTTCTTTAGTTAAGCCTACAATAGAAACTCTGAATGTCAATTGACAACATATTTAGACTGGTCTGGTGTTTAATATCTATATTTGAAGTGTGTAGCTAACATTCTTGAGCGCTTTCTCAAATGACATTTCAATATCATAGTGATGTCTAGTTTTAAAGACATCGGTCCTTATGAAAAACTCTCTACGTAAGTGAGGAGCACAGCTCTTACCAGCAGACTGACCTTTAAATCCAGGCAGACATCCTAAAGAATTTGTGCTCTTTACTGGTTCATGTGCTTTTCAAGCTTCCACTCCCATCTAAAACTGAACATGCGCATCCACCTTACGGGTGAGGAAACTTTGTTACAGCCCACAAAAACCTGTGAAAGGGATCAGCCCAAAATGTTACAGTGGACTGAGCCTTAAAATTATTTCACTAAACAATGACCTTGCCAGAACAGTCCAGTTCCCACTGACTAATATTTCACTTCCCACCCTCCTCAACCCTCTCTACTTTCTTTCATCACTCAAAAAAAAAAAAAAAAAAAAAATTAAATAAAATACTGAAACAGGAGACAATACTGCTTTGTTTATCTTTCCCTATTTCTGGTGCCTCTGCAAGGCAACTTTGCAGGTAAATACCTTTTGTAGATTTGGTGTCTAGGTATTTAATTCATATGGATTTCAGCAGGTGTTAAGCACCTTTAGGCACAGGATGATCAGAACCATCCTTCCTTGAGTTAAATACAAATACATCATCACTTGAAGCAGCAATATTTTGCTTTTCTTTAGTGCAAGTGTTCTTGCACACACACACAAAAAAGAAAGTCAACTAGTACTCAGAATTCTGAAGTAAGATTATGATTAGCAAGGCTGATTTTATTGAAAATAACTGTTTATACTTCAGACACACCTAGAAGCATTATCAAAGACCATACTGGTGTTGGATAAATAGTCTAAGATTATCCTCCAAAGAATTTATGAGATAAAGGGTGAGAAGAGCAGCTTAGAGTTGAAGTGACATACCCCTAACGTGACAAATCTGTAGTAGAACTGGGAATAGAAGGTCAGGTCTTCTAGAAGGTAAGGTCTTCTAGGTTTAGACCCTGTCCACTTGCCCATACTATCTTCCACTTTTGGTTTCTACTGTCTTACTCCTCCAGACATGGACCTTTGGAGGAAGCTGACTGAATCCCAAGAGCTGCCTGTGCTCATTTATTTCAGTTTGATCCTACTTCAAGACCAACCACCTTTTACACAGATTTCCTTCTCTTTCCAAACACATTGTTGATTAACTTGGCCATTGACTTTGATCCACTTGGTCGTCTCTTTTCCTTCACTTTGGAATTTGTGGTGATATTCCTCAGGACTTTGGTGAACATTGCCATAACTTCCTGATAATGTTCTGCTGCAGACAGTTCACAGAATTGGCATTTGTTGTCTATTGCCAGCTTCTGTCCTTCATCCCAGCCCACTTCTCTCATGTGGCATAAATCCTGTTTATTACCAACCAAAAATACTGATGACTCAACCGTTCTGAAATCAAAAAGGTTCCGATTAGAGAAAAGGTATGTTACAATACTGTGCTATTATATAGTGCATATGAAAAATCTGTATGTTGAGGATAATAGGCATTGCAAAAACAAAAAACAAGCAAGAACAAAGCAACCCCCTAACTTTGTCAGGTAGATCAATAGTTTCACATTTGTATTTTCCAGGCAAGCTATTCAGTGAATTCATGTCTTTTTCACCCACTGCAGTTTTCATACGTTGTACTGCTGAGTATGTTGTCAGCTCCTGGACTTCATGAAGATGCAAACTGATTACTCTCTCCATTTGTAGATAACAGAAGAGGGTCAAAGAGATGCATCAGAGTCAGTGGCATGATTGAGAAGAAAACACAGGAATCCTAACACCAAGCTTCTGCTAAAATTACCCCTTCCAGAGGAACTTTAATTAAGAGAGGTCAGCAGTAAAACAGAAAAGTTTTTGTTTTGGGTTTTTGTTTGTTTGTTTTTACTCCAATTCTGATATAAGGAAGGGTATTCACTCACTTATTTTGAAAATACCTCAGCTGACTGATACAGGAATACAAACTACCAGACTTGCCATTTTGGTGGTACTTTTTGAAAGTGAATACTTTCCTGTCATGTGGTCACCCATGGGCACAAATAATGTTGGGGTCACTGCTAAAGGCAATTTAGGAGACATTCATGGTATTAGATTGATTGTGAGAAATGCTTTTGCACATACACACATTGGTGCATCTCCATGGGTAAAAGGTTAGAGGAATAAAAACATAGACTGACTATGCCAGCTTTTAACCTATATAAATCACAGCAGACAGATTTATGGCAGTTATATGAATAGTAGTGTTGTAAGAAAGAATATCAAAAATCTTGATATACTTGGCTTCGGATACAGAGAAATCAATTGCAATTTTCAACACAGTTTACCTTTAGGTACCTTATTGTTGGTATTGTGCTATGCCACTAGGATGCTGCTGGATTTTAATTGCTACTAGGATGCCTACAGCTCACAGAAACATTCTCAGGTTTTTTTTCATATGTTTGCTGTGGGGAAAAAAAAATAATAATAGTGCTACTTACTTTTTACAAGTACCTATGTGAGACTCTCGGATCCTGTACAGCAACGCTTTTGCAAATGCAAATGATGCTCTGTCACTGATGTCGTAAACAATGATAAATCCATCAGCCCAATGGAGCTCATCTGTGAGCGAGAGCTTCCCCCGCTGTGGCTGAAAGAAGTTCAAATTCACATGCAAAAAGAATGTTACTGTTGTCACTTCCAAGCATTTTCTTTGTTACTGTGAATGTGAGAATGTTGTATCTTTTATTGCAAAAGATATTAAGAGGTCTAAGTGCCGGCACTGAATTCAGGTGAGCCCTGCTCCAATACCTACATATGGCACTTTGGATCACTGACAAATTCATTATGAAACATTTACACAGTAATCAGTAAAATTGCATAGCCTGTACAGCTATTGCTTATGCTGAACATTCTGCAGTTACATGAGCAAGAAACATACAGGAGCCATCAATATTTGTACAGTTTTAGGTTATAGCTCTGTTTTGCATGTTCCTAATATTCTGACTACAGTAAGCTTAATGATTTTTCTTTTGTTTTTTAATTTGTTTTGTTTCTTCTTTGCATTTTTCAAATCTGAAACATTTACCCATAGGGTAAATTTCTAGAGAGATAGAAAAAAATAGAATCTTTCAATTTGCAGTTGACTTCAATAAAACTAGTGATAGAAGTCACTCAAGTTATAATGGGGTTATACCAATCCTCAAGTCCTTTACCCCAAGAAACTGTCACACTTAAGATTTCCAGAAAGCAACAGCTGCAAAATGTCCCATTAAGCTAAATTAAAAAGCTATTTTAAATTAGCTTGTTCCTGCAGATGATTTGGCAACAGCTAGCAAGACCATGTCACCCAAGACAGGTAAAATACTGGAAGCTGACCAGGAAAAAATAATTAAAGAAAGTAATTACTTTTGTTCTGTGGAAAACCCATCTTGAATAGTAATTTTAGGACTGTTTAAGTTGTTCCCTCACCAATTTAGCATTTTACCACTTGCAATGCATAAACTCCACTAACAGGCTACCCTAGTGGCCTCGATTAGCTCTGCATCAGGGCAGCATTGTAGCATCATAAACAGCTGAACTGGGAACTGTAACTTACCATGGGGGGTGGTAAATGAATGCTGGCAGTGAAAGGGGATGACCGAGAAGGAAAAGATGAAACAAGTTTCTAGAACTATCAAGACTTCAATGTCTTTATGCAACAGGTTTTTGATGTTGTGGTGACTGCGCAGCAGGTTTAGGGACAAGGAAGATGACTTGTATGTGTCACAGCTGTTTCACAGATGGATGAAGGGACAGTGAGCTTTGCATAACAGGGATCCAGCTACTAGAGGGAAGCCTCAGAGAGCGGGAAGATTTCAGGAAGCAGAAACAAAAGTGGCAACTCTTCCTTCCCCAGTCTGGTCACCTCTTGGGACCTGCTTTTCTTCCCTGGCTCCCATAGGATACAGGACCTCCATAACTCCCGCCCATCTCTTTCCAGAACTACCAGTACTATTAGCCAAAAAGCAGCACCATCACTACCCACTACTTACTCCTCTGCAGGTGCTAAGAAGTAGTCAAAAAGGATGCAGCAAACAGCTAAACTCAGACTTTGTTCCCAAGTAAGAAATGCTACAAGGTAGCTCAAAGAGTGCTGGCAAAAGGAGCTGCCCTTAACACAGCTGATCTCTGGTTTTCTTAAAAAGCAAAAAGATGCCCAGACTGTAGCAAATAAAATCTCTACCCATAATGTAGTCTGATCTGCTTTACCCTGGCTCTCCCAATGTATCAAGTATCTTAATAAAGAGTCAATCATGTGCCACAGGTTTTAATATGGCAGTAAGTGGAAACTATAGGTGGGCTTAGGAAAGACATCTGGGATAGGCAGAAGCAAGTCCACAGAACAGTAGCTCCTAACAGACTGCATGGCAAGGGAAGTCTCCATAGTGTTACATGGCACAGTAACTATTTTAGGATCCACACTGCCCTGGGTCAAGTGATGCTGTTGTTTGTCTCTAGAAAGGCAGATTTGTTTAATGGTTCAATTTATGTGCTCAATTGGTTAAGTTTTTAAGTCATCAACTCCAAAACTATTTGCTATTTAAGTCCGAGCCAGATTTCCAGTGCTTTGGCTTTAGCCTTCGTTACCCCAGTTGGTAAGGGGCAAGATCACTGCCCAGAAGGGATCCTTGTGAGCCAATATGATCAGACAGACTGACCTAGTCTACATGTGTTACACAGTACCAACATTTCTCTATTACTGAAATAGCAAGAAAGAAATTAATGAAAAAGCCCTTTGTAATAAAGTGGTTTATTGTGACCAAAGTTCAGCTGTCAGCATGCATAGGCCTGCATTATGGCTTTCATTGGAACTGTTCAGTGAATGCAAGTCTTACTTCCAGGCCTATCTACTTTGACTATTTCTGTAGACATTTAATAATTCAACTGCCTGGTTTATAAACAAAAATTTATCTATTTAGGGCATCTGAGAAAATTGCACATAATCTGATTATTTGGCTTTATATTGACATATAAAATGCAGAAGTGCAAAAAGTTGTTTAATTTTTTTTTTTAAATTCCAAAAATGCAAAAACTTTTACAGACAATTTAAGCAATGAAGGGTCTATTCCATGAAATGGAAAAGTACTCAGCAGTTCTGAACCAGAGCAACTATAAGATTTCAGTCTTTCAAAAAAAGCCATCAAGCACAAATTCCAAGAACCAGACAGAAAGGTCGTTCACCCCAGACCCTTTCTACCATTACACAGGTAGAATGATGAAGAGCCTTTCTTTGCCCACTAAATTCTTACCTGTGAACAAGGGTCATAAATTTCCAAGTGTATCTGCCTCCCATCCAGGCATAAGTGTTTAGTGTAGATGCATTCTAAAAAGACATGTGGCATTCAAAGAAAACTGGCATTAGAGTGACTGGGGGTCGTGGTAACAAGAAAAGGTGGCAAAGTTGAGATTCACCAATACTGAGGGACGTGTAGTTCTTTGGGTATGGTTTTGCTTGGCACACACTGGAAACAAACTTACTTCATTTTGCAACACATAGGTGGTGTTAGTCGGTCTAAAGGGCTGGGGAGCTTAACTGTGGTGTTCCAATGGAAGTGTTGGTGGAATCAATTCTTTTAGACCCTAGTTTTCCTCTTCATAATGGAGGCAAATGGGATGACCAGTACTCAGAATCAGGTAAATGCTGATGACTGCTCAGCTTGCTACTAAGGTTCAGGATTATGAAATTAGAAAACCAGCCTGTGTGCAAATTCTGGTTCCGTGAAAAAACCGTAATTTCTGTAGTGTTTATCATGAAATCTAGTACTTTAAGAGTTCTCATCATTGCTAAGTAGCATTAGATCAATAGCTTTTACAGAATCACATCCCTAAATTAGATCCTAAAATACTTCCATAATATCAGTTCTCTGATTTAGGACTCTCCACCAGCACTACCAACCTGGGCAACTCCACTGCAGGCAGACCATCACTATTATTTTAAGCAGTGAGTTGCTCTAAGCAAGTGTAACCAACTTGTGTTCACAGCACTAGTCACCAATAAGCTGCCTACAGTACCATTCCTTAGAGTGGCTGAACTACAAGGACAACAACTGATGTTGGCACTACTGAAAATACACTTCAAACTGTTTGTATCGAGGGTATAGATAAGGGCTGTGGTCTCTGGATCCAAGCAGCTTCAGTTCAGCACCATGTTCATCTTAAGCATTCCTCGTGCATGTCTTAAGAGTTCATCTGATGATGAACTACCAGTCCCAAGCATCCCAGGGTATCAAATCTGCGGCCCCTTGGTGGTTTCCATAATTAAACAAATTTTAAATTAACACTTGGACTCCATTAAAGGTGTTCTAGGATGATCTTGTGTTTTGTCATCCCTATTCCCACTTTTCTCCTCTTTCACACTCTAGAAATAGAGTTAAACTTATCTTCAAGCAAACATTTCTTTAAAAATGAAAGCGTTTTGGGATTTTTTTTTGCCTTTTCTAATACTTGCAGTATTGCAGGGTCAGAACATGATAACCTGTTTTTAGTTGTAGGTGGCTTAAAAGAGACAGAGTGCACTACATAACTTATACTTGACAGCTTAGACTTAGATAAGCCACCTGGTACACAAACTATCTTTTCAGTCAGTGTTTGTATAGCAATAACATTGGTAAAGCATTTATGTACAACTGTAACTAATTTCAGTGTAAATTCATTCAGTGCAATTCAGCTTAGTGGTACAATTTTCATCTTTATTTGTGGATCATAGAATACTATTCTGATTTGATAAAAAATGTTTTGGAGAAAGTCCTTCACTTTAGCAGGGAAAGGAAGTTAGATAGCAATCGCCTTTCCTTCTTAAGTTTTGGGACTCTTCGCATCCCTCAGCTGCAGTGGCACACTTTCAAAGACGTTTGTGTATCAGTTAAATACTGCTACCACCCAGGATGTGAAAGTTCAAATCCTGCTTTGTCATTTTCCAAGATCTTAGAAGGGTCTTAAGGATCAGCACATGTGTTCTGGCATGAGCAAGAAATTATATCCTCAACACAGCCAGGCTTTCCACAAAGCTATCAAATCAGTGCATTCCTGCAAAAGCAGGGAGCTTTGCATCATGCTTTGATTAACCAGTAGTGCTTGATAAACAATCTGTTTCACCTCTCCTCTAGAGCTGAGAGGAAGATATTCAATAGAACAGGTGTTGAGGGTGGTTGTTGGGGTTTTTTTTAAGTCTATTTCTTTACTCTCTTCTTTATCTCCCCTCTGAGCTTACTATAATCTACCCATGACTCGCACTTGCAGCCCGGTTATCTTGCCTTCTTAAGTCCCTTCACAGTTGCCTTGTGAAGAGCACTTCGTCAGCCCCCGTGCCCAGCCGCACTACTGCAGTTCGAAGTGATCGCTCCACAGATACCCAGCTTGCTTTTTTTTTTCCCCCGTCTTCAAAGCTTATATTTAATCAGGGGCTCTGGCTGATAAGCAAAGCAAAAAACTTCAATCTTTCAGGAAAGTTCCGTGAACTCGCCTTTCTGCCCGATTTCTTGTTCGAATAAGCGTTTGAAGAGTCGTATCTCAGGATCCTGAGGGAGCTAGCCCCGAGTAGAAGCCCCACGCGGTGCCCACCCCACACCCTCCAAGCCTCGCTGCGGGCCCGCTCCCGCTGCCCCCCCCCTCCAGCCCTTCCCGGGGTCGGGCCCGGGCCAGTGCCCTTCGCCGCCCCCTCCCCGGATCCCGGTGGCGGTCCTCACCAGCGTTGGACGCGTACTCTCCGATGAACCGCCGCGTCAAGAACCGCACCGCCAGAGCTGCGGGGGGGAAAGCAGACAGCAGGTTTACCGGAGTCCCGCCTTCCCCTCTCTCCTAAACCAGAGGTTTAGTCTGGCCGGGGGTTACCGGTGCCAGGCCTCCCCTCCTTACCCGACTTGCCGGCTCCACTCCCTCCCAGCACGGCCAACTTCACCTCGGTCATTCCTCCACCAAGCCCTGCCCCACCGTCTCCATTTCTTTATAGCCACGGGGGCCGGGAGCGGCCCCTCCGGCGACACCGCCCAACAGCCCGCCTTCCTCCCGGCGGTTTTCCCCGCCCCGCCGGCGAGGCTGGTAGGTGCAGAGCTCCCTGTAGGGGGTTCGGTAGTTTTCATCTTCTCTGATAGGGGCTTTCTTCCTCCCCCTTCATTTGTGCCTTTCTCCTCCTCCTCCTCTCCCTCCTCCTCATCCTCTTCCCCTTGTTCTGTTCCTCCGTCTCGTCTGCCACCGTGGAAACTTTCCTCGGACGGCCTGGCCGCCTCCCAGCCCGGAGCGGAGCCTCGGCTTCCCAGTTCCCCAGTGAGGCTGGCGGGCCGGTCCCTCGCCTCCTTCTCCCCTCGTCCCCATACCTGGGCTTTGCAGTACGCGAAGGGGTTAGAAATCAGGGGGGAAAGGGAAAAAGAGGGGGTGAGGGGAGAAAGAAAAGACATTCCCCAGCTGGGTGTGGGTGTGTCTGTTTATTTTTGCTGGAAGTTTGTTTGCAGGCTGTCATGCAGGAATGCGAAAGCGAAGAAACTAAAGTGATTCTTTTTTATGGTTTTATATTAAATGCTTCTGAGGTAACCAGAAGTAAGTGTTTTGTGCTTCTCTGGTGTTCTCCGCCCCAGGTTTCAAAGCTCATCACTCACTAAGCTTCAGGTCTTGCAAAATACTTAGGTGGGTGTGCCTTTTTTATGTCTGTGAATGTTTTTATTGAGTTTAAATTTAAAGTTATGTGGTGGACAGTGCTTGGCTGAGCCTTACAATGCTCATCTGAAGCAGAAAAACACAACAGAAGTGGAAGGTGAGGCACAAAGGGCTAAACCCATAGAAGTGACACCCTGCATCTGCTGTACATCTGATTTCTTTATGAGGCTCCTTGAGTGCTCTCTAATGGCGATTTAGCTCTACAAGTGCATAAGATACTTGGGTGCATAGTTTTAGTTAGTCCACTGATGAATAGGAGACTGCTCTAGCATCCAGGTTATACTCGTATGCTTGTTCTGTTTATTTTATTCAGTCTATATAACTTGAATATATTTATTTTTTCTGATTTTTTTCTCTCTTCTGATGAAACTGCTGTGCATTATATAAATGCTTCAATAAAACACTGCTTCAGTATGCTTACTAGTGGGTATTACAAATACAGCCAATTTACACAAGCTCAAGAAAAGAGGCAGACAGTGTATCTGAACATATGTTTGTTACCGATGAAGGAAATGCTTAGTGAAGGAAAGCATATTTAAGAATAAGCATGCAGATACAACTTGGCTCCAAAGTCCCTGACTTACAAGTTGCTTAGCTGGAAATGTGTTCAGGGGATGCCCCTATCTTGCCTTATGGGTTGGGGTTTTTGGGTAGCTTTCTGCTATTGCTTACTCACAAATAAAAGTTACTGCCTAAAAAGAACTTCAGTCTGACCCTTTATAGCTATTTTAACATTAGTTTTTGAAATAGTAGGATGCCAGGATCACTAGGGTGCACTCAATATTGGTACAACTGGCACTACTTAGTTTCATAAGAAAACTGAGACAGTTAGACAGTTTGTTGTGCATATTCCTTAAAACATTAGAGGAATTAGGTTTTAACTGAAGATTAAACAACGTGGACACCTGTCTTTCTCCATCACCTCCCAGAAGTAAATGGAATTAAGAAAATAGAAAGAATTCCAGAATATCTGCTCCAAATCAGTTAATTTCAATCTTATTCATAAACTTTTCTATCAATTTTCTGTTATTACCGTTGCATATGTGTTTTACAAGTGTATATACAGAGAACTTTTTTGGTTTCTTAACGCATGGAGGGCAAATATCAAATTTCTTTTACACAGACACACACAAACCTTAACGAGTAGAGGTAAAGTTGCACACTTTAACTGCCATTTTTGACATTCCAAGTGCAAAGAACACTTCTATGTATGAGCTTATTCAAACGCTTTGAATAACAGTAACCTTGAAGGAAAGCAGTTTGTTGTAAGAAATGTTACAAAGTAAATTTACGTTCCTTATGAATCATTTGCCTAGATTTGGCTTTTTATATAAAAGCTTGTGGTTGAACAGTGTGGTAGATGCAGTAGTAATGCCTCTTTAAATTGCCTCTGCTGCTTGCTTGCTTGCTTTCAGTGCTGCTGTCCTCACCTGCAACTTGTACAGTTGTCTGTTTCAGTTCCTCCCAGCACCAAATCTGTGCTGTCTATCCCTCTGTACTAGAATGGTTTAAAGGCTTTGGTTTCAATACCTATGAGCGTAAATGTCTGTGCAAGGGTAGGGGTGCATAGAAAACTGTTCATCTCTATAGAGAGCAGAAGCTTATGTGTCATTTTCAGGCCTGTTGGTCAAAAATCAGTCAGCTCTATGCTGCTCACATTAGAAGCGAGTAAACTTTCTTCACATGTGCAAAGCTCTGCTATTAAAATAGTAGGCTTCTGATAGATACGATGGTGAAAAAAATATTAACCAGATAAATTACTTTGCAGTAAACATGAAGTTTTCACAGTTCTGCGGATGACTGGTCAGATGAGGTCTCTGCTTTTCATTCCCACCTTTGTAGATTAGGACTTCTATGGCTTGATGCCAGACCTCTAGGAGTCAAAACTGCTTGTGGAGAAAATGAAAACCAGAAAAAAAAATGTTTTTTATTCTTTTTTAGCTTTTATCATGCAGTTTAGCTGCTGGAAACAAGGTGGAATTGGGAGTATATGGCTATCTGTGTACAACTGTAATGCTTCAATCCAAAACACGCAATTAGAAACCTCTGGCTGAAGGACATGACAGTTTTACAAGGCACAGGATTTCTAAAGCTTGGTGAGGTCTGCATCTCTGCATAATCAGTCTTTTTTTTCGGCTTATGGAGTAATCTTTTACAGAGAAGATGTCTTTTAAAGCCCACTTTCCACCAAATCCTCAGAAAGAGCACTGTAAATTCTGTAAATTTTACATCCACTACTCTGTAACTGTTTCCATAGCATGTGAATTGGCCAACAAGAGGTCTAAAACCACAACAAAAATACAAAACCAGAAGAATGGGATTTTCAGCGAAATATGATATTTCAACACCTATAAACTTGGACACACACCTCGGTATGATACTCAAAGATATTAATACATGACTGAAAGAAGACTTGATACAGCATAATCCCAATTTGTGTTCTCTCTGAATGGTGGAAAATACAAAAACTGCTGTTTTCTCCACAAAAATGGTGACCTGCTCTTGGAGGCAAGTTGCTACATTCAGCAATTGGAATACTATCTGTCTAGCCATGAGAAAGTGGGGTGTTTTTTAGCAGAAACCGCAAATTTGATCTACGATAAAGTACAATTATCACTAAAGAAAAGTCACATTGGATGTGGAAGACAAAACTTTATAGTTTCTCACACATTTCTTACTGTCTGAAAGCGTGTATCTCTCATGGCATCACAAAGGATTCTGCAGTCTCATGGTATTGCCTCCTAGTTGATAACCCTTAGGAGTAAGGACAGTACAACAGGGATAATTCTGTTACAGCTGCCATTACCTTACACCCAAGTACAGCAGTACACACACATGGTCGAACCTTAATAGGACTCTGCTCCCAAACAGAGTTTGAACATCACATGAGAATAGCTTATGAGTGAGAACAGTTTATGGTCAGTGTTGTGGGAATGAAATCTGAGGCATCTAGACCTAAAATTTTATAGTATGTATCATCTATTGTTGATAAATGCATGTCTTTTCTTCATAGCATCATGAGCATAATATGCTCAGAATCTTTAAAAAAATGGGTTGAGTGATTCTTGGGAAAACGGTGTACTTTGGTTTGTGAAAGTCCCACACCAGTGTTATATTACTGCAAGATAAACTGTCTACTTGATTTTCAGCTTCTTACATCAAGTAATTAAGTACATAAACCATCTATTCATTTAATATCTGTTCTGCACAAACTTTGGGACACAGATTATCTTTTGAATGTATAACTATGCAGGGAATAGCACATGATAAAGGCCTCTACATTTCATTGTAATGAAAATATTAAAGCATAAAACCAATGTCATCGTGTGTCTTGGACTGCCATATGGAAGCTTTAAAAAATACTTCTTGAATAATTAAGGTGTTAATGATAAGAGGCAGGGGATTTTAGATGGCATATATCTTCCTTATATATAATTATTATAAATTCTAATTTCAGACAGAGTTTTGCTCTGCTTGAGTCTCCTATAAGAGATTTTTCCCAGAAACAAGAAATCTCTTTCTATGTAGTTAAACATTCAACTTAATTCAAGTTCAGCAAAATCTGAGTTGCAAGACTAAATGCTTGCAAAGACTACTTATACTCAAATCCCAATATAACGATTGAACTTTTTTTAATGCCGAGCGGAATGTTATCTCAAATTTTGCAGTTCTATTTTTAACAAAAATAAAAACACATCTTTAAATATGGTCTGTATTAGAATTTAATTTCTGGAATTTACATTCACAAATTAAAGAGGAAATTATTAATATTCTCATAAGAAGTAAAAAAAAAAATAAAAAATTGACATCTGTTTCTGTAACGGAATTGGCCAGAAGATAATATTGCTTGTTGAAAATAATTCAAGATGTTGACGATTTCAACCCTCTTTCAGCATTGGAAGAGAAACAGTTACTTTCCAGGTATGCTTTGCAGAAGTTGTAAGATAAGACAGGGAGTAGAGTAATTAAATAATCTTTTCATTGAGGGGTATTTGTTTGAGGTGTAAAAAACCCTGGCTCAAGCCCCTGTCCTGAATCAGAACAAGGATTTAAAATTCTGTCTGTCTCCTACATCCCAGGTGACTGCAATGTTCTCAGTGGATAAAGACAGTTTTTATTGTCTGTCACTATCTAATTATAGAAGAAGTTTTTTTAAAAAAAAAGCTATAGTAAAAGAAATAATTGTAAGGAGGCCTCACATTCCAGGCAAGAATAACCTTTGCCAGGTTATTGGGTGCAAGTGCAAATGCTTTTTAGTGGTCATTGATGTTTGTTCAGTCTCTGTAGTGATGAAAGTCCTATTAAGAGTTCTCAAATAAGTTACAGGGAGATAAACTACAGTTGGAATTTACAGCATTTTAATCATTCTGCAATAAAATTCTGACAGGTATGTTCTCATTTCAAGTAAGCCTATGAGATATGTTGATCTGTAATGGGAGAAAGGTCTTTCTGCATGGTACTTAAGATGTTAGCATGGAGTTATAATATCTTACCCTCTGCTTGGGGCTCTTCACATTTAATGTCAACTCTTTCAATAATCAAGAGAGGTTTGAGGTTGCTTTCATCATTTTAGAGATGAAGGAAGACTCCAGCTGAGCATGTTCCTTGTCACCTGCAATTCTCCCAACTCTCAAAATCACATCTTCTGCGTTTTTTGATTACAGATATGTTCTGCAAAATCTGTGTGTTTGGACAGTATATATGAGACAAAGAATGGATTATTTTTTTCCCCAGTGAGGTCTATCTCTCTGTGAATCCATGACCTGAATCATTAGGGGATGAGAGAAGGAGCAACACGCTTTTTAAAGGTTTTATGTTTTCTTATTATATATTTGTTAGTGTTTGCCTGTGTTATATGTGGTATAATGTTTGTCTGTGAGTTAGAGGGCACCTTTTACTAGTACCTTTTAGATGAGGTTTTTATTAGATCACAACATAAGTAAGCAATTACTAAACTCCTAGTTTCTTCTGCATTGGTACTGTAAAGTTCAGAATGCTTTCAAGCTGAAGTTGTGTTATGTCCAATGTGTATTAGAGGAATAAGGTAAAAAAATTAAATGGTCAATGCTTATTCATAACTTCTTAATCTGTAGGAGATGTTCAGCCTCCAAATACAATGTGCCAAATGTACCAGAATCTAAACATTTCAGGAAACCAGAGAGTTGCTTCTGGCTCTTGTGTTGCTGTGGTTTGGATTCAGGGAAACAATCAAGAAATATTCGGTGTTCCTCTTAGGATGATAGAAGAAGATAGTTTGCATTCAACTCTTTCCCTATTCCTTGCTGTGGACTCTTGTGACTACCATAGTATCTTATAATCTTGTGGCTCCTTGATTGAATGGATCAGCTTGCTGATCTGATATAAAAATAAATTTGAAAAAATGTTATTGCATTTGGTTTTATCTTGGATCAATTAACTGACTTGACTCAACACTGGTTCATAAATAGTGGTATAAAGGACGATGTGGGAATATGGAAAATATTAAAACCTCAGCTGCACAGAGTCCCGAACAACCTGCTCTAGTTGATGCTGGTTTGAGCAGAGGGGTTGGACCAGACAAGATCCAAATGTTCCTTCCAACTGTTCCTAGGATTTCTTGGGAGTTATTGGTTTCTTCAGTTATTCTATAATTCTAATAGACTTGTGTTTAAAAAAAAAATATTTTGATAGATATGACAAATGCAAATGAAATGCTCTGTTACTTATGGTACATGAATTCAATTGACCTGGTGGCTTTTAAATTTGAGACTGCTTTTAGAAATTTATTTTTGTAGTGTAATGTTATGTCTGTGTATAGAACTGTAACATGTAGTAAGAGAGCTTCCTGCCCTTTAGATGTAAATTGTAAAAAAAAACTGTAATGAATTGGACCACAGCATGGCTAGTTTCACTCTGTTTTTTTCATGTAATGTCACGGTACATGAAATTCTAAAACTACAAGAGTTTCCAAAGAGAAATTATAATATTTACATTAGTACCAATATCCAGTTTAACAGAAATTTTTTTATTTGATGGTAAACTTGGTTGAATGTCCTTTTAAGTTCATTCCCATTGCAATTATGATGC